>CP126898.1:49927791-50422791 GCA_030440675.1 Furcifer pardalis | reverse complement strand
GGGGAGGGGGGGAGTGTAGAAAAGAACCATCCCGTTGGCCAAAACGTCGCCATTTGCCAGATGTGGGGTTGAATCAACCTTTCTAGGCAGAGGGTTGAGAATCTGCCAGATGTGGGGCTGTGTATTCACAGGGCAGAGAACAGGTTCAAAGTGAAATTCCTCCTCCTTTTGCCTTGATGTCACGGGGAAAGAACGGAGTGTTTCTGAACTCTGGTTTCAGAAGGGGAAACATCTGCTTTTCGTCTCTGGCTCAACCGCAGGGCTGACTTTCCTTCCTACATCCAGTATATTAATATTTATTTATTTATTCCTTCCTTCTTACATCCAGTATATTAATATTTATGTATTTATTTATTCCTTCTTACATCCAGTATATTAATATTTATTTATTTATTTATTTATTCCTTCCTTCTTACATCCAGTATATTAATATTTATTTATTTATTCCTTCTTACATCCTGTAGATTAATATTTATTTATTCATTCATTCCTTCTTACATCCAGTACAGTATATTAATATTTATTTATGTATTTATTCCTTCCTACATCCAGTATATCAATATTTATTTATTCATTCATTCATTCAAATTCATATACAGTACTATATATAAGCAAGTATAATTCTAGTTTTTTAGCCCCCAAAATGAGGTCCCAACTTACACTCGACTTATACTTGACTTATACTCGGGTCAACGTAAACACTCAAAAACATGCCCATACAAATGTCTAAATTAATTAATTTTAACGTATTTTCATGGATTTTAATTACTGAAACTCACCAGCAGCTGCTGCATTTTCCACCCCCCAACTTATACTCGGGTCAATCTATTTCCCTAGTTTTAGAGGTCCAAATGAGGTACCTCGACTTATATTTGGGACGACTTATAGTCGAGTATATACGGTATTTAATTTATTTATTCAAATTTATGTTGTTGTTGTTGGTCATATTTATATGTAATAATATTATATATTATATTATATGTATTATATATTAAAATATTTTATATCTATATCTATATCTATATCTAATCTATAATATTATATACACTATTATATATTATATTATATTAATATATATTATATATTCTATTTATAAATATTATTTATAAATATTCTATTTATATTTATAATATATTACATTATATATTAATATTTATATGCTGCCCAATTCGAATGAGTGACTCTGGGCGGCATAACAGCAGTCATACAACATTCCGATCTTATAATCTTATTTTCTTCTTTGTCTTCTTTTAATTGCAGGGATTTCTCCGCCGGTGCTGGATTTGATCGAAAGGGATGGGGTCGCCCCAGAACAGGTGTAGGTATCTAGGAAAGAGTCTTCCTCCCCCCCGGCCATCTCTTGCATTTCCAACTATCTTAGCACAGGGGTTACCAACTTCAGGCCAGATGTGGCCCACAGCGCCATTTCATGGTGTCCCCCCCTTCCAAGGGCATTTGAGAAACAAAACGCCCACTCCCCTCTGAAACTGTTGGGTCAAAATGGCCACACACACCAGCATGCAGGCAGGGCAAAATGGCCGTCCAGCCCTCGAAGCTGACTGAGAGAGCGGGAACCAGCCCACGGCTTGAAAAGGTAGGGGACCCTGGCCTTCCTGGTTAAGATGCTGAACTCAATGACCAGAAGGTTGGCAGTTGAAGACCCGAGTCCTGCACAATGTTCGCCCGTCGTCTGCCTCAGCTCCTGCCAACCTAGCAGTTAGGAATTGCAAGATTTTGCAAGTAGATAAACAGGTGCCACTTCTGTGGGAAAGGTAACAGGGTTCCATGCAACCAGCCAACAGTGCTATCGATGGAAGGACCTAAATGGGTGTCTCCCTTGCTCAAAAGCCAGTGGTATCCGACTCTAGGGTGTTAATCTACGAGAGCCAGCGCTGTCTGAGTCTGCAGACGTTTCTGAGGTCATGTGGCAGGCAGGGCTAGACACCGGAATGCTGTTACCTTTCCCACCAAAGCAGTACCTCTTTATCTACTTGCAAATTTTTTGCAGTTTCAAACTGCTAGGTTGGCAGACAACCAGGTAGGCTGGATAGAAATTAATTCATTAATAAATGAAATTAAGATGTCCCCCATTTCTACAGCCATTGATAGCTCCATCGAGATAAAAGGAACCTCAAGATTGCTTGAGACGTTCTGGTGGGAATTTGAAATATTTTTTGTGGGGGGCGGGGATGTTGCCAATGGTGACATCATCAGCCTTACGCAGGGGAAAACGACGCAACAGGTTGCTAGCTTTTTAACGTATACTTGTGTGTGTGTGTGTGTGTGTGTGGTTGGATTAAAAAACCTGGAGAGAGGAAAGAAGAGGTGTGGGTGGGCGTCCTATGGCAGCCCCAATCCATGGGATCTGCGTTTGTCTCTGAAGGGTTTCCTTCTTCCGACAGGCTGATGGTTCAACAGGTGTTGAAGGAACTGGCTGAGTATCACAGGTGAGTCTTTGAAGTCTTCAGGGTCAGAGGTCTTGTGGGTTTTGGGGTGTTTTAGCCAGTTGTGTCCGACTCTAGAGTTCGGTGCTCATCTCGATTTATAGCCAAAGAACCAGGGCTGGCAGCGTCTGCAGACGCTGATCACCTGGCAGGCAGGACTCGACACCCAAGGACACAGAAGACTGAACTTGATGACCGGAAGGCGAAGAGTTCGAGACGCGAGTGCTACACGCCGGAGTGAGCGTCCATCGCCTGTCCCGAACAGTCCGAAAAGCAAGACATTGCAAGTAGATAAACAGGTACTGCTTGGGCAGGAAATGTTACATTCCATGCTTTCCTGTGTGTAGTCCTGCCTGCCACATGACCAGGGAAACATCTGCAGACTCCAACGGCGCTGGCACTTCATGCCCTAGTAGAGATGAGTTCCAAAACCTTGATCTTTATGATTAGTAATGTTAACAATATTCATCTCGTTAGACGTTTTTAAACAACCAATTAATGCACTGTGTATATTATGTCCTGGCAGCTGCCTCTACCAAGGGTGGTTGGGGCATAAATATCATAAAACAAATATCACTTTTCCTTTGGCCGAATCTGTGGTGCATCTTTTCCTCTTTAGGAAGGAAGACAGTGGAAGGCACGAGAAAGCGGAGAAGGGCACCAAGGTGAGACGCCGGCTCAGCCACCTGCGTAGCCGCGTCACCGGATCGTGGCAGAAGGAAAAGGTGAGGAGGACAATTGCGTCGGAGGTGTCAGCGCGGCCGGAGGCAGGGAAGAAATCCCAGCCGACCTGGGGGTGCCGTAACTGCTCAAAAGGGAAAATCTAGTTTTTAATTAGGTTTTTAATTGGTGGGAGGCAGTTTTTCAATGTTTTTAGGAATTTTAAGGGTTTCTATAGTTTTTAACGTTGGATTTTTTTGTATGCCACCCAGAGTCGCATGTCGATTGGGGCGGCTATACAAATTCAATGAATGAATGAATGAAACGGGTAGCTTGGATTGGTTACAGAAATGGGCAAGTTTTACAGAACCCACTTCATCAAACTGAGTATTGCATTGATGGGTGAAAAGCAGAACATTAATTAATTTATTTATTAATTCATTCATTCATTCACCCACCCTCCATTTCCTTGTTTGAATGCCCGGCTCTTGTCAACCTAGCACAGGGCTTTCCAACCTAAGGCCTGTGTGCCGGATCCGGGGACCCCTGCCATTTCATGTGGGGGCCCCTCCAAGGGCAATCGAGAAATAAAATGGCCACCCCTCTGAAGCTGTTGGAACAAAATGGCCATCCAGCCCTCGAAGCTGACTGAGAGAGCGTGGCCAGGGCCCTGACTTGAAAAGGCTGGGAACCCCTGACCTAGCAGCTCAAAATTTAATTTAATTTAATAGATTTATATACCGCCCTATCCAAAGGACTCTGGGCTATGTACACAGGTTAAAACCAATATAAAACAATTAAAAAACCCTTAAAAACTTGCAAAAAGTTTGCAAGTAAACAGGTACCACTTCGGTGGAGAAGGTAACAGCGTTCCCTACAATCAACCGTCAGTTTAAGGACCTAAACAGGCATTGCTCAAAAAGTCAAAGGTTTCCTTTGCTCGAAAGCCAGTCGTGTGTCCAACTCTAGGCTGGTCGTTTCCAGATAGCCACTCCAGATGCTAGATCCAGGGTGCCCAAACAACGGCCCGCGGGGTGAATACGGCCCACGCTGCCTTTGCCGCTTCTGGAAGCAGAGGTTTAATATGTCCACGCACGTGCAAAACGTTGCTGTAAAGCACCGAAGGCTTTTGTAAACACATTAACGGCAGCCGTGGGTGAATTTACAGTAATGTTTTCTGTGGAGGGACGAAGTGATCGGCCCACTCGACCACGTAACCGGCCCATGGCCTGAAAAGTTTGGACACCCCTGCGCTCAAAACTATTAATTTATGAACTGTTAATACAGTGCAAAATCAAGGTATAGAAAGGAATTTATGGACGCCCGGTTCTGACATGTGGCCTTTTCTCTCTTTTCAGGGTAAGAACAAAGACTGGGAGAAAGAATTCGTGGAAGTCACGCCATGGACACGGGCAATGCATGAGCATGTGTTCACACTCTGTGTGTGTGTGAGCTTAAGCCTTAACAGGACACCATGCTATTTAATTTAAATTTAAAGGTTTAGGTCTCAAAGCCAGGCCTATCGCCGTTGCCAAGGGCAACCCAGCAGGTGGTATTGGGAGCGAGGAGCAACATATCGCGAGAATAGCAACGCATTAGATTCAAAAGCGCTAACTGGGAAAGAAGATCTCGCGCGATCTCTATAAAGGGGTAGCGAAGCGGCGTACGAGGCTGTGTGCTAACTCCTGGAAGTATCGCGAGGTTTCGTTTAAAAATGCTTCTTTTGCCCTTCGATGGGCGGGGCCTGCTGCATGAAGTTTTGCACACCGGAAGTAGGGGCGGGACGAGAACGGGAATTTTCGCGAGAGGCGGCGGCGGAAGTATACCGGTTGAGGGGGCGAGGCTGGGCCGGGTCGACGGTCGGGGAGAAAGGAGTTCTTGCAGGTGAGGCGACGCTGGGTGACGTCGGGTGACGTCACGGTAAGCACCCCACAGCAAAAATAAAAAAATGGGTCTGGGGGCCCTTTCTGTGAAGAGTTGTAGCTTTTAGTGGTGCGGGTTTCTAGTCCTCATGAGCCCAAAAATAAGACGGGCTTTGCAAATTTTGTGGCACTTCAGGTCTCATAACGTGGAGAAGAGTGATGGGATTTGTAGTCTCGCGGAAAAATCAGGCTACAGTTGTCCTTCTTATGAGTCCAAGCCAAGGTTGACATGTTCAAACTTTGTGGTACTCCAGCTCCCATCAGCCTTTACCCAACCTAGTGATGGGAGTTGTAGTCTCAGGGAGGAAAAAAAGCCCCTGGAGTGCCACAGTTGGCCTTCCAAACTTTTGTGGTACTCTAGCTCCTATCTGTCCTTATGGAGGGGCGATACTGAAGGGTGATGGGACTTGGGAGCCTCAGAAGGATACCTGGAGGGTCATAACGTGTCTTTTTAAACTACTGTATGTGGTACTCCATCTCCCATCAGCCTCTTTACCCAGCCTCGTGAGTTGTAATCTCAGAAAAATAGCTCCTGGGCAGAGGGCCACAATTGTCCACCTAAAATCCAGAATTAGGAAACGTCCCCACTCTCATCATCATCATCATCATCATCATCATCATCATCATCATCATTATTGTGCCCATAGTCCACCAATCAGTATTTTGGACACTGTTGTCCAAATGCTTGTAACCTCCTGTCTGTGTTGGGGCTTTTTCATTTTTCTATTTTTCTATTTATTTATTTTATTAGTCACATTTGTATTGCTGCCTACTCAGCAAGCAACAACAATTACATAAAACCAGTAAAAAACCCTAATTAAAAATGCAATTAACAAAATTAGCTTGACAACAATTTTATTGTTTTGCAAAGCATTAAGAGTGGAATTGGGTGTACAGGTACTATTCCGGCGAAGAAATTCCGCTGTTGCAAACAGTGGATTCCTTGAGGGTTGTGGCTTTTTCCTTTTAGCCTCATTCATCTATTTTCTGGCTGCCAGAGATTAATTAAAACAGGGATTCTCAGTCAAACGCGGCCCACGGTGCCATTTCATGTGGGCTCCCCCCCCCGGAAGTGCCATGGGGTGGAGGCAAGGCAAAATGGCCATCCGGCCCCCGAAGCTGTCTGAGGGTGTGTGACCCGGCACCCGGCTTAAAAATGTTGAGAACTACATTTATTTTTCTGAGTTATATTTTTCTGAGTTATATTTTCTGATTAAAGGATTTGTGGAGGCTCGGGGGTTAAGAAGCTGACCTTGTTAGCTGGAAGGCCAGTATGCTGGCAGTTCGAGACCCGGGTACTGACAAAGTGAGTCCTTGTCTCTGTCCCAGTTCCTGCTAACCTAGGAGTTCGAAAGCAAGTAATTGCAAGAGATAAATAGATACCACTTTGGTGGTAAAATAATAATAATAAAATCTCGGGGACCCAAAAGGAGCCTCATTCAGGCATCCCCTGAGCAGAGTTCCTCCAGCAAAAAACCCTTTCAACCCAGAATATTTTCTGACACAAAATGATGATTATAGCCAGAGGGGATCACCCAAGAGAGGACGTAAGTGGCAGATGGAACAAGATGTCCTGCTCTCCTTACAGCCTGTTATGTTACTCCCACACTATCCTGGCAAAGCTCTTCTGAGTACTGTAATTGAGTACCTGGAAATCCCTGGAAGGAGAGCCGCCATCGTTTAGCGCCCGCCTGACAGCATGGAATTGTTGTCATTAAATCTGCTTAATGTTCGCTCTTCCAAATCTAAACACATTTGCTTGCCTCATGTCTACTTTTATGTAGGAAGGGAAGATCGTAGATAAATAGGAGAGGGTTTTACATGGAGGGGAGGAGATTTGTGCATTGAGGATGAAAGGAAATAAACCGATATAGAAAGGGATAAGAAAGAAATGATCATTATAAGGGTATAATAATAATTTTGTGTCAGGAATTATTCTGGGTTGAAAGGGTTTTTTTGCTGGAGAAACTCTGCTCAGGGGATGCCCGAATGAGGCTCCTTTTATGTCCCCAATCTCTCCCCCCTCCCCCCAATTTATCTACCTGCAATTTCTGGCTTTCAAACTGCTAGGTGGGCAGGAACTGGGACGGAGACAGGTGTCCCTCCGTCATGCAGTCCCTGGGTCTCGAACAGCTGACTTGCCGGCCTCCCAGCTAGCAAGGCGAGTGTCTTAACCACTTGGGTCACAGCTTTGAGATGGGTTATTGTTGTTGTTTAACAAAAATAGAGAATAGATTGAATTTTTTGAAGTGTTAGTAAACAAAAAGACTTTTTGGCCCTTAGAAGACTCACTGCCGTATTTTAAGGTGAGCTTTTGTGGATCGAGTCCACTTCGACAGACCTAAGAGTGAGGCTTCATACCATCAGTTTATACACATCAGATACACAAAGGTTGGTTAATAGAAAGTATGCAAATCAATGTGGCCTTTTACAACTGGTAATAGTAGAAGATCTCTGGTTATTCAGATAAGTTGTGAAGCTTTGCCCTGTTTAATTGCAAATGTTTTATGGATGCAGCTGACCTGAATAACAGCCAGAGCTCTTCTTCCATTCAGAGGGTGTCGAGAGTCTTTCTCTTGCTTAGTTCTCTCGGCATCTGCTGCTCCTTCTCCCCTAATCTTAGGTGGAGCCATACCAACAAGAGGGTATATTTTCTCCACTGGTGTAAGTTTGAGGCATCTTGTGACTCTATGCATGGATTCATTAACAGTCATGTCAACTTGTTTTGCATGTGTGAACTCACTCTGTACTGGAGCAGCATACTGTGCCGCAGAGGTGCTCAGGGCACAACACTGATGTATGCAGCGTGGATGGTTGAATTCCCCACTTATAGTTTGTGAGTTCCCTGATTATATTGTTCTTTGTACTAACTTTGACTTTGGTATCCGGGCAGTGCTGCTTAAAAGACCATGCAGTGTGGATGGTTGAATTCCCCACTTATAGTTTGTTAGTTCCCTGATGATATTGTTCCTTATACTGACATTAGCTTTGGTATCCGGGAAGTGCTGCTTAAAAGAGAACATCCTGCCAAGGTTTATTTCGGCACTGAACAATGCTGCTCGAAGCTGTTTGGTGTCTTCTAAGTGACATCCAAAACAACAGCTTCATTAACTAACTGCCTCTCATTTTCCATAATAAAGACTGGGGCGTTTGGCAATTCATTATAGCCGTCTTCCCTCCTGTCACGGAAAACATTTTTTTTAAATAGCCATGCTGGAGAAAATACATAGGGTGTCAAATGCAAAACCAGTCCTGATTTTGGTCCTAACAGATGTTAAGAATTAAATTTAAAAAATTAATTAAAATTGAGAACCACTTTGGAAAGGGAAGACTTATTTTCTCTCCTCTCCAAGATCATTCCAACAGCCCTTTGGTCTCCCGTTCCAGGACTGGAGTCACTCTGGATTGCAAAAAGAGAACAGGATCGAATCAGGAAGGGACAGAAGCAAAAGAGACTTTAGGCACTCACTACAAAGGGACTCTTACCTGTGCTTTTACTTTCGGGGTTATCTGGAACCGGATCTGCTTGTAGAAAAGGCCTAGCCTAGTGTTAATCAATCCCGGCGCATAAACATCATTTCTTTCACTGTTTACCTATCTGGCTTTTGATGAGTCCCAGGGGAAGATGTGCCTTGCTTTGCTTTGGTGGTGTTCGGAGCGAATGTTAAAGAGGCGCAGAATGTAAAGTGGTTTATTGTATATACAAGTAATACTTCATATAACATTAGTATCGAATAACACTAAAATCGCATAACATCAAGGAATCTGGGGGGAATAATTGCATCAGATAACATTAAGATCCTATGGGATGCTTCAGATAACAACCGCTAAAGCCTGTGTGGTTACAATGTATCTCTATGGATCCCATAGGATTTTAACATGCATCAGATAACACTAAAAATCATATAACACCAAGACTTGTGGAACCAGGTTTTAGTGTTATATGAGGTTTTACTACTTGAGTATAAACCTAGGTTTTTAGTCCCAAAAATGACCCCCCAAAAAGGAGAAAAGGCTTATACAGAAATTTGCAAGCAGATAAACAGGTACCGCTTGGGTGGGAAAGGTTACAACAGTGTTTCCCACCCTGTGGTGATTTTTTTTAAAAAAAATTCAATTCCCAGAAGCCTCAGTCAAATCCCCAAAGCAGTGGTCGGGAAATATACTGACTGAGGCTTCTAGGAAATGAAGTCCTCCAGTGGGGTTGGGAAACTCTGAGCTACAATGTTCTGTCCACTCGTGCCTGCCACATGACCATGGAAACATCTGTAGACATAGACTCTTTGGCTGTCAACGGAGGCAAGCACCGAACCCTTTGTACACAAACTGGGTTCAGACTGACCTAAAAAATTTAAATGTCGCCCTTGCTCAAAAGCCAGTTGTATCCGACTCTAGGGCTCAGTGCTCATTTCTGTTTACACCCAAAGAGCCAGCGCTGTCTGCCTCTGCAGACATTTCTATGGACATGTGGCAGGCATACGAATTGAATAAATCAAATCCAATCATGACTAGCTGCTGGAACACTGTTACCTTTCCCACCGAAGAGGTACCTATTGATCTACTTGTAGTTTATTGCTTTCTAACTGGCAGGAGCTGAGACAGACTACCGGAGCATACCAAGTTAATAATTGAAGCTGGTTTTGATGTCATAAAGAGTCCAAATCTCCGTCTAGCCCCCCGTCCAAAAAAAATCCATCTCCTGGCTTCAGGCCAGGCATGCCGTTTATCCTAAGTCTACCTCCACTGGTTGTTGTGAAGGTATTTCAGATAGGAGACCCCATAGCCTCCCTTGGCCTCTCCAGAGGAATTTTGGGAGTGGAATAGAACAAATGAAAATCATTGCAGGGGCAGAAAGGCAGCTGGGGGGGAAATTAAAGTAATAAATTACTTTTTTGGGGGGGAGGGGCTTTGGACACCGAACCAACCCGGCCAGTGACGTGAGTCGCAGTCTATTAAAAACAAAATACGAAACTACCCAAAAGCTGTCATTCTCCACTCCTTTAAAAAACTAGAAAAAGCTCATTCCAAGCTAGTGTTGGAAGCAGGTTGTCAAAAATCTCTCCCTGTTAGGTAATTCTGGTTTCTATGCTTCTTCCTGGAACCACAAAACTCCCTCTTAAAGTTTCTCTGCTGTCCTTCGGACGCTAAAGCCAGGCGTGTCCCTAGAGGAAGCCTACCTGTGGTGGTGCAAAAGAAGGTGTTTTGCTCCCAACCACAAAGAGAAAAATGTTTATTTATAATTTGCATTTACGTCTCTCCCAGCTCCTGCCAACCTAGCCGTTAGAAAGTGCTAAAAATTTGTAAGGAGATAAAGAGGTATTGCGTTGGCAGGAAAGATAACAGCGTTCCATGCGCTCCTGCCAACCTAGCAGTTAGAAATGGCAAGAAATGGCAAGTAGATAAATAGGTACCACTTTGGTTGGAACGGTGACAGTGTTCCATGCGCTCCTGCCAACCTCGTGCAGTAAAACCCGACTTCCGTATGCCTTGAGTTACAAAAAAATTGATTTACATAATGATTTTTGCACCAAAACCATGTCCTGATTTGCGTAAATGTCCTGATTTACGTAACACAGTTTCTTATAGATTTGTTTCGAATTACATAGAAAAACCATTTTTCTTATGGGTTTGTTTTGATTTATGTAAAATTAATTTTTCCTCTGGGTTTGCTTTGAGTTAAGTAAAAATTCATTTTTCATATGGGTTTGCTTCAGGTTACATAAAAATTCATTTTTCCTATTGATTTGTTTTGATTTATGTAAAAATTTTCCTATGGGTTTGCTTTGATTTACGTAAAAATTCATTTTTCCTATGGGTTTTTCAAGTTACATAAAAAGTTCATTTTTCCTATGGGTTTGCTTCGAGTTAAGTAAAAAACCGATTTACATAAAAGCTTACGGAACAGACTTTTTATGTAAGTTGGGGTTCTATTGTAGTTTTAAAAAATGCAAGTAGATAAACAGGTACTGCTTTGGCAGGAAAGGTACCATGTATACTCAATTATAAGTCATCCCGAATATAAGTCGAGGTACCTAATTTGGACCTCTAAAACTAGGAAAATAGATTGACCCGAGTATAAGTCAGGGGTGCAAAATGCAGCAGCTGGTAGTGAGTTTCAATAATTAAAATACTGTACAGTACATGAAAACACAGTAAATTAATTAATTTAGACATTTGTGTGGGCATGTATTTGAGTGTTTACATTGACCCAAGTATAAGCCGAGTCCCATTTTTGGTTCTTATTTTGGAGCCTAAAACACCCAACTTATACTTGAGTATATATGGTAAGTAGGGGTTTTATTGTACAGTTATACCTCGCTTAAAGAGCATAATGCATTCCACAGGATTGCTCTTTAAGCGAGTTTGCTCTTTAAGCGAAACACCATTGTAAATGACCAATTGGGGGGAGGATTGCGAACCCTGATTTATTTGTTAAGGGAGTTTTTGGTTGGTTTTATTTGTTAAGCGAAGCGAACATTCAGAGAAAATTCTGCTCTTTAAGCGAGTTACTCTTTAAGTGAGACGCTCTTTATGTGAGGTTTGACTGTAGTTCAAAAACAAAACAGGTAGATAAACAGGTACCGCTTTGATGGGGAAGGTAACAGCGTTCCAACATCTAGTTGTGCCTGCCACCTTGACTATGGAAACGTCTGCAGACTGGGACAGGGCTGGCTCTTTAGCTGTCAATGTAGATGAGCACCGAGCCCTAGAGTCAGATTGGACTCTAGCCATTTGGGCAAGCTGTTTGAGCCATAAATCCAGCCTGAAGGTGGCCAATTCCGGGCAATGCCTCAAGAGTGGTAGCAACCAGTTTGGGGGAGGCCGGACCGATTTGACTTGGCCTTTTTTTCGGTGTTTGTACTTCCTCCATGCTTGACATACCATTCGGAGTGAGGTCACCCTGGTGGCTTCGGCTCCTGGTCCGGTTTCCCATTCCTTGAGGCTTTTAAACCAGTCTGGCAACTGGTTTGGGCTGGGAATGCGTTTCAGCCAAAGAGGAAAGAGTTAAAAAGTGGGGGAGACAAAAGGGCCCCATTTTGCCCCTCCAGGTAGGAAGACATTGGGTTTGGGGAGATTTCTGGGGGGTTGAGAGGACGGGGCGGAATTTAGCAGCACCGCTTGAAACCTGTCTGGACGGAGTCGTTCTTTGCCCCGATGAAGTTTTCAATGTTATATTATGGAATATAAACTTTGGCGGGGCAGTTCGAAAGCAAGAAATTGCATGTCGATAAATAGGGACCGCTTCGGTAAATGGCATCCTGTGAGCTCCAGTGTCTCATCATGCCTGCCACATGACCATGGAAACGTCTGCAGAAAGAGCAGACAGCACTGGCACTTCGGCTTTGAAACAGAGATGAACACTGAACTCTAGAGTCGGATATGACTTGCTTTCGAGCACAGGGAACCTTTACTATTATGGGATAGCAGAGTTGAAAAAGGGGGTGTCCCATGAGACCATCCAGTCCAACCCCCTGCTTCGATTCGGGTGCCTGCATTGAGCAAGCGTTAGACTGGATGGGGTAATGTAGGGGTTCCCCAGCTTAAGGCCCATGGGGCGGATCTGGCCCATGACATCATTTTACGTGGCCCCTCAACCCTCCAAAGGCATTTGAGGAACGAAATGGCCACCCCCTTTGAAGCTGTTGGGACAAAATGGCCATCCCCATCGTGCAGGCAGGGGAAAATGGCCCTCTGGGCCTCGAAGCTGACTGAGAGAGCGTGATCCGGCCCCCTGCTTGGAAAGGTTGGGGACCCCTGGCCTAAATTAACCCTTTTCCAACCCAGTGATTCTATGAATGAATGAATCAATGGATAGATGAATGTCATATCTGTTTTAATTGGAATTCCTGCTTTGACTGGATGGCCTTAGGGGACCCTTCCTTTCCAACTCAGATGTTTTATGGTTTTCTGTCTGCATCCCGTCGACTGTCCCAGCTCTTGCCAGCCTAGTAAGAAATTAGCAAGTAGATAAATGGGTGCCTCTGTGACAGGAAAGGTAACAAGTGCACCATTGATTTTGCCTGCCGCAAAACCAGGGAAACGTCTGCTGATGCAGACAGCGCTGGCTCTTTGGCTATAAGCAGAGATGAGCACTGAACCCTATAGTCAGACGCGATTGGCTTTTGAGCAAGGGTGTCCCTTAACCTTGACCTGCTTTGATTCAGATTCCTATAATTTAATAATTTAATTTAATTTAAGGGAGTGCAGTGACTCAAGTGGCTAAGACGCCTACTGGGAGGCGGAAGGTCAGCAGTTCGATTCCCAAGTACTGTTCTGCAGGATGGAATGAGCTCCCATCTCTGTCCCTGCTCCTGCCAACCTAGCCGTTCGAAAGCAAGAAATTGCAAGTAGATCAATAGGGACCACTTCGGTGGGAAAGGTTACAGCGTGCCATGCGCTCCGGGTGTCTAGTCATGCCTGCCACATGGACCACGGAAACGTCTGCAGAATAAATCTGAATAAATTTATTTATTTATTTAAATAAATAGATTTATTCAGAATAAATCTGAATAAATAAATAAATAAGAAGCAGACAGTGTTGGCTCTTTGGCTTTGAAACGGAGGTGAGCACTGAACCCTAGAGTCGGATACGACTGGCTTTCGAGCAAGGGAAACCTTTATCTTAATTTAATTTATGCAGTTTGTATAGCCTTTGCTTATCAAAAGGCATTGAGTGTAGGGGGAAAAAACCCTGAATTTTTTTAAAACCCTGAGGAAGGGGAAAATTGAAGGACTTTTCCTTCTCTCCGGTGGAAGGATCTGGAATACTCGCGAAAGAAAAAGCTTTCGCACGTCGAGATTTCTCTCTTCGCTTTTGCCTCCTGAGCTGTGAAAAAGCCTCAAAAGAAGGACGGAGAGAGAGAGACAAGCGTTTTAAAAAAAGAAAATCACAGCGCAAATAAAAATCAATAAAACTGGTTTCACATTGATTGCTATTCCGTGGCTGTGAAATGGATAATAAATTCATCCAGAAGATCTGCTTGCCTTAAGCGGCGCCTTGGAGTCCTTGTTCAATTACCGCCAGGCCCTTTTCACGAAGGACCCACGGCGACTTAGTGCTCAAGACGGTGAGGTTGACTACCGGAAGGCTGGCAGGTTAGTGGCTCGTGACCGCCTGTCGTCCGCCCCAGCTCTTGCCAGTGTAGCAGTTCAAAAGCAAGAATTTGCAACTAGATAAATAGGTACCACTTCGGTGGGAAGGTAAGCAGCATTCCATGCCTTCCTGTGTCTAAGCATGCCTGCCACGTGTCCACGAAAACATCTGCAGTCGCAGACAGCGCTGGCTCTTCGGCTTTGAAACAGAGATGAGCACTGAACCCTTGAGTCGGGTACGACTGGCTTTTTGAGCAGAGGTGACCTTTACCTAAATAGGTACCGCTTCGGCAGGAATGGTAACAGCATTCTGTGCACACCTGCCCAACCTAGCAGTCCGGAATGGCAAGAAATTTGCAAGTAGATAAACAGGTACCGTTTTGGCAGGGAAGGTAATGACATTCCATGTATCGAGTCCTGCACCAAGCATGGAAATTGTAATACTGTAGTTCGATTTTAATGCTGTCTTGATGCTTTGGGGGATGTTTGGGACAGCCCACACACCATTTCGAACGGCAAGGTTGACCGACGACAGGCAGCTCACTCCGTCGGGCAGCACCCGGGTCTTGATCGGTTGCCCTTCCAACCCTCCAGTCAAGCTCGGGGTCTTAACCGCCGCCGCAGTTCCTAAATCTGGCAAAAAGGAGTGGATTTGACCCCCAGCGGGCAACAGTCCATCTCTGTCTGCTTCAACCGTGGCAAGCTGGTGGGAGAGAGAAAACCGACACTTTTTTTTTTGCTCCACCGCACGCTCGTTTTGGTCTGTTCCGTGTAGGGAGGCGAGGGCCAGTCAATAGGAGTTCACGGCGGGTGGCTGGACGGTGCTAATTGGACTCTGAACACGCGTTGTCTGTTTTCGCCTGGCTTGGTCGTCCGTGTTGTGTTGCACCGAGGCTGGGAAGAAGACACAGAGAAACAGCCTGGTTTACTATTATTATGGTTTCTTAGGCCAGGTGGAGTTTTTAAAGCAATTCCGTTTTCCTTCCACAAACAGTGATGGCCGGTTGAAATGGAGTCTGCTGCATCAAGGGGATTGGTCTTGAAGGAAGGGGAGATGGTCGTTTGCTTCCGTGTCCTGATCAAACCCTGGATGGCCCAAATGAAGCTACTTTCTTGGCTTGGGAGTTGACCAAAATCAAGTCTTTATTGGTGCCTGTTTCTAGTTCTTCTTTCATGTCCCGATCAAACCCTGGATGGCCAAAACAAAGCCACTTTCTTGGCTTTGACATTGGCCAAACTCAAGTCTTCATCAGTGCCTGTTTCTAGTTCTTCTTTCGTGTCCTGATCAAACCCTGGATGGCCAAAACAAAGCCACTTTCTTGGCTTTGGTGTTGGCCAAACTCAAGTCTTCATCGGTGCCTGTTTCTGGTTCTTCTGTGTCCCGATCAAACCTTGGGCTGCCCAAATAAACCACTTTCTTGACTTTGGCCAAACTCAAGTCTTCACCAGTGCCTGTTTCTGGTTCTTCTTTTTTTTGTGTCCTGGTCAAACCCTGGACTCCCCAAATGAAGCCCCTTCCTTGACTTTGGCCAAACCCAAGTCTTCATCGGTGCAGGTTTTGGGTAGTAATCGTCAGGCCAGCAAATGAGGCAATGGATTCTGTCTCTCTCCACATTCACACAACATTTTGTTGTCCACTGGCGGCCCCCACATGAGCCTGTCGGTCTTGCGTTGAGGGCCTCCGACCCTCAGCCCATTCAGGGTCTTCCAGTTGGCATAGGGGAGGTTGAGTTCCTCAGCCATCTCCTACTCCTTTAATGATGTTCCTTGCCCAGTCAGCTCCTTCCTCCATCTTCTAATTGGGTTTTGATCTTGCGTACCCTCAAGAGTGTTTGTTCTTGCCATAAAAGCTCTTCCTGGACCGGAGCTGGTAGACTTGAGGCTCATCTCCATTTGGAGGGTATTGAGGGTCCTTTTCTTGCTTCGTTCTCTTGGCCTCCACTGCTCCTTCTCTCCTGATCTTAGGTGGAGAGATACCAACCAGAGGGTCTATTTTCTCCATGGGTGTAGGTTTGAGGCATCCTGTCACTCTACGCATGACTTTATTAACAGCCATGCCAACTGGTTTTGCATGTGCAAATGCACTCCATACCGGAGCAACATCCTCTGGCACAAAGACGCTCAGGGCCAAAGCGTGGTTGGTTGACTTCCCCATTTATAGTTTGTGAGTTTCCTCATGATCTTGTTCCTTATACTGACTTTGGCTTTCGTATCCATGCACTGTTGCTTAAAAGCAGAGATTCTCAACCCTTGACATGAATTTGTAATTTTACATATGTTGTGAACCGCCCTGAGTCGGTCCTACCGAGTAGGGCGGTATAGAAATTGAAATATAATAATAATAATAATAACCTGTGGCCTGTGGGCCAGATACAGCCTGTGGCACCATTCCACCACCCCAGGAAGTGCCGTGGGGTGGAGGAAGGGCAAAATGGCCGTCTGGCCCCTGAAGCTATCTGAGGGAGTGTGACCTGGCCCCCAGCTTTAAAGGTTTTCCTTGCTCGAAAGCCAGGCATATCTGACTCTAGGGTTCACTGCTCATCTCTGTTTCAAAGAGCCAGCGCTGTCTGCTTTGCAGACATTTCCGTGGTCATGTGGCAGGCATGACTAGACACCGGAATACTGGGAGACCCCCCCCCCCAGCTTTAAAAGGTTGATAATTCCTGCTTAAAAGGGCATGTCGCATGCCTGGTTGAGTTCCCCACTTATAGTTTGTGAGTTGCTTGATGATGTTGTTCTTTGAACTAACTTTAGCATCCAGGCAGTGCTGCTTAAAAGAGCGGGTCTTGTCAAGTGACACACTGAGGTATTTTGGTGCTGAACAAGGTCGTGCAATCGGTTTCCTTGCCACGTCACATCCAATTCACCTTTCCTGGTTGGGATTCCTGTCTGGAGCAGAGCGGGGTTGGACTGGATCGCCTTTTCCAACCCAGTTATTCTCTGGTTCTAAGAACACACAGTTCTAGAAAGTGAAGTGAAAGCTGCTTTGAAAGTAATAGGAAGAAATAAATCAATACACAGGATACCAGTAGCATTTGATTGGGATTCCTGCCCAGAGCATGCCCTCCTGGGACTGGATGGTCTCACGGGACCCCCTTTTCCATCTCAGCCATTCTACGGTTCTAGGTCGGGGGGGTGTTAAAAGAGGGAGAGAAAACACACACAGAGATGTAAAAACCCCATCACCCACTTCATTTAACTCTGCACCATCCATTTAGGAAAGGGAATACCAACTTCAGGGGGTACCCAAATTTTTCAGGCCACGGGTCGGTCAAGTGGTTCAGCAGGCCAGTCTCGTAGTTCCTCCTACCAGAAGTGGAAGCAAAACACGCTTAGCCATCTATGTTTTGCAACAGGATGAGATAGATTTTAGGCTGCCATTTTCTCTGCTTAAACCAGGGGTGCCCAAATTGTGGACTGGATCCAGCCCCCGACGCCAACTCATTCGGCCCACACCACCTTCATCGCTTCATACAGGCACATTTTGCTTCTGGGGAGCGACAAGGTGTGCAAATTCAAACACACGGCTATGCTCACTGCAGTGAGACAAATGCCATTAATAATCCCCCCCCATTAGTCAATCAAAGTGAAACAGCTGGTTAAATGTCACCGCCGGATCCTGTTTCTTTGGCATCGATTTGCTTTATTTTCTTTTTTAACAAACGCTTCGAAATAAACGAGGGTTTCACATCTCCTTAACGAGTCTGGCAGGGGTTCGGCTGCTGGAGTTGACCCATTGCGTCCACATCTGGACGGACGGGGTTTGGGTGTTGTCCAGATTTGTCCTCTTCTCTTCCCATCCCTGCCCTGGACATGGGGGTTGTGAAAGGGACGTGAACGATTTTCTGTGTTCGTTGGTTCTGGTTTCTTTCGGCACAACAATTTCCTTCTCTTTGGACCTGCCGCTGGTTTCGAGCGCCTCGGGGGCCGGGCTTTCCCCTCCCAACCTCTCTAGACCTTTCTAGAAGGACCTGCAGGGGCGGTATAAAAAGCCGTGCTGTGCCACGCCAGTCCCTGGTGCCCGCCATGGGGAACGCCAACTCAAAGGGCAGCCAGGGCTGCCGTCCGGCCCGGCCGGAGCTCCTCTTCTGCGGCTCTTTCTCCAACAAGTGGAATGAGAACGTCTTCTTGGAGAACGAGCTCTTGACCGCCCGGATCCTCTCGGCCTTCCGGCCGCGCTCGGAGCTGAGCCCCCTCCAGCCGGGGTGGCGGGAGAGTGGCCGGATCCTGAACACCCACTCGGTCTTTGCCTCCTTAGCCACGCCGGTCAAGGATCAGCACCTGCCGCGGAGCGCCCTCCTGGGACCCCCGGATGGAGGAGCCCCCAACCTTCCCCGGAGCCTCGGCATGACCGTCGTGCAAAGAGGAGCTTTGCTGTCTCATTCGGGCAACACCACCAGTGGGTCTGCTGCCACTGCCACCGTCGTCACCGGTAAACTCGGGTAAGTAGGGAACAGCTGAGAGAGGGTGAGCAGAGAACGGACTCTGGAACCCCCTCCTAAGAAAGAAAGTGACGTTTGCTTTATTCCGACTCACAGGTTCCAAAACTTTGGATTTTTGAATTTCAATTCTATCTTTCTAATCTGTGCAAATCTGTCTGTCTGTCTATCTATCTTATCTATTCATGCATTCTATCTGTCTATCTATCTAATCTATTCATGCATTCTATCTATCTGTCTATGTCTGTCTATCTAATACTCTTCCCCATCTCTAGTTAATGTTATTCTATCTATCTATCTATCAATCATCTTTCTATCTATCTAATCTATTAATTCATTGTCTGTCTGTCTATCTATGTATCTATCTACCTATGTAATCTATTCATGCACTCCATCTGTGTCTTATCTATCTATCTAGCCTCATGCATTCTGTCTGTCCGTCTCCATCTACCTACCTACCTATCTATCTGATCTATCTATCAATCTATCTATCTGTGACAGATAGGCTTTGACTTAACCCTTGCCCTGGAGCTCTCTCTGTTCCTGGCGAGTGACTTTTTCCAGCCTCCCCTTTGGAACTTCCCCAGGACTGGGAGTCCAGGAGGCCTACGTGCCGTCCCGCAGAACCTGTGCCAACCTGGGGCTTACCTGTATTGACAGAGCCCAGTGAAAATTAGGGAGAGTTCTGTACACAACGTGGTCGCTATGTGGCTTACGGCTTAACTCTTGCCTTCCCCCCTCTTCCAAAGGCTGTTTCAGTAAAGACGTTTATTGTTCTCAAAGCATTATTTTGCAGAAAGAACAGCTCATCCGTTGTTTCAGGACAGAGCATTACAGCAGACAAAAATGCTAATCAAAAAGGGCAGTTAGGGAAATCTGCACTCAGCCCCCCCCCCCCCCCCCCCGAAACAAAAGGAAAGCCTGACTAATCTAAGTAATCACGACTCAGCTTGGGTTGGAGTCAGGCCTTGGTGCTAGAGCCCCCCTCTCCCTTGTGAGGTGTTCGTCTCAGAAACCCCAAAGTCAGTCAGTCTGTCTATCTATTCATGCATTCCATCTGTCTGTCTATATTCATGCATTCCATCTATCTATCTATCCATCTATGCATTCCATCTATCTATCCATCTATGCATTCTGTCTGTCTGTCTGTCTATCTATCTATCTATCTATCTATCTATCTATCTATCTATCTATCTAACCTACCTATGTAATCTATTCATGCATTATATCTGTGTCTGTCTGTATCTATTTATCTATCCATCCATCCATTCATCCATCTATCCATCCCTCCATCCCTCCCCCCCAGAATGCAGGATGTGTCATAACAGGACTCAAACTGCTGGAAGCCAGCAATAGACTAGATACAGTATCATGAAAAACTTCTTCTTGGTTCGAGTAGTACAACAATGGACCCCATAACCCATATTCCACAGAGGATAATAGGTTCTATCCCTGGACTTATTATTTATTTTCTTCTCATGTTCTCCTCTGGCCTTTCAGACCTCCTGGGGGCGAGATGGACGAAGGAGATGGAGGGCCGACCAAATTCAAACCGTCCTCCGATGACGTGGTCTCACTGGCCCCGTCGACCACGGACTCGGTCTTCATGGAAGGTAAGGGCCCTTTGTGGTTTCAGCAGGTGTTGACGTTTGAATTGGCCCTATTGATACAGGACACCCTTACCATCGGCCTGGTTTTGAGGAAGGAATCTGGGACGGTGAGAGGAGAAGGATCTCTGGTTGTCCAAGGGGACATTCCCCATTTTCGTTCTCACCTGAACCCACCTGGTTTGAGAACCTAAACAGGACCGTACCTGGTTGGAAGACCATTGAGAGGGGAAGTCTCTGGGGGGGGGGGGTGATGGCCAACCTTGGCACTCCAGGTGTTCTTGGACTCCAATTCCCAGAAGCCCCAAGTCCCTGTGAATCCACACGCATGGGTTTACATGTGGCTTCGCAGAGACTTAGGCTTCTGGGAATTGAAGTCCAAGAACACCTGGAGTGCCAAGGTTGACCATCCAGGCTCTAGGGAATGGTCAGTGGGAGATAATCTGACACATTCTTCTTGGTGGCGGTCTCTGTGACTCCACGCAGATGGGTTTACTTGACGAAGGCACCTCTAAATGCACCATCCCCCTCTTCTTTCCTCCAGACGACCAGTTCGCTGCCCTGCGGAGCGAGCTGGAGATGGATGCCCGGGAGTTCGAGGCCCCATCGTGGAGCCTGGCTGTTGACCCGCCATATGTCAAGAAGCAGGAGAGGGAGACGGTCAAGCGGCAGGACGTCATCTACGGTAGGCGGGCTCGATTTATTTGCTTCATTATCCCATTGAAAGTCAAAGAGGAGGAAAAAGCCCAGCAGGCATTTTGGCCGCCAGGTGATTGGGGGGGGGGGGGAAGGTCGCTAAAAGGCACGGATTTCCACTACCCAGATTTTCCCCACCAGACCCCACCACTTCCCCCGCCACTTCCCTAGAGCCCAGCCAGGAGGCTTCACAGTTGCCTTGCCTCCAGGTCAGGTTCTGCAGGCACAAGTCTGTCAGGTGGAGAGCCGGTCTAAAGGGAAGAGGGCCTGGGAGCGCCCAAAAGTCTGGATGTAGATCTTGCTTGCAGCCGGAGAGACAGCAGGGAAGGGGAAAAACTTAACTTCCATCTCTCTATGTCTGTCTGTCTGAATATCATCTTTTGTTTGTCTATCTGTCCTCTCTCCATTTGTCTGTCTGTCTGTCAGTCTTTCTATCCGTCTGTCTGTCTATCATCTGTTTATCTGCCTGTCCTCTCCATTTGTCTGTCTGTCTGTCTGTCTTTCTATCCGTCTGTCTGTCTGTCTATCATCTGTTTATCTGTCTGTCCTCTCCATTTGTCTGTCTGTCAGTCTTTCTATCCGTCTGTCTGTCTGTCTATCATCTGTTTATCTGTCTGTCCTCTCCATTTGTCTGTCTGTCTGTCTATCATCTGTTTGTCTGTCTGTCTTCTCTGTTTGTCTGTCTGTCTGTCTGTCTATCTACCTGTCTGTCTGTCTACTTAATGTCATTCTCTGTCCACCACTACCCCCTTTGAGATCTGCGTCTCCTGCACCAAGACCCAAAAGGGAGGGTCTATGCTTGAGGACCGGGTGGTTTCCCTTCGGTCCTTCTGATGGGGTGGGGGTAGGGGTAGCAGATCTGGCCATGTGGGCTTGCAAGGCATGGTGGGAAATTCCCAGGCTCCTCCCTGCCCTTTGTCTGTCTCAAGAGCCCTCCTTCTGGCCCCCCTCCCACTACCCCAGAACTGATGCAAACGGAGATGCACCACGTCCGGACGCTGAAGATCATGCTGAAAGTCTACTCGCGAGCCATGCGGGAGGAGCTGCAGTTCGGCCACGCCGCCATCCACCGCCTCTTCCCTTGCGTGGACGAACTCCTGGAGCTCCACGGGGCCTTCCTGTCCCAGCTGAAGGAGCGCCGGAAGGAGGCCTTGGAGGAAGGCAGCGAGCGGAACTACATCATCCAGAACATCGGGGACCTTCTCCTTCAGCAGGTAGGAGCAATGTGCAAGGAGATAAACAGGTTCTGCTTCAGCAGGAAAAGGTTACAGCCTTCCGTGTGCTCCCGCCAACCCTAGCAGTTCGAAAGCAAGAAACTTGCAGGTAGATACACAGGTATCACTTTGGCAGAAAAGGTTACAGCACTCCATACACCCCTGCCAACCTACCATTTCAAAAGCAAGAGATTTGCAAGTGGATAAAGAGATACCACTTGGGAGGATTTTGGTCCCAGCTCCTGCCAGCCTTGCAGTTTGAAATGGCAAGACATTTGCAAGTCGACAAACAGGTCCTGCTTGAGTGGGAAAGGGAACAGCGTTCTGTCTGCTCGTGCCCGCCCAGCATTTCAAAAGCAAGAGATAATAAACAGGTCACACTTTGGCAGGAAAGGGAACAGCGCTCCATGCCTCCAGCCCTGCCTGCCACATGACCACGGAGACGTCTGCAGACTCAGACAGCGCTGGCTCTTGGGCTGCAAACGGAGATGAGCACCCAACCCTCGAGTCAGACACGTCTGGTTTTCCAGCAAGGGAGATGGTTATTTATTTATTTTACCTTGACTTGGACCAGTTGTCAGGATAACTGGAGACTTTTACCTTCAGCTGAATTTTAATTGAATGTGAACATCAGTGCTTGGATTTAATTGTCATGCCTCGGTTGATTAGGGTTTTAAGCCTCCATCCTTTGGAAGTTCCTGGGTGAGAAAGAGGGGACCCCAATAAATGAACGAACGAATGAACCCCTTCCCTCCCTCCCTCCTTCCCTTGTGTGTTTGTCGATGCAGTTTTCGGGCGAAACTGGCGAGAGGGTGAAGGTGAAGTACGGCGTCTTCTGCAGCAGCCATGGCGAGGCCGTCAACCACTACAAGGAGCTCATGCAGCAGAGCAAGAAGTTCCAAAGCCTCATCAAGGTAAAGACCCCTGAGAGAGTCCAGGATCCCTTGGGTTGGGTTGGTCTCCTTCAGCTCCACCAGAACCGGGGGCAAAATGGAGCGGATTGGCATTTGGACTCGGATTAAAGCAGTATCTGCCAACCTTGGGTTCTGAGACTTCAATTCCCAGAACCCACTATCCATCCATCTATTTTATCTATCTATCCATCCATCCATCCTCTGTCTGTCTGTCTATTTATCTATCCATCCATTATCTAGTTTCCTTTTTTCCATCTATCTATCCATTCATTCATCCTCTATCTATCTATCTATCTATCTAATCTTATATTGTCTGTCTATCTATCTATTGAAATAGATCCATCCATCCATCCATCCATCCATCCATCAACCAAAACCCTCCTTTAGAAAATAGAGGGAGAGTTTTTGGTCCAGGAAGCACAAGCTTTGTGTAAACCAGTGTTTTCCCAAGGTGGGGCTCAGGCACCACCGGTGGACTTCAATCCCCAGAAGGTCTCACTCAGTCTCTTGGCTGATTAGTGCTTTGGGGAACTGACTGAGGCTTCTGGGAATTGAAGTCCAAGAACCAAAGGTTGGGAAACACCGATCTACGGTGTTCATGTCGAGAAGGAAGAGGTTGTGTCCAGGAGACTCATTTCATGAGCAGACATGAAAGTCCTCCCTTTGTTCTGAGAGGTCGCCAAGGGCTGTGGATGGGAATTGTGGTGGTGGATTTAGAACAGTGTTACCCAACGTGAGGTCCCAGGCCCCACTTTTGGGCTTCTATTCCCAGAAGCCTCAGTCCATTGTATGGACAGTGCTTTGGGGAATTGACTGAAACTTCTGGAAATTGAAGTCCAAAAAAACCCAACGGTTGGGAAACATTGGATTCGATCAGGAGTTCTCAAGCTTTTTAAGCCAGGGGCCATTGGGTCATGCTCCCTCAGACAGCTTCGGGAGCTGGACGACTATTTTGCCCTTCCTCTCACCACTTCCTGGTGTGGTGGAGGCAATGGGGGGCATGAAACGGTGCCACTGGCTGCATCCAGGTTGAGAATCCCAGAATTAGACAGACAGACAGACAGAAGTGATGCATAAGTGGACGCTTTATGTATGTAATTAAATCAGAGGAGGAAAGAGAGAGAGAGAAAGAGCTTCAAACCTTGTGGTTCTTTATCTTCTCTTCGTTGCCAGAGGATGAACAATTCTTCCATCGTGCGGCGGCTGGGCGTGCAGGAATGCAACCTCCTGGTGACTCAGCGCATCATGAAGTACCCGGTCCTGGTGGAGCGCATCCTTCAGAACACCGAAGGTGGGAAAAGGTGTTTCTGTTCCCCTGCCCTGGGAATAAGTGGTGCCTATGGGGGTTAAGACGCTAAGCTTAACGGTTTGAAGGGCGGCAGTTCGAGACCCGAGTGCTGCACAACGGAGTGAGCTCCCCTCTCTGTCCCAGCTCCTGCCAACCTAGCAGCTCAAAAGCTAGAAATTTGCAAGTAGATAAACAGGTACCACTTGGGCAGGAAAGGTAACAGCACTCTGTGTGCTCCTGCCAACCTAGCAGTTTGAAATGGCAGGAAATTTGAACGTAGATAAACAGGTACCGCTTTGGCAGGAAAGGTAATAGCGTGAAAAAGAAGAACCGGCAAACTGCTGGGTTGGCAAGAGCTCAAGGAATGCTGTTACCGTTACCGCTGAAGCAGTACCTGTTTATCTACTTGCAAATTTCTTGCCATTTTGCACTGCTAGGTTGGCAGGAGCACCCAGAACGCTTTTACCTTTCCCGTCAAAGTGGTACCTGTTGATCTACTTGCAATTTTCTTTCTTTGCTATGCTGTTCCAGGCAAAGATTACCTTTTGGCTAGCAATTTAGGGTGTCGACCTTCAATCTTGATGGTTCATTTTTTGCCCAGAGAGAGTGGAAGGACTGAAAACCGGGTGCAAAATGGCCTCAGGCCTTTGGAAACGGCCTGCTCTGCTTTTAACCATCTCGGGTTCTTTTCTGCTCCAGCATACCCCAATAATTCTTCTGCTTGGTCCTCTCTAGCCGGCACCCAAGAGTACGAAGATCTGACCCAAGCCCTGTCCCTCATCAAGGAAACCATCACTGCCGTGGACGCCAAAGTCAACGAGTGCGAGAAATCGCAACGCCTCCGGGAAATCGCCACCAAGATGGAGCTGAAGTCTTCTGGCAAGTTCAAAAACGGCCTGGTCTTCCGGAAGGAGGACATGTTCCAGCGCCAGCTCCAGGCCGACGGGACCCTCTACCTGAAAGCCGCCTCAGGCCGCCTGAAAGGTTGGGCTTCCCTCCCTCCTTTCCTTCATCCCCAGCCTTTTCTCCTGATTAGACTCTGAAAAGCCGCCCGATAAGAGCCAATTGGGGTGTGAAGAGTTAAAGCGCCTGCCCTGAAGCCCAAAGACTGAAGACATCAGAATTATAGAGTGAAAAACCATCCTTCTTTCTTTCTTTCTTTCTTTCTTTTTCTTTCTAACTAACTAACTAACTAAACTATCCTTTAACCTTTCTTCCTTCCTACCTACCAACCAACCAACCATCCTTTAATCTTCCTTCCTTCCTAATTTCTTTCTTTCTTTCTAACTAACTATCCTTTAACCTTTCTTCCTTCCTACCTACCAACCAACCAACCAACTATCCTTTAATCTTCCTTCCTTCCTAATATTTCTTTCTTTCTTTCTTTCTTTCTTTCTTTCTTTCTTTCTTTCTTTCTTTCTTTCTTTCTTTCTTTCTTTCTTTCTTTCTTTCTTTCTTCAATATCCATCCATATCTTTCTGTCTATCTGTCTTTCATCTATATCTATCCATCCATTTCTTCCTTCTTTCCTTCCTTCGATTCATATGTCCATTATCAAACTATCCATCCATCCAATCTTTCTCCATTTCTTCCTTTTTCTCTTTCTTGTTCACTGTTACTTTTCGTTCTTTCTAGTACTTCAACCAGGTCAAGTAGGGCAGTAATCTCCCAACTTAACATTCTTAGAAAACTCCTTTTAAAAACCGGCTCCTCTCCTGCATACGGCCTTCCCTTCTGGGAAGTCCAAGGGACTTCCGCGGGGCTCACCCATTCCACCCCTCACACCTGAGGCCGGATCTTCTACCACTGGGTGCCTTTTAAAATCTTTTCTCCCGGCAGATATTCTGGCTGTGCTGCTGACGGATGTCCTTTTGCTGCTTCAAGAGAAAGACCAGAAATACACCTTTGCCTCCGTGGTAGGTGGTCCAGGGGCCTTTGGGCTTGGCTCTCTGCAGAAATGGGGAGAACGGACACAAAATGCAAGGAATGGAGGGATGGAGGGATGACACTGATGGAGGGATGGGATGGATGGAATAGATGGATGGATGGAATTTATGAATCTGATGGATGGATGTATCCGATGTAATGATTTGATGGGTGGAATGGATGGATGGAACTGATGGAGGGATGGGATGGATGGAACTGATGGAGGGGTGGGATGGATGGATTGGATGGGTGGAATGGATGGATGGAATTGATGGAACTGATGGATGGATGGAACTGATAGATGGATTTGATGGGTGGAATAGATGGATGGATGGATGTAACTGATGGATGGATTTGATGGGTGGAATGAATGAATGGATGGAACTGATGGATGGATGCAACTGATAGATGGATTTGATGGGTGGAATAGATGGATGGATGGATCGGATGGAAGGATGTAACTGATGGATGGATTTGATGGGTGGAATGAATGAATGGATAGAATTGATGGATGGATGGAACTGATGCAACTGATGGATGGATGTAATGGATGGATGGACCTGATGGATGGGTGGAATTGATGGATGAATGGAACTGATATGGATCGGATGGATGGATGGATTTGATGGGTGGAAGGAAGGGATGATGCATAAGTGGATGATGGATGGATGGAAAGGAAGGGAGGCAGGCAAGCAAGTAGAAAGAGAGGTGATGGGATGGATGGATGTTTGTTGATGTCACGGGTGGCGTTTCCTCCTGTATTATTATTACTAATATATCATTATTCACCCTTTTGTGAATCCTCACTTTCACAGGACTCGAAGCCGCCGGTGATTTCCCTGCAGAAGCTGATTGTCCGGGAGGTGGCCAACGAGGAGAGGGCCATGTTCCTCATCAGTGCCTCCATGATGGGTCCGGAGATGTACGAGATCCACACCAGCTCCAAGGAGGAGAGGAACCTCTGGATGGAGCAGATCCGCAGGGCGGTGGAGAGGTGAGGGAGGGAGAGAGATTGTGCCCGGAAAAGACCTACCTTGGGCTGTTTTAGCCTGGCTGTCGAGTTTCTTCTCTTTTAGCCTATTGAGCAGAAAGGGGTTGGGATGGATGGCCTTACGGGACCCTTTTCCAACTCGGTCGTTCTATGATTCTGTATCTTCTTTGATTTGGGTCCCTGTCTTGGTTTGAAAGGGGTTAGACTGGATTGGCTTTATAAACTCCCCTTTTCCCAACGGGAGGAGGCTGTCTAGTGGGTTTGGAAATCCAGCGCCACCAGGATGTGGACAAAATGCAATTCTGTCTCTTTCTTTAAATCTGAGGAGGCTGTTTCAGTTTCTAATGAAACAGTGGGGTGGATGGAGCTAAGGAAGGAAAGAGGGGTGGGTGGGTGGGTGAATGAATGAATGAGTCAATGGATGGATGGGTAACTGAGTGAGTGAGTGAGTGAATGAAAGAATGAGTGAGTAAATGAATGAATAAATGAGTGAGTCAGTGGATGGATAGGTAACTGAGTGAATGAAAGAGTGAGTGAGTGAATAAGTGAGTGAATCAATGGATGGATGGGTAACTGAGTGAATGAATAAATGAGTGAGTCAATGGATGGATGGGTAAGTGAGTGAATGAATGAGTGAATGAATGAATAAATTAGTGAGTCAGTGGATGGATGGATGGATAACTGAGTGAATGAGTGAGTGAGTGAGTCAATGAATGGATGGATAGGTAACTGACTGAATGAATGTGAGTGTGTGAGTGAATGAATGAGTCAATGGGTGGATGGGTAACTGAGTGAATAAATAAATAAGTGAGTGAATAAGTGAGTGAGTCGATGGATGGATGGATTGGTAACTGAGTGAATGAGTGAGTCGATGGATGGATGAATGAATGAGTCAATTGATGGGCCGATGGGTGGATAGGTGAGTGAGTGAATGAGTGAGTGAATGAGTGAATGAGTCGGTGGATGGATGAGTGAGTGAGTCAATTGATGGATGGAACTAGAGAAGGAAGGAGTAGATTATGGATGGGAAGTGGAGAGCCCAGGCTGAACCAGTGACCCTTTGTGGTTGTGGGGGTGTTTCCGAATATCTCCTGCAGCTGTCCAGATGAAGAGGATGGGATCCTGGCCGACCCGGAGGAAGAGAGGAGGCAGGCCGAAGCCAGAGCAGCAAAACTCAAGGAGTTCCAAGGTAATGGGGGGGGGGGGAGAGAGTTCTTTCTTCTTCTTCTTGGTTTGATTGAGTTCTATACAGCCATTTGTATCACAGGCCATGGCCCCAGTGTAATGCCTGAAGTGCAAATGTTTCTTCTCTCCAGAGCGCCTGAGCATGAAGGATGAGCTGATTGTGCAAAGCCTCAACGAGAAGCAGCAGATCTACCTGGAGATGGCCGAGATGAACGGCTTCGAGGACCCGGCCTCGAGTTTGTCCCGTTCCCGGCTCATCGCCAAAGCGGAGTCGCCGGAGAGCCTACAGGGTGACGCCATCCTGAAACAGGCGGTGATGGAAGGTGAGTCACTGGGGGTTCAGGAAACACTTCACTCTCACGGAGTCTACCGAGCCCTGGTAGTAAACCTAAGGAAGTTGTTTGACATTGTTTGTCCCCAAGTAACTGATTGGAAAGGTTCCGGTCTGCCTGCCTTTAGGACTCATCTGTTTGCATGTATTAAGGCTTTGTATATTCCGGTCTCTTTCTCTCTATTTCTTTAATTTGCCCTACAAAGGAAAAAGATGTCTATTTGCAGAGTCTTGGTGGCACAGGGGTTAAAACTGCTGCCCTGCAGCCCAAAAGGTTGTGAGTTCGATCCCTGACCAGGGCTCAAGGGTTGACTTATCCACTTCCATCCAAGGTTGATTAAATGAGTCCCCAGCATGTTAATGAGTACATTAAAATGCTAATTAACTTGTGAACCGCCCAGAGCGGGCACTCAGTGCTTATATGGGGTGGTATATACATATATCAGTGTGATTGCCTTGCTTCTCTTCCAGTGGAGAGTCTGCAACAACTAATCTTCAGCCGGCCGAGAGGCAGCCCAGGCTCTCGCTCCAGCGACAACTTTGGATCGGGCCTGCTAAGGCGAGCGGAGACCTTTGGCGGGTACGACAGCGCCACGGCGAGCCTGGCCAAGGGTAAGTTCTCACTGGGTTTGGGGCAAACCAGTTGGGGAAGTGGCAGGGAGTGAGATCATAGAGTGGCTGAGTTGGGAAAGTGGCCCCTGAGACCTGAGTGCTGCGCGACAGAGTGAACTCCTGTCGTCTGCCCAGCTCCTGCCAACCTAGCAGTTTGAAATTGCAAGTAGATAAATAGGTACCACTTCGGTGGGAAAGTTTACAGTGTTCCACAAGCTCCTGCCAAGCTAGCAGTTTGAAGTTGCAAGTAGATAAATAGGTACCACTTTGGTGGGAAAGGTTACAGTGTTCTACAAGCTCCTGCCAACCTAGCAGTTTGAAGTTGCAAGTAGATAAATAGGTACCACTTTGGTGAGAAAGGTTACAGTGTTCCACAAGCTCCTGCCAAGCTAGCAGTTTGAAGTTGCAAGTAGATAAATAGGTACCACTTTGGTGGGAAAGGTTACAGTGTTCCACAAGCTTCTACCAACCTAGCAGTTTGAAATTGCAAGTAAGTAGATAAATAGGTACCACTTCAGTGGGAAAGGTTACAGTGTTCCACAAGCTCCTGCCAAGCCAGCAGTTTGAAATTGCAAGTAGATAAATAGGTACCACTTTGGTGGGAAAGGTTACAGTGTTCCACAAGCTCCTGCCAAGCCAGCAGCTTGAAATTGCAAGTAGATAAATAGGTACCACTTTGGTGGGAAAGGTTACAGTGTACCACAAGCTCCTGCCAAGCTAGCAGTTCAGAACTGCAAAAAGTTGCAAGGAGATAAATAGGTACCACTCCGGTGGGAAAGGTCACAGTGTTCTACGAGCTCCTGCCAACCTAGCAGTTCGAAAGTGCAAAAAAAATTGCAAGCAGATAAATAGGTACAACTTCGGTTTGAAAGGTTAAACGTTCCATGAGTTCCTGCCACCCTAGAAGTTCGAAATTGCAGGTAGATAAATAGTGACCTCTTCGGTGGAAAAGATAAACAGCATACCATGCGCTGTAGTTAGATAGAGTGAATTATAGCCAAACCACGGTGGGTCCCTTGAGCAATTAAAGCACCTTTTCTACTTTGCTTTTCCAGCCGGCAGCTTCAAGAAGAAGGCCTACAGCGGAGAACCACGCGCGCGGGATCGCCGGGGACTCTTGGCGGGCTCAGAGGTGGTGCTGCAAGACCCTGCTTCCGTCAGGGACGATGGACTTTGTGGGGTAATAAAGATTTGATTATCACAAAAATATATAAATAAATAATCATCGCCTGCGACTTGGTCACTCAGCCGAGTGTCTTAGACTAAATCAAGGGCGCTGAATCCAAATCAGAAGTCCGGCTCTGCCTGGGACATCCGGATCTTCAGTTAGCTGATCTCACCCTCTTGGTTAGGTCCTTGCCTTGATCACGCGGGGGTAGATTTGCCACAAAGGTAGCCAAAAATTGTCCGGTTTATTAACACAGCTGCACCTAATCATCATTAGCTCGAAACAGACTTGCTCTGGCCTAGCCGGACTATCCAATAAGGTGGTTTTGCATTTGAGACAATCCCTTGGTCCATCTCCCCTTATAGATTTATTTCTGACCTCATCTCATTGACTTGCCCAAACACACCCTGCCATTCTGCTGGAACATCCATGCCACCAGGGGACGTGACTCAGCTGAGGCAGCAGCAGGCCTAATGGGTTGAAAGGATGGTTTTTTATGGAGAAACTATTCAAGGGACGCCTGAATAAGGCTCCTTTCACGTCCCGTCCCCCCCCGATCTTTTCCCCCACCAAAGCAGTACCTATTGATCTCCTTGCAATTTCTGGCTTTCGAACTGCTACTGTCATGCAGGAGCTAGGAATCAAACTGCCGACTTGCTAGCCTTCCAGCTAACAAGGTGAGCTTCTTAACCACTCAGCTACTGCAGCCTCTAGCACAGGGGTACCCAAACTATGGCCCGGGGGCCAGATCCGCCCTCCCATCCCCGATGCCAATTCATCTGGCCCACAAAGCCCTTGTCACTCCTGGAAGCAAAACACGCCCATATGGGCACATTTTCCCTCTGCTTCCGGGTGTGACGAGGGCTTCACGGGCCGGATGAATTGACATCAGGGGCTGGATCCGGCCCCCAGGCTATAGTGACCCTGAACCACATGACTGGCCTGAAGCCTGAAAAGTTTGGGCACCCCTGCTGTAGCATGTTAGAAGCCTTACATATTTTTTTTACTATCAATACGTATTTAAACCGAAATATTTGTTAGAATAGAAACTTTAGCTCCACTTTTTAAAATGGTCTCTTTAATTTTTTTAAAATTAGTATTAATGCTATTATTAGTAGTATTAATATGGTAGTATTGTTGGTTTTTTTTTTTTTTTGCAGAGTGATAACCCAAGACTGGAGTCGAGCAGGAGTTGCCAACCACTTTTGGAAACGGAGTCGGAGGTACTGAATATATTTATTTATTTTCTACCTGAATGCTGACAAGACTTGAGCTCTTTGGAAGAAAAACTTCATGGTCTGGTCAAAGACAATGGAAGTTTAATTTAATTTAATTTAATAGATTTATTTACCACCCTATCCAATGGACTCTGGGCAGTGTACACAAGTTAAAACCAACATAAAACAATTAAAAAAACCCTTATATTTCATTTTTATATTTACACTTGTGAGCCGCCTCAACAAAAGGGTGGCATTACAAATATGAATGAATGAATGAATGAGGGTGGCAATACAAATATATATGAATGAATGAAGGTGGCTATACAAATATGAATGAATGAGGGTGGGAATACAAATATGAATGAATGGGGGTGGCAATACAAATATGAATGAATGAGGGTGGCAATACAAATATGAATGCATTAATTAATGAATTAATGAGGGTGGCAATACAAATATGAATGAATGAATTAATGAATGAGGGTGACAATACAAATATGAATGAATGAGGGTGGCAATACAAATACAGTATGGATGAATGAATGAACGAGGGTGGTAATACAAATATGAATAAATGAATGAATATTTAGCAGCAGCAGTAAATTGGGGACAGGTTTTTATTGGCGAATCTTAGTTTATTTGTTTTTAATTATTATTAAGAAAATTACAGTAAAATAGAATAAAATGAATTGAAAGTTAGACAATTATACAGGAAAGTTTTTCTGCCTCTGTGGTTACTGTGCTAACAACACCCAATGCATTCTGGGGATGACTCGAGCGAGATGGGCCGACGGTGGTTCCCACCGGGAGAAGGAACCCTATGACTGCCCAAAAATAACCTGCCATCTGGGGACTTCCTGGGGTCTGCCTAAGGTGTTTTTAATTAAGCTGTATTTAATGTTGACTGTAAGCCGCCGTGAGTCTCTGTGGCAAGTGGGCGATGATATAAGTTAAACATACAAATAAATAAACCCTGCCCTGAATACATGGATGTGAACCCGAGGGTGTTTTGCTTGACCCCCTTCCCCACTTTCTGTTTTTCCCTCTAGCTGGTCCAGAGAATCCAAACCCTTGGTCAGCTCCTTCTCAGCCTCCAGGTGAGCTGTCAGTTCTTTCCCTCCCTCCCTCCCACTTCCCCAGGTGATGGCATTCAAGGTGGACTTACCTTTTGTCGGCAAGGGCGTCAACCAGAAGCTGGGCAGATCAGCAACTCAAGACCTGAGTGTCACACGACTATGTCAGTGTGCCACTATGCCGAGTACCACACAACTATGTCAGCTCCTCTCGTCTGTCTCAGCTCCTGCCCAACTGCAATAAATAAATAAATTTGCAAGTAGATAAATAAGGTACCACTTCAGCAGGAAAGGTAACAGCGTTCTGTGAGCTCTTGCCCAACCTAGCAGTTTGAAAGCAATAAATAAATAAATAGATTTGCATGTAGATAAGTAAGGTACCACTTCAGCAGGAAAGGTAACAGCGTTCTGTGATATATCAGAAAACAAAATAAAATAAACAAAATAAAACAAAAAACACTAGCACTTTAAAGACTAACTGCAGTTTGAAAGCAAGAAATTTGGAAGTAGATAAACAGGCAGAAAAAGGTTGCAGTGTTCCATTCACTTCTGCCAACCTATATGGGAGATTTTGATCCCAACTCCTGTCAGTCTAGTGGTTCGAAATTCCAAGAAAATTTGCAAGTAGATAAACAGCTACTGCGTTGTCAAGGGAAGGTAACAGTGTTTGATGCACCTAGTCTATGACCACGGAAATGTCTGCAAGCTCTTGGATTGTAATTAGAGATGAGCACCGAACCCTAGAGTCAGACACGACTGGCTTTCCAGTGAGGGTGACCTTTGACCTCTCATCTCATCTCCCCCCCCCCCGCCGGGCAGGCCATGGCGGCCCAGCAGGAGAGCCACCTGGAAATCCAGCTGAACACCCTGCTGGACCGCGAGCGCCAGTTCCGCCTGCAGTCGACCCGTGGCAACCTGCTGCTGGAGCAGGAGCGCCAGCGGACCCTGGAGAAGCAGCGGGAGGAGGTGTTGCGGGTGCAGAAGCTGCAGGGCCAGCTGAAGGCGGAGCAGCAGCGCTGGGAGCGGGAGCGGGAACGCCGGGAGCGGGAGGCCGAGGCAGTGGAGGCCAGGCTGGCGGAGCGGGAGGAGGAGGCCCGCCGGGTAGCGGAGTGGCTGCGGGCAGAGCGGGAGGCCCTGGAGCGGCAGCGGGAGGCCTACCAGCAGGACCTGGAACGGCTGCGGGAGGCCACACGGGCTGTGGAGAAGGAGCGGGAGCGGCTGGAGCGGGAGCGGGAGCAGCAGAACCTGCAGCGCCAGCAGCAGCGGCAGCCCAGGAAGCAGCACCACCACCACCATCTTGCGGGCTCCTTGGGAGGCTCCTTCTCCCCAGAGAGGGCACAAGTGAGTGCCTCTGTGTGTGTGTGTGTGTGTGTGTGTCTGTCTGTCCCCACCCTCCCACCCACCAGTGTTTGTGTATTCTACTAGATAAGATAGAGTGCTAGATGGATAGACAGAGGGATGGATAGCTAGAGAGATAACTGGAGAGATAGAGCGATAGATGGATATCTATCCATCTATCACTAGAGAGATAGAGCAATAGATAACTAGAGAGATAACTATAGCAAAGAATGGATAGATAGAGTGATAACTAGAGAGATAGATAGAGCGATAGACAACTAGAGGGATAACTGGAAAGATAGAGCGATAGATGAATAGATAGAGCAATAGATAGCTAGAGAGATAGATGGAGAAATAACGAGTGATAGATGGATAGAGAGCGAGAGATAACTAGAGAGATAATGAGTGGTAGAGTGATGGATAGATAGAGCGATAGCTAGCTAGAGAGATAGCTAAAGCGACAGATAGAGAGATAATTGGAGTGATAGAGCGATAGATGGATAGATAACGAGAGATAGATGGAGAGATAGAGCAATAGATAGCTAGATAGATGGAGAGATATATGGATAGAGCGAGAAATAACGAGCGATAGATGGATAGATAGAGCGATAGAGAGATAGCTGGAGTGATAGATGGATAGATAACTAGAGAGATAACTGGAGCGATAGACAACTAGAGGGATAACTGGAAAGATAGAGCGATAGATGAATAGATAGAGCAATAGATGGAGAGATAACTGGAGTGAGATGGATAGAGAGAGGGAGAGATAACTGGAGCGGTAGCGCGATGGATAGATAGAGTGATAGCTAGAGAGATAACTGGAGCGATAGATGGATAGATAGAGTGATAGATAGTTAGAGAGATAACCGGAGTGGTAGAGCGATAGATGGATAGATAAATGGATAAATAAATAAATAGAATGATAGATAACTAGAGAGATAATTATAGCAATAGATGGATAGATAGAGCAGTAGATAGCTAGAGAGAGAGATGGAGAGATAGATGGAGAGAAACTGGAGAAAGAGCGATAGATGGAGAGAGAGAGCGATAGACAACTAGAGAGATAACTGGAGCGATAGAGCAGTGGTGGCAAACCTATGGCACGTGTGCCAGGGGTGGCGCTTGGAGCCCACTCTGTGGGCACCTATGCAATCTCCCCAGCACAGAATTTACCTGCCCCTCTGCCCAGCACCCAATGGGAGTGTTTCCTCCCTCCCCTGATGCTGTGGTGGCACTTTGCGATAAATAAGTGGGTTTGAGGTTGCAGTTTGGGCACTCAAAGGTTCGCCATCACTGCAATAGATGGATAGATAGAGAGACAGATAGCTAGAGAGGTAGGGAAATAGAACAATAGATGCCCAGAGCAATAGATAGAGTGATAGATAGAACTAGATAGATCTCTAGACAGAGTGATAGAGAACTAGAGAGCTAGAAATAGAACGATAAATGGCTAGAGTGATAGAGCAATAGAGATCTAGGTAGATAGATAACTTAGATAGATAGATGACTAGATAAATGACTACTGATTGATTGATAGAGCGATAAGATGGATAGATAGAGCAATAGATAACTAGAGAGATGGAGAAATAGAATGATAGATGGCTAGAATGATAGAGTGATAGATAACTAGACAGATAGAGCGATGGATATAAATACATAACTAGATGGATGGTTGAAATGATGAGGTTAAGGGTGTTGGCTTTTAAACCCTCTCCTGGTTCCTCCCATCATCAGCCGGCCTTTGCCCTGGGCCACTCAGCCAGCTTCAACGGAGAGGGCCTGGGAGCCAGCGGGCAGCCCCGGGGCCGAGGCAGCCTGTGCGGGGCAGCGGACCCCCTGGAGAAGGCTGAGGCCAGCCGGCGGGAGAGCGGGGCCACCGCCCTGGCCCTGAAGCACGAGGTGCCCCTCCACCTGCTCAGCGCCACCAACCAGATCCAGAAGCCGGCGGCCGTCCAGCAGCAGATCCCCACCAAGCTGGCCGTCTTCACCAAAGGGGGGAAGGCCAGCAAGAGCGCCAAGGCCACGGCCTCCCACCGGACTGACAGTGCGGGTGAGTTGGGGAGGGAGGGCGTCTTCCCTAGGGGAGGGGGGGTCTTTGTGGCTGGCTAGGAAGAAGCTGAGAGAGGGGCTAAACCAGGGTTGGGAACAACCGTTTCAAACCGTGGGCCGGGCCATGCCGCCTCGGTCGGCGTTGAGGGCTGGACGGTCATTTTGCCCTGCCTGCAGGATGGGGGTGGCCATTTTGTTTCTTGAATGCTCCTGGAGGGGATGGAGAAGCCCGCATGAAGTGGTGCCATGGGCCGCATGTGGCCCGTAGGCCTTAGGTTGGGAACCCCTGGGCTAAGCCCAGCAAGACAGACGGACACAATGGTGGCTTGGTTGGGGTTTAAAGGTGCTGAACTTGATGATCAGAAGGCCAGTGGTTCGAGACCCGACAGATTGAGCTTCCCCTTGTCTGTCCCTGCTCCTGTCCAGCCTAGCAGTTAGAAATGGCAATCGATTTGCAAGTAGATAAACGGTACCTGAACTGCCATGGATCAAGTGGATAAGAAGCTGCGCTTGCTGATTGAGAGTTCGATTCCTGTTTACTGCACAATGGAGTGAGCTCCCGTCTCTGTCCCAGCTCCTGCCAACCTAGCAGTTGGAAAACCAAGACATTGTAAGTAGATCAATAGGAACCACTTCAGTGAGAAAGGTAACAGTGTTCCATGCACTCCTGTGTCTAGTCGTGCCTGCCACATGTCCACAGAAACGTTTGCAGATGCAGACAGTGCTGGCTCTTTTATAAACAGAGATGAGCACTGAACCCTAGAGTCAGATATGACCGGCTTTCGAGCAAGGGTGACCTTTACCTAAACAGGTACTGCTTCGGCAGGAACGGTAATAGCGTTCCGCATGCGCTCCTGCCAACCTGAGAGTTGAAAAGCAAGAAATTTGCAAGTAGATGAACAGCTACTGCTTCGGCAGGGAAGGTAACAGTGTTCCATGTCTACTTCTGCCTGCCACATGTCTACAGAAACGTCTTCAGATTCAGACAGCGCTGGCTCTTGTGCTGTAAACAGAGATGAACACTGAACCCTAGAGTCGGATACAACTGGCTTTTAAGCAAGGGAAGTCTTTACCTTTTGTTTACAGCAGGGGTGTCCAAACTACGGCCTGTGGGCCAGATCTGGCCCCTGCTGCCAATTCATACAGCCCACACCACCCTCATTGCTCCCGGAAGCAGAAGTAAAACACGCCAATACAGTGCTTACAGGAGCGACAAGGGCGGCGCAGGCCACATGAATTGGTATTGGGGGGCCGGATCCAGCCTACAGGTCATAGTTTGGGCACCCCTGATTTACAGCATAGTCAAAATATTCTTCAGGTTCTAAAATCATAAAGCCTTAAAAATATTTGCAAAGGACCCAAAGGTCCCCCTTGCTCGAAACCCAGCCATATCCGACTCTAGGGTCCAGTGCTCATCTCCCTTCACAGCCAATAGAGCCAGCGCTGCTTGCATCTGGAGACGTTTCATTGGTCATGAGACAGGTATGAGTGCATGGAACGCCATTACTTTTCCAGCTAGAAGCAGTACCTGTTTATCTACTTGCAAATTTCTTGCAACTTCGAACTGCTAGTTTGGCAGGAGCTCCTGGAATGCTGTAACCTTTCCCACCAAAGTGGTACCTATTTATCTACTTGCAGTTTTTCGAACGGCTGGGTTGGCAGGAGCTAGGACGGACAATGGGTGAACTTCCTGCGTCTCAGGAATTGAACTGCCAACCTTCCAGTTGTCAAGTTCAGCGTCTTAACCGCTAGAGCCACTACACAATCCATTTAAACCTTTGTCGTCTTGATTCAAGAATTCCTCGCTTTGTGCCAGACCCGAATTCTGCTCCTCTGCCTTCTCTCTCTCGATTGAGTGGGGAAATATCCCAGGAATGGGCGCAGTATCAATGCGACCGAATAATAATGATTCCTCCTCCTAGCCTCGATCGACATGAAGCCGCTCCTTACGCCCAGGATGGCGGGCAAGGAAGACGCTTGGGTTCGCAACCGCCAGTCCGCCAGCCCCGTCTTTCCGCACAACCAGAACGCCATCTTCTTCCCAGGTCAGTTGGGTGGGGAGAAGGTCTCTCAGCTTGCGTTGCGACACTCGTGTTACCGCTTAGCCGCCCAACACAACTCTCATTGTCGCCTTCTTCTCCGTAGACTCAAATGCCGCCACCGCGGAGAGCAGCCATGCTTCGGTTCTCCTCTCACCGCCCGCCTCGGCCCACGCCTTCAAGCCCAACAGCGTTCACGGCCTCCCATCTCCCCTGGACGAGGCTGGGAAAGAAGAGGTGATTTTCTTCTAAGTGGGACACCCCAGTTTGGGGGGGAGGGGAATCCAGACTCAATGACTTGGCTCGGTCGGCAACTAGGCGGGGAACAGCACTTCCAGAACCAGGATTCGGCTCGTTCCAGATGTGGGTTTCCCAACATCTTCATGGTTCACGGCCTGTAGCAAATGGAACCTTTGTGACACTTTCGAGACGCTTTTGTGTCCTGATCGAACCCTGGACTGCCCAAAAACGAAGCCAACGTTTTTGGTGTTGGCCAAGGTCAACTCCTCATCAGTGCCTGTTTCCGGTCCTTCTTCTTCCGTGTCCTGATCGAACCCTGGACGGCCAAAATGACGCCAACTCTCTTGCCTTGGGCGTTGGCCAAACTCAAGTCCAGACCAACACAATAATAAGCTGTCCCCTTCCTCTAATGCAGAGGGTCCCCAACCTGAAGCCTGTGGGGCGGGATCCAGCCTGCGGCCCCATTTCATGTGCCCTCTCCATCAGAGTCCATTAGAGAACCAAAATAGCCAGCCCTTTGAAGCTTTTTACGGCAATGGGCGGCAATATAAATTTGAACAAATAAATAATAAAATGGCCACCTCCATGGTGCAGGCAGGGCAAAATGGCCATCTGGCCCTCATAGCTGACTGAGGAGCGTGACCCGGCCCTCGACTTGAAAAGGTTGGTAACCCCTCCTCATTTGCTCTATTTCCTGTATAATTTTACCACCCCCTTTACATCGCCCTTGGTGTCTTCATGGGCTTCGTCCCGGCAAACCGTTTGTGCCACGCTTATTAACTGGTGTTAAGCTATATGTAAATATATATATATAAATATATAAATACTGGTATGTATATTTTGCTATGGAAAAGAAGAAAAATCAGAGGCACTTTAGAGCATGGGTGGCATTTTTAACAAATTTCCTCCCATCTGTCTATCGATTTTCCCACCCCAATGCCTCTTGCGTATTTAACGTGCTATGTGAGTATGTCAGCTGTGGTCATGTGGCAGGCCTTTTCACGCCCTTTCCTGACCGCTTTTTGCAAGTCAACTCCCACACACACACACACGCGGAAGAGATCCATTAAGTCCATATCGCTCTTCTTTAAAAAAAATAATAATTTGTAAAGTTTAGGATTTAAATGCGTGTCATTACGTTATTCTGCACTACTGAAACAGCCGACCGGGGGGGGGGGGTCCCTAGCCCCCCTTCCACAGAAACAATGGGAACTTTATTTTTTAAAAAAGTATGCAGTTGTATAATAACGGAAGAGGCGGTTGTGGAAATGCGGAGGCGGAACCCCTTTGAATTAAAACGACAGCTGTGCATCTTTAAAATCTGGCCCACCGTCTGTTATCTGGAGCGGATGGCCTCCGTTTTTCTCGAAAGTGTCACAGGCTCTTTGCTGTGGAGAGTAAGGAGCACATTTTTCACTGGTGGGTCATCTAAGCCAGTGATGGCAAACCTTGGCACTCCAGATGTTCTTGGACTTCAATTCCCAGAAGGCTCTGGTCCGCAGGAGTGCTGACTTGGGGGCTTCTGGGAACTGAAGTCCAAGAACACCTGGAAGGCCAAGGTTGGCCATTACTGGAAGCATTCAGGCCTCATATTTGATCAATAAATGAGTCACAATAAATAAGTCACAGATAGGATTAAGCCCAACATCAATTCCTACACCTCACTTTGCTTGCCAAAATATGCTGAACATGACGACTGGAAAGTTCTGCATGACACAGTGAGTTCCCAGTTGTCTGTCCCGCCTCCTACCGATCTAGCAGCTCGAAATTGCAAGGAATTTGTAAATAGATAAATAGGTACCCCTTGGATGGGGAAAGTAACAGCGTTCCTTGTGTTCCTGTCAATCAAAGAGTTCAAAATTTGCAAGTAGATAAGCAGGTACTGCTTCGATGAGAAAGGCAACAGTGCCAGCCTAGCAGTTCGAAAGCAAGAAAATTTGCAAGTAGATGAACAGGTACTGCTTCAATGAGGAAAGTTAACAGCCCTCCTTTTCCTCCTGCCAACCTAGCAGTTCAAAAGTAAAAAATTTGCAAGTAGATAAATAGGTACCACTTTGTTGGGAAAGGTAACAGCATTCTGTGTTCCATATGACCATGGAAAGGTCTGCAGACTGAGACAGCGCTGGCTCTTGGGCTGTCAACGGAGATGAGCACTGAACCCTAGAGCCGGATACGACTGGCTTTTGAGCAAGGGATACCTTTTGAGCTTTAAGAAAATAACAGGTAAGGAATAACCACCTAGTGAGGAGTCAGAATGGTGTTATGGACTCTCCACTCGGGGGGCGTTGTAATAAGAGGGCGGAAACTACAGGAAGGCTGAAATTTAGGCTCGTTTATTGGTCTGCCAATTAGTGTTGGAAACATCCACCAAAGAGGACTTGAGTTTGGTCAACGACAAGAAAGTTGGCATCATTTTGGGGCAGTCCAGGGTTTGATGATCGGGACACGGAAGAAGAAGGAAGACCCAGAAACGTCCATTGATGAAGACTAGAGTTTGGCCAAAGCCAAGAAATTTGGCTTCATTTTGGGAGCAGTCCAGGGTTTGATCGAGACACAGAAGAAGAAAAACCAGGAACTTCCATCGATGAAGACTTGGGTTTGTCCAATCCCAAAGCCAAGAAAAGTTGGCTTCATTTTGGGGCAATCCAGGGTTTGATCGGGACACGGAAGAAGAAGACCCAGAAAAAATCATCGATGAAGACTTGAGTTTGGCCAATGTCAACACCAAGAATGTGGGCTTCATTTTGGGGCATCCTAGGGTTTGATCGGGACACGGAAGACTATCCATCAATGAAGACTTGAGTTTGGCCAATGCCAAAGCCAAGAAAGTGGCTTCATTTCGGCAGTCCATTGTTTGATCGGGATATGGAAAAGAACTGGAAACATCCACCGAAGACTTGAGTTTGGCCAAAGCCAAGAAAGTTGGCATCATTTTGGGGGCAGTCCAGGGTTTGATTTGGACACGGAAGAAGAAGTAGACCTTTTTTGGCTATAGACCATCTAAATTTCTCCCCACTTCCAGCTGATCCTAGAGTTGGACCTCAGATTCTGTCCCGGCCGGCGTAGGTCAGGTAGATTCCGGTCAGAGAGGAGACGGTGCCCAGCAAGCCCACCAGCCACGGCGGGAACCTCCCTGCCCACAGCAGGCCGGCGGGTAGCCAGTGGACAGCATTGGCCAGGTCGGCGGCGTTGCTCAAGACGGTCAGTGCTTCTGCCTGGATTTGCTGCCTTATCTTCTCCGAGGAGTCTCTGCTTAAATAAATAAATAAAGGTCAAGGGTCACCCTTGGCCAAAAGCCAGGCATGTCCGACTCTAGGGTACGGTACTCGTCCGTTTATAGCCCAAGAGCCAGCACTGCCTGGCTCTGCAGATGTTTCAGTGGTCACGCAGCAGACACGACCAGATTAAACGCTGTTACCTTTCCTGCCAAAGCAGGATCTGTTTTACATACTTGCAAATGTCTTGCCATTTCAAACTGGCTAGGTTGGCAGGAGCTTGTGGAACATTGTTACCTTTCCTGCTGCTGTGGTACCTGTTTATCTACTGACAAATTTCTTGCTAGGTTGGCAAGATTTAATTTAATTAAAGCTCCCCTTTGTTTGAAAGCCAGTCAGGACTAGAAGCTGTTACCTTTCCTGCTGCTGTGGTACCTGTTTATCTACTTGCAAATTCTTGTTAGGTTGGCAAGATTTTAGTTAAATGAAAGGTCACCCTTGTTCGAAAGTTGTATCTGACTCTAGGGTTTGGTGCTCATCTCTGTTTATAGCCCAAGAACCAGCACCGTATGAGTCTGCAGACATTTCGATGGTCATCTGGCAGGCATGACTAGACACAGAAGGCTGTTGCCTTTCCAGCTGAAGCAGGACTTGTGTTATCTGCTTGCAAATGTCTTGCAGTTTTGTACTGGCTAGGTTGGCATGAGCTCATGGAACGTTGTTACCTTTCCCACCAGAGTAGTACCTGTTTATCTACTTGCAAATTCTTGCTAGGTTGGCAAGATTTAATTAAACTAAAGGTCACCCTTGTTTGAAAGCCAGTCACATCCGACTCTCGGGTTCGGGGCTCATCTCTGTTTACAGTCCCAAGACCCAGCGCTGTCTGCATCTTCAGACATTTTTGTGGCCTCGCGGCAGGTATGACTAAGGGCATGGAATGCTGTAACCTTTCCCACTGAAGCAGTACCTGTTTATCTACCTGCAAATTTCTTGTAATTTCGAACTGCTCGTTTGGGCAGGAGCTGGGAGGGAGGAATTCTACCTTTTAACCTGCCCCATTAACTGACCTCAGGCTTCAGCTGTCATGGGGTGGGCATTTCTGGTGGGATGCGTCCTCCTACCTGGGTTGTTTCTGCAGCTGTCGTCTGAGTCGGGTCAAAATCCTCAGAGATCTGGAAGCGCAAAAGACACGATTTAAGCTGCGGCTTTTGTGAATGAACTACACAACAGCAACAACAATGACAACTGTACTGTTTTACTCACCGCACAATGCCCAGGAGTAGAGAGACCCCCCACAGGGCTGTGCTGAGCGCCCACCACCGCCGGGAGTCAGCGTGGATGATCTGAGCGTCCGCGGCCCAGGCCAGGTGTTCGCAAGGGTAGTAGAGCTGGTCGGCCACGTTGGTCAGGACCGAAAGCCAGCGGACGGCTGTGTCCTCCTCCTGCAGGAGGCCACAAAATGGAGGGTCTTTCTCTAGGGCAGAGCGAAGGATCCGTGGCGGCCCACTTCAGCCAGATTTCAAAAGCTTACACCCTTGGGTGAATCCTGCCCCCGGGTGTGTTGAGACGTGCTTTGCTGTGACACTCACACGTCACCAGCACTTACGGATCCCCCTCTCCAATGATGGGCTGGCTATAATGTCTGTTTTTAACCCCTGCGTCACCAGGACGCGCTCTGAATGTCTGCATTAAAACTCATGGACAACACTACATTGAATATACTTTTAAAAGTGTGAGGATGACCTACAAAATCAATGAACAAATCAATGGTTATTAAAGGAAATGAGTTAAATATGTATGTTATCAAAATTGCACTGCATCAGTGGCAGTATCGCTCCCCCCTCCTCCATTAATGACTGTGGTGGCTCAAGTTGTTAAGACACTGAGCTTGATGAACACAAGGTCGGCAGTTCGAGACCCTAGTGCTGCACAATGGAATTATTATTTTTATTATTATTATTAGTTCAAATTTATATTGCCACCCACTCGTCGTGGCGACTGCACCAGTTCCTGGCTGACCTAGCAGTTTTAAATCAGGAAGTTGCAAGTAGATAAATAGGTACCGCTTTGCCAGGGAAGGTTACAGTGTCTAAGCCTCTAAGTGGTCTAGTGTTTTAGCAAAAGGGCTCAGCCCCCCAAATACCTGCCGATATTAAGTTAAAGCACTTATTAAAGCATTTTAATGGGCTGATAACGCATTAGAAAAACCCTGTATGGTTTACCTGAAGACTCTTAGCCCTGGCGGTGCAGGGATTAAAAAAACCCTGCTGCAACCAAAAGGTTGTGAGTTCGATCCCAACTGGAAGCTCAAGGTTGACTCCTTCCGAGGATGGAGTCCCCGGGACATTAATACAGCCTCCCCCCAAAAAAGCTAATTAGCTTGTGAACCAACCAGAGAGTGTGCACTAATTGATATGGGGCAGGGGATGGAGGTGAGTCACAAAGTTGTGAGTTCAATCCTGGCCAGGGCTCAAGATGGCCTCTCCCATCCTTTTGAGGTTGGTGAAATGAGTCCCCCAGAGTGTTAATGAGGGCAAAAATGCTAATTGACTTGAATATACCTGTCCTATGGGAGCAGGTATATTCGCTTTATTAACATTAATAGATACCTTATAAGCCAGGGGTGCCCAAACAACAGTCCGTAGGCCAGATCAGGGCCCCGATGCCAATTCATCCAGCCTGTGAAGCCCTCATTGCTCCCAGAAGCGGAAGTAAAACGGAACTTCCACTTCTGGGAGCAATGAGGGCTTCACGGGCTGGATGAATTGGCATTGGGAGCTGGATCTGGCCCACATGCCATAGTGACCGTCCCCCTGAACCACGTGACTGGCCCGTGGACCAAAAAGTTTGGCCACCCCTGTTATGAGCAGTATATTTGGCGTGGGGTGAAAATCTGTACCCAAAGCCTTGATGTAGAAGAGAGTTTGGGGAATCTCCAAGGGACAGATTGACCACTGGAGCTGAAGGCTGCTAACCCCCCATGTAGCAGGTTTTGATGGGTTGGTTTACCTTCCTGCCCAGCCCGTACTGGTGGCTGTACGTAAGCATGGAGAGGTCGTCAAAAAGGCGCAGGACCGTCCGGCAGTGACTCAACTGGGCAGAGGCGGTCAAGAGGCCGCGGCCGAGGGACGAATCCGCCGGGCCTCTCCTGGCCACCAAGACCCCTCCGGCCAGCTGGCAGGCATAAGTGAGGGTGCGTACCTGGGCGGACAGGTAGAAGGAGAGACCAAAGGAAAAGTCAAAAGTCAAGAACAGGTTCCAAAGTGAAATGTCTCAATCCCTCTTTCCTACGAAGCCGGGCAACGTTTGTTTATTCCAAGAGTTCTCAACCTTTTAAAGCCGGGGGCTGGGAGATGCTCCCTCGGACGGCTTCAGGGGCCAGATGGCCATTTCACCCACATGGCAGTTCCGGGTGTGGTGGTGATGGGCCACATGAAATGGTGTTGCGGGCCACAGGTTGAGAATTCCTGGTTTGTTTATTCATTTGTTTATTTATTTTTTAAAAACCATTTATTTGTTTATCTCCAGTTCTTTAACAAGAGACAATGCAAGAGAAAATAAATATATTTCCTCCCCCTTAATTTCTGGGTTTTTTTTTTAAGCAAAATAATGCAACGGAATCCTAAAAGTAGGTAAAAATGAATTATTTATTAGTCATATTTGTATTGCCCGCCCGTTTGGCAAGTGACTCTGGGCATGAAAGTTTGGCCAGAAAGTATATGTCTCAATTATTTTTTAATTGTGTGATTTTAAGATGTCATTTTATGACTGAATTTTAATATGTTTTTAATATATTGTTTGGTAGCCGCCCAGAGTGGGGATGAATCCCCAGATGGGCGGGATATAAGTGGAAATTATCATCATCGTCTATATAAATTTGATTAATAATAAATGATTAATACATCTATTTATTTTCTCTCCTCAACCCCTTTGTGTAGTTGTTTTTAATTTTTTTTTAAAGAATAGGTTTTCTAGGAAAGTGTTTCCCCCCTTTTTTTAATATGACAATTTTCTAGTCCTAGAGAACCTAGTAGAGAAAAATAATTAAGACATACAGTATATTTTCTGGCCCAACTTAATTCAGTTTTTACCTATTTTTAGGATTCATATGCATTACTTACTTATTTATTTATTAATCAAATGTATTCATCGCCCATCTCACAAAGTGACCCGGGGCGATTCACAATAAAAGCATCAACAGCAATTTAAAAATCTAAAAAGTTATTAGTCAAAAGTTATTAGTGCTTTTTAAAAACCCAGAAATTAGGGGAGGAGGAAATAAATGTATATATATTTCTTTCCATTGTCTCTATGTGTCTTTTGTGTTTTTTGTTGTTCAGTCGCACGGTCGATTCTGACCCTCTGCGACCCCATGGACCACTGTCCGCCAGGCACTCTTGTCCTCCACCATCCCCCTCAACTCGCTCAGCTCTGTGCCCATTGCCTCCACGATACCATCTAGCCATCTCATCTTTTGCCGCCCCCTTCTTCTCTTGCCCTCAACCCTTCCAAGCATCAAGGCTTTCTCAAGTGAATCCTCTCTTCTCATTTGATGTCCAAAGTACTTTAGCTTCATCTTTACAATTTGCCCTTCTAAGGAGCATTCTGGGTTTATTTCTTCTAAGATTGACCTATTTGTTCTCCTTGCTGTCCAGGGGACTCTCAAAACTCTCCTCCAGGACCACATCTCAAAGCCATCTATTCTTCTGCGCTCAGCTTTCCTTATGGTCCAGCTCTCACAACCATACATTGCCACCAGGAATACCATTGCTTTGACTATACGAATCTTTGTTTGCAATGTGATGTCTCTGCTTTTCACTATGCTCCCCACTATGTTCTCATTGCTTGCCTCCCAAGAATCAGTCGCCTTTTTATTTCATGGCTGCAATCCCCATCTGCAGTGAGCTTTGATCCTAGGAAAGTAAAATCTGTCACTGCTTCTACAAAACTGAAAATAAACACGTTATTTGGGTATACAGTATCCTTAAGTAATGAATGAATAGGACAACGAGAAGCATTTAGCGCATGCGCATTAACCAGCTTGGTTCTCATTGCTTCTGCGCAGGCGCGCCAGCCCGCCGTGGCCTTATAGCCTCTGCGCAGGCGCGGTGCGAACTCAAAGTCCGCTCATTGCGAAAGAGGTTGCACTGCTTTGGGGCCGCCTGAGGCAGAGGGGCGGCTGTGGCCAATCCCTTCCCGGCGCCCCCTTCCCCCGCCAGGCCCTCCGGCCTCACCACTCGGTCTCTTCCCCGGTAACTCTCCAACACCGACACCAGGCCGCTGAGGGGGCTCGCCGCTGCCGCCATAGCAACGCTTCCGGGTCCTTGCGGCCTCTCGGCCAATCGGGGCGCGACGGAGGCGGGGCGAGAGAGACGCCGGAACTGCAGGTCCCAGGAGGCAGCGCGCGGGAGGCGGAGTCAATGGCAGGAACGGTGGGAGCCTATAAGGGCCAAAAAAAGTTAGTGGTTTTTGTTGTTGTTCAGTCGCACAGTCGATTCCGACCCTCTGCGACCCCATGGACCGCCGTCCGCCAGGCACTCCTGTCCTCCACCATCCCCCTCAACTCGCCCAGCTCCGCGCCCATTGCCTCTACAACACCATCCAGCCATCTCATCTTGGGCCGTCCCCTTCTTTTGCCCTCGACCCTTCCAAGCATCAAGGCTTTCTCAAGTGAATCCTCTCTTCTCATTTGATGTCCAAAGTACTTTAGCCTCATCTTTACTATTTGACCCTCCAATGAGCAGTTAGGTTTGATTTCCTCTAAGATTGACCTATTTGTTCTCCTTGTTGTCCAGGGGACTCTCAAAACTCTCCTCCAACACCACATCTCAAAGGCATCTATTCTTCTGCGGTCAGCTTTCCTAATGGTCCAGCTCTCACAACCATACATTGCCACAGGGAATACCATTGCTTTGACTATGCGAATTTTTGTTTTCAATGTGATGTCTCTACTTTTCACTATGCTCCCCAGGTTTCTCATCGCTTGCCTCCCAAGAATCAGTCGCCTTTTTATTTCATGGCTGCAATCTCCATCTGCAGTGAGCTTAGATCCTAAGAAAGTAAAATCTGTCACTGCTTCTACTTTTTCCCCGTCTATTTTCCAGGGACTGATAGGGCCTGTTGCCATTATCTTGGTTTTCTTGATATTGAGTCTCAAGCCAGATTTTTCACTTTCTTCTTTCAACCTAATCAGGAGCTTCTTTAGGTCCTCCTCACTTTCAGCCATTAGGGTGGTATCATCTGCATATCTCAAATTGTTGATGTTTCTTCCAGCAATTTTGATCCCAAATTGTGATTCCTCCATCCCTGCATTGCGCATTATGTGTTCTGTGTATAAGTTGAATAAGCAGGGTGACAAAATGCAGCCTTGTCTTACTCCTTTTCCTATTCCAAACCACTCCGTCATTCCATTTTCTGTCCTAACTGTTGCCTCTTGATTCATGTACAGATATCTCATGAGGCCTATAAGGTGTTCCGGAATTCCCATCTCTTTAATTACTTGCCACGTTTTGTTGTGGTCGACACAGTCAAAAGCCTTAGTGTAATCAATGAAACAGAAGTAGACTTGTTTCTGATATTCCTTTGTTTTTTCCATGATCCATCTGATGTTGGCGATGTGGTCTCTAGTGAGTCCCCCTGCCTCTTCTGAAACCCGCCTGCACTTCTGGTAATTCTCTCTCCACATAAAGTGGTTACTTTATCATATATGGCATATGGGGTGCCCAAACTAAGGCCTGGGGGCCGGATGCGGCTCCCAACGCCAATTCATCCGGCCCGCGAAGCCCTCGTCGCTCCTGGAAGCCGAAGTAAAACACTCCGTTACTTCTGCTTTCAGGAGCGACGAGAGCTTCGCGGGCCGGATGAATTGGCATCAGGGGCCGGATAATGTTTTAATATAGTGATCCAGAAAAGTTATCACCTACTGCTTGCTTTGGAGCAAGGGCGACCTTTAACCTTTACTATATAATTATTATCACCATCATCATCCAAATAAACTTATTATTATTATTATTATTATTATTATTATTATTATTATTATTATTATTATTATCATTATTATCATTATTATCATTATTATTATTATTATTATTATTATTATTGGATTTATATGCCACCCACTCAACAACATGACTCTATAACCCCCCCCCATCCAACTCGCTTCCAAGAGATGAAAAAACGTGGCACCATTATAATTATATAATTATACTGTAAATACCTTTCATGTCCCCAAGACAGCTGGGACAGAGACAGGTGCTCCCATCTGTTATGCAGTACCCGGTTCTCAAATTGCCGACTTGCCGGCCTTCCAGCTAACAAGGCGGCCTTCTTATATACTGTACTGCAATTATATTATTATTATGAATAAATAGGTGCCGCTCTGGTGGGAAAGGTAACATTGTTCTGGTGTCTAGTTGTGCCTGCCACATGGCCATGGAAGTGTCTGCAGACTCAGGCAGCGCTGGCTCTTGGGCTATAAATTGAGTTGAGCACTGAACCCAGTCGGACATGCCTGGCTAAATGGCTTTTCCTGTTGTCAAAACAGGAGGGGAAGCTTTGGACAGGCGTGAGCGTTTGTGTGTTGGAAACGGGCAAAATTTTAATTGTGGGTTGACAATAAAGTTGTGGGTGGGAAAGGTGTGTGTTTGTGCAAACTCGGTGGCACTTCAAGGACATGTCATTTATTTTGTGCCCTAAGTGAACTGAATCGTGGAAATTTCTACCTATTTTTGCCTTTTTTTCACCCCCTCTGTTTATTTTTGCTTTGTTGTTTTGCTTTCTGGCTTGGAGGATTTCCATTTGACCCCCAACCCCAGGTTTCCCCCTTCCAAGGTGGGTGACCTCCTGCCCTCTGGACCAGAGAGAAGGTTGTGTCTGTGTGTGTGTAGTGGGCGGGGGAGCGCACTTTGAGCCCCTCTCGCCCCCGTGCCCACATCAAGAGCGTGTGTGTAAATATTTCCCCATCCAGGCAAATATTTAGGCACACACCCCCTGTAGTTTCCCAAGCCTTTGGGTTCTTGGGACTTCAATTCCCAGAAAGCCTCAGTCAATTCCCCAAAGACAGGTCCCCTAATGGACTGATGGAGGCTTCTGGGAACTGAAGGACCCCCTGTGGGGCGTGGGCCCCCCACATTGGGAACCCCCTGGATTAGTTCAACGCTCACCAACCTTTGGTTTCTGCCCAAATGCCGAAGTCAAATTCCCCTGTTCCAATGTGTCCTTGTGGTGTGTTTTAAGAGGAGAAGCTGGGCCAGGAGGGTCTCTTTTAAGCAACACTGCCTGGATACCAAAGCTAAAGTTAGTTCCAAGAACAAGAAAAAAGGGTGAAATATATACAGTCAAACCTCGCATAGAGAGCGCCTCGCTTAAAGAGTAACTTGCTTAAAGAGCAGAATTTTCTCTGAATGTTCGCTTCACTTAACAAATAAAACCAACCCAAAACTCACTTAACAAATAATCGGGGTTCGCGATCCCCCCCACAATTGGTCTCTTACAATGGTGTTTCGCTTAAAAAGCAAACTCACTTAAAGAGCAGTCCTGTGGAACGCATTATACTCTTTAAGCGAGGTACAACTGTATATACAGTATACAGTATATGTGTGTATTTTTCACCCAGTGGTGGGCAGTAGAAACACACACACATCTCTAATCGACACATGTTTCAAAAGATGATCCTAAACTTGGTCCCTGTTTAATGTCTGAAAAGTTCTTAGGAAATGAAGCGGTGGAGTTCCCAAGGGTGGGAAATGTAGCCTCTGCTAGTGAGTTTCAATAATCAAAATACATGAAAATACGGTAAAATTAACTAAATTGTTAGTGCATCTCAACCTGGCACGGCCTTCAGACCCTTGTGGTCCTTGACCCAAGTTATAAGCCGTTTCCCCTTTTGGGGGCTAAAAAACTCGGCTTATACTCGAGTATATACAGTGGTGGGATGTTACCGGTTCGGACCGGTTCGTCTGAGCCAGTAGCACCCCATCAGGAGGGGTTACCTAGTGCGCATGCATCAAAGAGAGGTTTGATGCACGCACAGACTTTTTTAATATATCTTTTTTGCTCCACCAGTGATGGGATGTCACCGGTTCCAGACGGATCTCTGGAACCGGTAAGATGAATCCCGGAGGGTTCTCCGTGAGGGGAAGTCCACTTTTGGGGCGTCCGGTTCCGGACGCCTGACCGAAAGGAAAAAAAAAATTAAAATCAGAGATAAAATGGCTCCAATTGACTGCGCATGTCCAGAAACTCAATCTGACGCATTGCGCATGCGTCAAATTGAGTTTCTGGACATGCACAGTCAATTGGAGCCAAATGGATCCAATTTAAAAAAAAAAAAATCTTCCGAAGCTGGAGCCGCCTCTTTTTAGAGTGGCTCCGGCAGCAGCGGCGGCAGCCCTAAGAGAAGGGCACCTCCCCTAGCCGGCCACCGAGCTCCCACGGGGACGTTGGTGCCTGTCCGCGCCGTCCGCCTGCGCCGCGCCGCCCGTGCCGTCCGCCTGCGCCGCGCCGCCCGCCCGCGCCGTCCTAGGGACTTGGGCCCGAGAAACCCCCATGCCCGAGGAAGCTGCCGGCGGCCGGCGGAAGATGATGCGGCGGTGGCGAGCCCCGCCGCGCTTACCCAGGGCATGGGGGTTTGTCCGGCCCAAGTCCCTAGGATGGCGCAGCGTGGGCGGACGGCGCGGGCAGGCACCAACGTGCCCGTGGGAGTTCGGTGGCCAGGCAGGGGCTGCAGGCGGCTGTGGCGGCCGTGGCAGTCAGGGGCAGCGTGCCTTGCCGGGTGGCCCCGGGCCACATGAAGGTTCGTCAGTGCCAAGGAAGGTAAGTGAGGCTTTTATATTTAGGGTGGGTGGGTGATTTATTTGTGTTTTCGGTAGGTGGTTGTACTTTAATTTAAATTTTATTTTATTTATTTCTTTATTTTATTTCTTTAAGTTATATACGGGTCTGTGTGCATGTTTATTTATTTATTTTTTATTTTTGGCCTTGCCCACAACGTCATGACGTCATGACGTTGGCTCCGCCCATGACGTCATGACGTCATGACATTGGCCACGCCCATGACGTCCGTGACGTCATGGCGTGGTATTAGAATTTTTGACATCCCATCACTGTGCTCCACCCATGACATCTGACGTTGGCTACGCCCACGTCCATGACATCATGGTGGGGTAGCGAAGATTTTGACAACCCACCACTGAGTATATACCGTAATTATAAAATATATTTTATGAAATAAATTTGTAAGAAAGCTACAAGGACTATAAAAAGATACCGAATGTTGTTATTCCGTTTTCTTTGTTTTGTATTTAAAAATTTAAATAAAATTTAAAACCAGAAACAAATCATTGACGTGTAGATTCACCTTTCGATCACCGCATCACGCAATTAGTTTATGGCTAGATTGCCTCCATGCTGACGTAAGATGGATTTTAAAGAAAGGATATAAAATCAAAACAAACCCCGCCCCATAACAGCATTTCCATGGGACGTGTTTATGTTTATGCCTGTATGGCCCCCATTTCCCCTCAATCACTTGAATTGGTGGGCCATAAAAGACGTCTGTGAGATCCTTTTGTTTCCCCAGTTTTGAAAATGCCCGCCCAGCCCTAAACATGATGAAAAGGTCCTTTTTTTCCCGTCCCAAATGAAAACACCCCCCCTCCCCGGGGTGTCATAGGATGGATCGTAGGGTGGCAAGAAGTGCGCAGATCCCCATAATAAAAGCATAAACAGGCGCCCGTAAAAAGCTTCTCCGTCTTTTCTGTTTTCATCATCGTCTTTCCTCTTCTTCTCTTTTTTCTTTTCCTTCTCCTTTTTCTCCTTCTCTTTCCTCTTTCATTTTTCCTTCTTTTTCTTTCTTCTTTTCCTCTTTCTTTACCTCCTGCTTTTTCTTTTTCTCCTACTTTTTATTTTCTTTTTCCTTCTTTTCCTCTTCTCCTTTCATTTCTCCTTTTTCTCCTCCTTCTCTTTCTTCTTTTCTTTTTTCCTTCTCTTTCTTCTTCTTTTCTTTTATTCTCTTTCTTCTTTTCTTTTTTCTTTTTCCTTATTCTCTTTCTCCTTTTTCTCTTTTCCTTCTCTTTCTTCTCTTTCTCTTTTCCTTCTTCTCTTTCTTCTTTTTCTCTTTTCTTTCTCTTTTTCCTTCTCTTTCTCCTCTTTCTCTTTTTCTATTTCTCCTCCTCCCTCTCTTTCTTCTTTATTTTTCATTCTTTTTTGTTCTCTTTCTTATCCTTCTTTTCTTTCTCCTTCATGTAAATGAGAATATAATTGTAAATATTATTGTTTTTTATTGTTTTTTTATATTGTATATACTGTATATTTCCCTCCACAATCACTATACAGTATATGTAACTATGTTTACTGAGCTATGTAACTATATTTTTTCAAGTTTTTGAAATGACAACAAGTTTATGTAGTTCACCTCGACAGAAGGTACTGTAGTAAGAATTTTATCAATAAAAAAGTTTCCTCCAAAAAGTTTCCTCTTCTTCTATCCTCTTCTCCTATCTCCTCCTCCTTGTCTTTCTTCTCCTCTTTCTCATTCTTTTCTTCTCTTCTTCTTCTTTTCTCCTTCTTTCACCCAAGGAGAAGACGATGATGAAAACCAGGAGAAGAACATGCATTTCTTAAAAAGAAACAGAGATGAGCACTGAACCCTAGAGTCAGATACGCCTGGCTTTTGAGCAAGGGAAACCATTACCTTTCACTTTTAAAGAGTGTCTCATGTTGATGGATCCCCTGCCCCACTGGTGTTGATACAAGTGTATTTTCTTGTTCTTATAATAATAATAGTTATTATTTTTTAAAAATAACTTTGCCTCGTTATTTGCCCGCTTTGTATCTTCGATCTTTTCCTTTTGTTTATAATGCAAATATGGTAAAAAGAAAAGTGGAAAAAGCAAAAAAAACCAACAACGAACACAATAATAATAACGATTAGTTATAAACCCCTTTGGTCTTTGCTTGAGGCAGGGGAGGAAATTCAGGCAGGCGGAAGCAAAAGCTGAAAATCTTTTGAGTTACTTGCATTCTTGAAAGTCTTTGAGAAGTTTGCAAAGTGGGAACCAGAAATTTCTGGCGTGGGCTTGTTTGGGGCCGAAGAAGTTGCTTTTGGGGGTTCAAGAGAAACTGCTTTGTCATTTGTTTTAAATCAGGTGGCTTGTGAGAAATGAGTGTGTAGGTCTTTAAAATATAGGTACAGGTATATATAAATATATATCGTATTTACTGGCATATAAGACCCCCCCCAAAAAAAAAAAATACACTAGAAACATTGAGTGTCTCTTGTACTGTATAGAGCGGGTATAGTGTGCTATTTTGGTAATAACGAAGTCTTATATGCTGGCAAATTCTCTCTCTGTGTGTGTAGGTCGGGGTGCCCAAACTACGGCCCACAGGCCAGATCTGGCCCTCGACATCAATTCATCCGGCCCACACTGCCCTCGTCGCTCCCGGAAGTGGAAGTAAAATGCATCCTTCTGCTTCCAGAAACAGTGAGGGCAGTGTGGGTGGGATGGATTAGTGTCAGGGGCCAGATCCGGCCAGTGGGCTGTAGTTTGGGCACACCTGGTTTAAGCAGAGAGAGTGGCCGCATAAAATCTCTCTCATCTTGTTGCAAAACAGATTGCAAGGCTTGTTTTACTTCCGCTTCCTGTGGGAGGAACCACTTGACCGCCCGCTGAACCACATGACTGGCCCACAGCCCAAAAAGTTTGGGCACCCTTGGTATAATTGTTAAAGGTCGCCCTTGCTCAAAAGCCAGTCCTATCCGATCTTGGGTTCAGTGCTCATCTCTGTTTACAGCCCAAGAGCCAGGACTGTAAATGAATGGTTGGTTGGTTGGTTGGTTGGGTAAGTAAATGAATGGTTGGTTGGTTGGATAAGTAAATGAGTGGTTGGTTGGTTGGGTAAGTAAATGAATGGGTGGGTGGGTGGGTGGTTAAGTAAATGAATGGTTGGTTGGACTGTTTGGGTAAGTGAATGAGTGGTTGGTTGGTTGGTTGGTTAAGTAAATGAATGGGTGGGTGGGTGGGTAAGTGAATGAATGGTTGGTTGGTTGGTTAGGTGGTTAAGTGAATGAGTTAGTGGTTGGTTATGTAAATAAGTGGTTGCTTGGTTGTTGATGGATGGATGGATGGATTGATTTGAAATAAAGAGGGATTTTGAGAAGAAGAAGGGGGAGAGATAGAGTGGGGTGAGGAGAGATAAAACCCTCCTGATCTTGCACATTTGGATTTCCACCTTTGCGAGGGAGGGAAGTGGATTTGTTTGCTCAGCCATTTGTTTGCTGTCTGTGTTTTGGGAGGGCAGGTTTTGCATATCCGAATTCCCCCCCCCCCCCCGGCCAGGGGCGACCAGAGCTGGTCCAAGGCAGACTAGACCAGTTCCCTGCTGTGGGATGGAGCCAAGAGCAAGCAAAGATGCCCTCAGAACACACATTCCGGGTGTTGCCGCTTCTGATGGCTGCAACTCAAGAACGAGGAAAGGAGAAGAGAGAGAGAGATTTCCCTGGCCGTGGCCAGCAGGTGTGTGAGTGCAAGGAAACGCTGTAACTTTCCCTGCCCAAGTGATACCTGTTTTATTTCTTTTTTTTTAATTTTTAAAAAAAATTTATTAGGTATATAAGACATTACAAATCAGAAAAAATACATAAGACAAAAACATTACATAACTTTAAAAAATATATAAAGAAAAATAAGAAAAAGAAAAAAAATAGATATTCACATAAACAACAATTCTACATTAGTATCGTCAATCAAGTATTATTGTCTCGTTATAAACCAAAATTTGAAGCTTCAAGTTATAAGCTATATCTCCACATGTCTCCTCTTAACCAATATATATTGTTCGCTAACTCTACTATCCTTTTTAACTTTAAAACCACCCTTGTGTTATATACATTGTCCGGGGATTTATGTTTCCTTATGTTTTCCAAAAGTCATTTTGTTCAGAAACAGGGGGTATACCTTTGTTCTTAACCATTGCATATTCAATGAAAGGTTTCCAAATCCTCCAAAAATTGTTACCAGTTACTTTACCCTTTTTAAAATTTATCTCCCAGGTGAGCTTTTCATTGAGTGCCAAATCCCACATTTCCTTATACCAGTCCCTTCTTTTTAACTTTTCATTATTTTTCCAATTTCTCGCTATACATTGTCTGGCCGCCGATAACATTATTGCCATCAGTTCCTTGTTGTCTTTACTCATTTTATATTTATCCATCTCATTTAACAAGACTGTATTTGGCCCCAGTTCAAACTGCAAATCCAATATATCCTTAATATCCTCCTCAATTTTCCCCCAAAAGTCTTTCAAAACGTCACAGGACCACCACATATGCTCATATGTACCTCTAACTTTTCTACATCTCCAGCATTTCTCACTCAAATTTTTGTACATTAGATGCAGTCTCACTGGGGTTCTATACCATCTCCAGATTAGTTTATAATTATGTTCCTTCACTCTTACCGACATAGATCTCATAATACGTCTTCTCCACATTTTTCCCCATGTTTTCTCGGTGATTATTGTGTTCAATTCCTGATCCCAGCTTTCTCTCAATACTTGTTGAGCCTTCCCCCCTTTATTTAAAATTTTGTATATTTGACTGACTATCCCTTTTAAACCTATGTCTCCTTTTCTTAATTTGACCAGCAATGTTTCAAATTCTGTAAGCTCCCTGTCTGAACCCATTTCCATAAAAATCTCTTGTTCCAATTATTCATCTGGAGGACTTTGAACCAATCCAGCTCCAGTTGCCGATAAAGCTCATTTCTTCTCTCTGGATCCCTACAAATTTTGATCCAATCTGTTTTATTTCTTTGTAACTTCTTCCTTTCGAAAGGGCTAGTTTGGCAGGCACTGGGACAGACGGCAGGCACTCGCTCCGTCGCGCGGCACTCGGGTCTGTCCCATCTCCTGCCAACCCAGCAGTTCGAAAGCAAGGATTTGCAAGTAGATAAACAAGGACCGCTTCGGCGGGGAAGGGAACAGCGTTCCATGCACCCCACGGTCTGGCCGTGCCTGCCAAATGACCATGGAAACATCTGCGGATGTGCCCGACTCTAAGGTTCGGTGCTTATCTTTGTTTACAGCCAAACAGCCAGCGCTGTCTGTGTCCTCGGTCATTTATGTGGTCATGTGGCAGGCAGGACTAGATGCATAGAATGCTGTTACATTTCCCACTGAAGCAGTACCTGTTTATCTCCTTGCAAATTTCTTGTTTTCCAAAGTGCTAGGTTGGAAGGAATACATGGAACTCTGTTACCTTTCCTGCCAAAGCGATACCTTTTATCTCCTTGCAGATTTCTTGTTTTCCGAACTGCTAGGTTGGCAGGAGCGCATGGTACGCCGTTACCTTTCCTGCCAAAGCGATACCTGTTTATAAAGGTAAAGGTTTCCCTTGCTCGAAAGCCAGTCGTATCCGACTCTAGGGTCAGTGCTCATCTCTGTTTCTAAGCCGAAGAGCCAGCGCTGTCTGCTTCTGCAGACGTTTCCATGGTCATGTGGCAGGCATGACTAGACACTGGAGCGCACGGAACGCTGTTACCTTCCCACCAAAGTGGTCCCTATTTATCTACTTGCAATTTCTTACTTTCAAACTGCTAGGTTGGCAGGAGCTGGGACAGAGATGGGAGCTCATTCCGTCCTGCAGTACTCGGGAGTGACTTGAGCCACTGCAGTCCCTACCTGTTTATCTACTTGCAAATTTCTTGCTTTCCAAACTGCTGGGCTGGCAGAAGCTGGGATCGAAATCTCACCAATTGGGGAATGCCAGCCTGTGTTGGGGAGGGGGGGGTAATAAAGGCCCAGAACTTGCCCTGTCTGCCTGAGGAACGGGTTTTCTCATTCCATTGAGCCGCTGCCCAGATTCAACCTGTTTCGTTATCTGGTCAAAGAGTTTCTTCCCTATTCCTTCCCCTCCTCCTTCCTTCTGCCTTCCAAGGTTTCTTCTGTTCTACTTTTTAAGGAAAGTAAAAAAAATACCATATATACTCGACTACATCCCGAATCTGTAAAACTAAGGAAATAGATTGACCCAAGTATAAGCCGGGATGGAAAATGAAGCAGCTGCGAGTGAGTTTCAATAATTAAAATGCATCTATCTATTTATCTATCTATTCCTTCCTTCTTCATCTATCTATCTATCTATCTATCTATCAACCGCCCTAGGTCGTCCCGGCGAGAAGGGCAGTATATAATAATAATATCAATCTATCTATTCCTTCCTTTATCTATCTATCTTTCTATCTATACTGTATATCTATTCCTTCCTTCATCTATCTGTCTATTTATCTATCTATTCCTTCCTTCATCTATCTGTCTGTCTGTCTGTCTGTCTGTCTATTCCTTCCTTCATCTATCTATCTATTTATCTATTCCTTCCTTCTTCATCTATCTATCTATCTATCTATCTATTTATCTATCTATCTATCTATTCCTTCCTTCATCTATCTATCTATCTATCTATCTATTCCTTCCTTCTTCATCTATCTATCTATTCCTTCCTTCTTCATCTATCTCTCTCTCTCTCTATCTATCTATCTATCTATTCCTTCCTTCTTCATCTATCTATCTATCTATCTATCTATCTATCTATCCCTTCCTTCATCTATCTATCTATCCCTTCCTTCTTAATCTATCTATCTGCACTCCAGTGTCTAGTCATGCCTGCCACGTGTCCACAGAAACATTTGCAGATGCAGACAGCACTGGCTCTTTGGCTATAAACAGATGAGCATCGACTTCCAGAGTTGGATACAACTGGCTTTTGAGCAAGGGCGATCTTTACCTTTTAGTGATACAGGAAGCGACGGATTTTTCCCGTGGCCTTTGGCGCCCGATGGAAGCCATGGAAATGCTGGGGCCCTTATGAGTGACGTTGATGGTTCCTGTCTTGACCATCGGCCTGTGGAACTGCCCGCCACTAGTTTGTGCCAAAAAAGCACCCCCAATCGGTAATTTCAGGTGTTCGAAAGGAAGAAATGTGCAAGTAGATAAATAAGTATCACTTTGGTGGGAAAGTAAACAGCGTTCCATGCACTCCAGTGTCTAGGCATGCCTGCCACATGACCAGGGAAACATCTGCAGACTCAGATAGCACTGGCTCTTTGGCTATGAAACAGAGATGAGCACTGAAACCTAGAGTCAGATACGGCTAGCTTTCGAGCAAGGGGGACCTTTACCTTTACCATATGTCCATCGACCTGATGGCCACCAGAGAGCGCTTAAAGACAAAGTAAAAGTGAAGCTATTTATTTCCCCTCACGGGGGAGGTGTTTAGTGGGTGAAATTCTCTCCCCAGCCCAGGTAAAAAAAAAAGGGGGGGAAATGACCAATCAGGTCCTGCCCAGAGTAAGAAAAACATGTTTGCATTCAGACTTGGCCTGCTACACATAGAGACAGCCCAGGCATAGCCAAGAGCAGGTGGAAAACTCACCTTTTCAAAAGGGTGGAGCAATAGGACAGGAACCGGATGGCTCAAAGGTGTCTCTGTCCAGATTTGTTCTGGCACAGAATGTGGCAAATTACCAGCAGTGTAAAACAGAGAGGAGCAAAGTGTGTGTGTGTGTGGGGGGGGGGGGTGTTTTAAAAATGAAACTTTTGTTTTTATGGGGTTTTCTTTTAAACTACAGGAGGATGAGGAAATAGCAAAAAGCTATCCATCCTTCCTTCCTATCTATCTACCTATCTATCTATCTGATTTCTCTGTGCCTATCTACCTATCTAAGTAGCTATCCTTTCTGTGCCCGCCCATCTATCTATCTATCTATCTATCTATCTATCTATCTATCTTCCTTCCTTCTATTTGCCTATTTAATGTTATGTTATCCTATCTATCTAACTATCTATCTAGTTTCCTTCCTTCTTTCTATCTATCTATCTATCTATCTATCTATCTATCTATCTATCTATCTATCTATCTATCTATCTATCTGCAAATAGATCTATCTACTCATACATTACTTATGGTCTGTCTGTGTCTCTTATCTATCATTGCATTATTTATCTTTATCCATCTGTCTATCTATCTATTCCCCCCTCACTTCTCTTCATCATCTCTCTCTCTATTCATAAATTCTATCTATCTATCTCTTCCTTTTTTCCTTATTTTCCTCCATTGTCTGTCTATCCTTCCCTTCTCTACATCATCTCTCTCTCTCTACCTCTATTCATGCATTCTATCCATCCATCCCTTCATTCCTTTACCTCAAGTATCTGTGTCTGTCTGTCTATCCATCCATCTATCCACCCATCTCTATCTAGCTAATCTAATCTATCAGTTCCTGGAAAATAGAAGGGGAAGAAGTAGAGGCAGTGACAGATTTTACTTTTTTAGGATCAAAGCTCACTGCAGATGGGGATTGCAGCCATGAAATAAAAAGCAGACTGATTCTTGGGAGGCAAGCGATGAGAACATAGTGGGGAACATAGTGAAAAGTAGAGGCATCACATTGCAAACAAAGATTCGTATAGTCAAAGCAATGGTATTCCTGGTGGCAATGTATGGTTGTGAGAGCTGGACCATTAGGAAAGCTGAGGGCAGAAGAATAGACGCCTTTGAGATGTGGTGTTGGAGGAGAGTTTTGAGAGTCCCCTGGACAGTGAGGAGAACAAATAGGTCAATCGTAGAAGAAATCAACCCTGACTGCTCCTTAGAAGGGCAAATAGTAAAGATGAAGCTAAAGTACTTTGGACATCAAATGAGAAGAGAGGATTCGCTTGGGAAAGCCTTGATGCTGGGAAAGGTGGGGGGGGGGGGAGAAAAAGGGGCAGCCAAAAATGAGATGGCTAGATAGTATTGTGGAGACAATGGGCACAGAGCTGAGCAAGTTGAGGAGGAGTAAGGTGGGGGACAGCAGGGGTGCCTGGCGGGCTGCAGGTTGAGAACCCTGGTTCTAAATTGTTGTTATTTGGAGCCCCATGGACCAATTATCCCCCCCCCCCATTCCCCTCCTTCTGCCTTGGACTCGTGATTTCCCCGGGATGGATCCTGACAGATCCTGACGCAAGCAGAAAACAGAGCCGTCCTTTGTGTCCGATTTCATGCGGGCCAAGTGTGAAATCACACACACACATGCACACACGCACACAAGCACAAACACCCTCGTCCTGTTCTCTTCTTCTTTTTTGGCTGAGTAGGTATTTTTCTCTTCGTGGTCGCATCCGGGCATCGTCCCTTGAGTGGAGTTTCTCCAGCGAAAATCCTTTCAACCCAGAATAATTTCTGGCATGAAATTTATTAAGAAAGTTTCACAACCAGGGGGGCAAAAACTTCTATTTGATTTTAGATAGTAAATGGCACAGCTGGGGGGGGGGGGGGGAGAATATTGCTATGTTTTAAAAAAGTTTTTTAATTGTTTTATATTGATTTTAACTTGTGTACACCACCTTGAGTCCTTTGGATAGGGTGGTATATATAAATCTATTTAATTAATTAATTAATTAATTAATTTTATTTTCAAGAGCTGGTCCTCTGGGGTGGAGGGGCTTGAGCAAATTGCACGGGGGATCCCAAAATATTGCATGAAGAAGGGAATGGGGAACGCGCACGCATGCGCGCACACACATGCACACATGGAAAGTTTGGAAAGGGTCAACTTAAGTCAGAACTGACTTTGCAGTGTGTAAATTATTCTGCTGGTTGGATAAGCCCAGTGGTTTTAGTTCGCTGGCTACAGCATCATCCTCATCCAACGAATCAGAGGTGTACAGGGCACCATGGGAAGGCGCTGGACAGGGAGTGGTGGGGGCTCCTGTTTGGGGCTTGGGGGGCTTGGGGAGAACCCCACACATTGATATTGGGGCACCAGAGCGAGGGCAGGGTGGGATGGACCCCGGTCGGCCGATATCCCGGCAGGCGCCTGCAACTAATGCTAAGAGTCTTTCCACTGAAATGCAGGCGTGTAACTAGACTGGTGTCTGAAGTGGCTAAGACACTGAGCTTGACTACCGGAAGGTCGCCAGGTTGGCAGTTCGAGACCCGGGTGCTACGTGACAAAGTCTGTCCCGGCTCCCGCCAACCTAGCAGTTCGAAATTGCAAAAAATAAAAATTGCAAGTAGATAAACAGGTGCCATTTCAGCAGGAAAGGTACTGTATGTATTCAACTACAAATTGTCCCGAATATAAGCCGAGGTACCTAGTTTGGACCTCTAAAACTAGGAAAATAGATTGACCACAGTCTAAGTCGGGGGTGGAAAATGCAGCAGCTGGTAATGAATTTCAGCAATTAAAATTCATGAAAATACGGTAAAATTAATTAATTTAGGCATTGTGTGCGTCTGTTTTAGAATTTTTTGGTAGAGTTTGTGCTCCCCCCCCCCCCCCCTGTATGTTTCAATTTGCAACACTGCAGCTTCGGGAACCGAGTATAATTTGAGACCCATTTTTGGACCTATTTTGGGGGCTAAAAAAACTAGGCTTATACTCGAGTATATACAGTAACAGCATTCCATGTGTCTAGTCATGCCTGCCACATGACCACAGAAACATCTGCAGACGCAAACGGTACTGGCTCTTTGCCTGCAAACGGAGATGAGCACTGAGCCCTTAGAGTCGGATACAACTGGCTTTTGAGCAAGGGTGACCCTTGACCTAACCAAACCAGACCCTGTCTCTTTTTAAATTTCATGATTTTAGGCCATGAGTGTCGCCAAAATAATTTATGAAACTTTTAAAATGTGCAAATTCATTTGAGTTTGCATTTTCCTTCCTTCCTTCCTTTCTACCCCAAAGGGGGGGGGGGGGAGGAAGTTCTTGTCGCACAAAACTACAGTCTATGTTGCATATATTCTTGGGTTTGCAAAATTTAGAAGGAAAAGCAGGCTACAGGGCCGGGGCTGGTCTTGATGGAAGGTCCCAAATCACATTTTGCTTCAGTGGAGGAAACGCAGTGGGGGAGGACAGCCAAAGGTTTCAAGCGGCCCTTTGTGGAGAATTGAAATGGGGCTGCTGGAAAGTTTCCAGAACTGGTTAATGAGGGAACCAGAGATAATGACTCACTCCGATGCGTTTAGAGAACTGCTACAGAATGAGAGAGAAAGATTTGGGAGTTACTGAGACACCCGTTGAATTTCTCAATCGTGGCTCTGTCAACACAGAATAAACTCCCTCAGGTAGAGTATTGGGATTCGTCCCTCAGCGTTCGAAAGTAAGAAATTGCAAGTAGATGAAGAGGTACCGCTTCTGTGGGAAAGGTAATAGCGTTCCACCTGCATCTAGTCCTGCCTGCCACGTGACCATGGAAATGTCTGCAGACTCAAACAGCACTGATTCAACCATTATTACAGATAACCAACCAACCAACCCCTCATTCATTTACCAAACCAATCAACTTACCACTCATTTTTTAAACCAATCAATTAACCAACCAACCACTCATTTACCCAACCAACCAACCACTCATTTACCTACCTAACCAACCAACCACTCATTCATTTACCAATCAACCAGCCAACCACCAACCACTCATTCATTCATTCACCCAAACAACCACTCAACCACTCATTCATTTACCTACCTACACAACCAACCCAACCAACCAACCACTAACTCATTCATTTACCCACCCAACCAGCCAGCCAACCAACCACTCGTTCATTCACCCACCCACCCAACCACTCATTCATTTACCTGACTACCTACTCAACCAACCAACCACTCATTCATTTACCCAACCAGCCAGCCAGCTAGCCACTCATTCATTCACCCAAACAACCAACTACTCATTCATTTACCTAACTACCTACCCAACCAAACAACCACTCACTCATTTACCCAACCAGCCAGCCAGCTAACTGACCACTCATTCACTCACTCAAACAAACAACCACTCGTTCATTCACCCAAACAAACAACCACTCATTCATTTACCTAACTACCTACCCAACCAACCTACCCAACTCACTCATTCATTTACCCAACCAACCAACCAACCACTCATTCATTTACCTACCTACCTAACCAACCAACCAACCAACCACTCACTCACTCATTCATTTACCCAACCAACCAGCCAGCCAGCCAACCAATCAACCAACCACTCATTCATTCACCCAACCAATCAATCAAACATCTCACTTCTCTGAAAGCACCGTTAAGGTAGCCTTAAGTCGATTGGTAGGGACTGCAGTGGCTCAAGTGTTTAAGATGCTGAACTCTACTGGAAGGTCAGCAGTTCAATTCCTGAGTACTGCAGGACGGAATGAGCTCCCAGCTCCTGCCAACCTAGCAGTTCAAAAGCAAGAAATTGCAAGGAGATCAGTAGGGACCACTTTGGTGGGAAAGGTAAACAGCACTCCGTGCACTTCGTTGTCTAGTCATGCCTGCCATATGCCCACTGAAACATCTGCAGACACAGGCTCTTTGGCTGTAAACAGAGGAGCACCAAACCTTAGAGTCAGATATGGCTGGCTTTCGAGCAAGGGCGACCGTTACCTTTGGACTACATATTCCAGAATCCCCTTCCTCCCCATTCTAGTAATTCCACCTGCCACACCTCACCTGCCCGAACCAGTCCATCGAAACCTCCCATGAGAATGGTCCTAATCCAACCGGTCATCTCTTCCATCCACCCCCCAACTCTACAAGGCCATAAACGTCCAGTGGGAACGTCTTTCTTCTCTCCCTCTGCCTGGTTAAATTCCACCCAACGGCCATGACCATCTGGCCTGGTGGGTCAAGAGCTCCTTTTGTCCTTGGGAGTTTATTGAGCTGCTATCCTTAAAGTCAACACTGGGATAGGAGGTGGGCGTTGTCTGTCCAAGGTAGCTGATGCTTCTGTGCTCTCCAGGGGAAATACAGAGACAGGTGAGTCTGAGAAGAGAGAGACTCACCTGCCCTCAAGTCTCAGGGACAATGATTGTGGAAAGATGGAGACTCAACTTCTGTAGGGTCATGAATTCCTTCCTACCATGTAGCCTTTATTCTCTGATCCCATTGGCTCTTCTCGTAGACGTTGGCCGTCGTGAACCACTTGAGTGGACCAACCCGGTTCGCATCATATTGCGGTTTCGCACCTAGCGTATCGACCCGTTCTGCTTGCTTTCCGACAGGGCACTCTCTTTTAAGCAGCCCTGCCTGGATACCAAAGCTAAAGTTAGTCCAAAGAACAAGATCATCAGGAAACTCACAAACTATAAGTGGGGAAACTCAACCATACACACTACGTATTCTTTTAAGCAGCCTTGCCTAGCTACCAAAGCTAAAGTCAGTTCAAATGACAATATCATCAGGACACTCACAAACCATACATAGGGAACTCAACCGTCCATGCTGTTTGAGTCGGGTTTGGCCTTTAGCGCACCCACAGCAGAGGGCGCTGCTCCAGCATGGAGCATATCTACACACAGTGAAAGTTGGAGTCCCTAAATGAAGGGCCCACAGTTGGGGCTGCTCATGGACAGCAACACACTGTGTGAATGTGGAGAGATACAGAATCTATGGGTTCATTTCCTGGTCTACCGATGACTGCCAGAAACAGGCATTGATGAGGACTTGAGTTTGGCCAACTGCAAAGCCAAGAATGTGGCTTCATTTGGGCAGTCCAGGGTTTGAGCAAGATACTAAAAAGAACCAGAAACAGGAACCAATAAGGACTTGAGTTTGGCCAATGCCAAGAAAGTGACTTTATTTGGGCAGTCCAGGGTTTGATCTGGATACAGAAGAGGAACCATAAACATGGACCGATGAGGACTTGAGTTTGGCCAACACCAAAGCCAAGAAAGTGGCTTCATTTGGGTGGTCCAGGGTTTGATTGGGACATGAAAGAAGAACGAGAAACAAGGACCGATGAAGACTTGAGTTTGGCCAATGCCAAAGCCAAGAAAGTGGCTTCATTCTGTCAGTCCAATGTTTGATCTGGACTCGAAAGAAGATTGACTAAGTCTAGTTGGCCCACCAACGACATTGAGTCCATCATGGTGGGACCCATTTCTCCAGAAATGTGGAGTTGGCCCTCATTTAAACCTGGGCTCCAAGTTTTGGTTGTTCACCAAGTTATTTGTTTTTGGGCCAGGCGGAAGAGCTTTAAGCCATAATTAAGGCATGAGAAAGAGCCCATAATTAGTTCGGAAGGCATGTCAGGTGACAAAGGCGGTCTTTCTGGGTTTATGAATGCAGACTTCAAAGGAGCGGGGCATTTGCATGCCGAAGAATGGGCCGGAAACAATGCCAATATCATCAGCATAGCACTGGTCGAGGGTGTTCAGCTGTGAAACTCAGATGTTCACATGAGTTAATAATTTTCCACTTCCGTTCACCACCTGTCTCCAGCCCTTCGGGGCTCAATTAGGAAGAAACAGAAAGTAGACCCATTTACTCCAGCTGGCTTCCTTTCCCGTAAGGCGCTTCCTTCAGCCTGGCTGGATCGGGTCCAAAGTTGAGTCACCCAAAATAAATACTTTCGTTTCCAATAATTATTATTTTTGTGGGTCTGTTTGGGGGGAAACATTTTCACGCCCTTCCCCTTGGGTTGTGGTTCTTATCTGTGGACACACGAGTCCAAAATCATCCAACACCAAAATGTGTGTGTTTTGAGTGTGTACTCTTTGTGTGCTCTTTCTACTTCTTTCCAAAATGTGCCAAACTGCTAGAGCAAACTTTTAAACGTTTGCTTTGGTTCACACAGGGAGACACTGATAGTTTTAGAGCATAAACAGGGATTCCCAACCTGCAGCCCACGGCCCGGATGCAGCCCACAGCACAGTTTCATGTGGCCCCACCACCGCCTCCACCACACCAAGAAGTCTCATGGGGTGAAGGAAGGGCAAAATGGCCACCCGGCCCCCGAAGTTGTCTGAGGGAGCGTGACCCAATGCCCCCTGGTTTTAAAAGGTTGAGAACTCCTGGTATAGATGTATTTATGAGAAGTTCTAGTAATGGGGGAAGTTTCATTTTTCCTTTGTTTTGGGTTATTTCTGCAGCTGCCGCTTCCTTCTGTCCTTCCTTCATTCCAGACTGTCCCTTAATGGCTTTCTTTCAGCCTTCCGTCCTTTCAAACTGTTTTTTAATTCCTTCCTTCCTACCTTTAATTCCTTCCTTCTTTCCTAATTGTCCTTTAATTTCTTTCTCTCTTCCTCTCTCTCTCTTTCTGTCCTTTAATTTCTTCCTTCCTTCTTTCTGTCCTTTAATTTCTTTCTGTCCTTTAATTCAGTGATGGGATGACACCAGTTCTGACCGGATCCACAGAACCGTTTTAAGGATTTCCGGAGGGCTCTCCGTGGGGGTAATACCGTTTTTGAGGCGTCCGGATCGGACGCCTCACCGGGAGGAAAATTAAAAAAAAAATTGGAGCAAAAATGGCTCCAATTTAGTGCGCATGCGCAGAAACTCAATCTGACACATGCGCACTAAATTGGAGCCATTTTTTTCTCCGATTTAAAAAAAATTGGATCCGGCCGCCCCTGACTGGAGCCTCCTGTGGAGCCGCTTGCCGCCACTTGCTGCTGCCTGGTGCTTCTATCGCCACTGCCACCTCCTGCCATCGCTGCTGCCGTTGCCGTCCCCATCGCCGCTGGAACCGAGGAGGAGGCGGGGCGCTCCATGTTGGCTCCAATTTTTAAAAAACCGGACCCGGAGCCACTGCCTGCTGCTACTGTCGCCGCTGCTGCCGCCTCCCGCGTGCCTTGCCTCCGGCGTGCCTTGCCGTGTTTCCCCGGGCCATGGGGGTCGTCGGCCCCAAGAAGGGTAAGTGAGGGTTTTGTGTTTGGGGTGGGTGGGTGGTTTATGGTGTTTTGGGTGGGTGGGTGTACTTTTATTTAATTTTAATTTTATTTATTTATTTATTTTATTTCTTTAAGTTATTTACGGGTCTGTGTGCATGTTTATTTTTTTATTATTTTTTTTTATTTTTGGCCTTGCCCACAACGTCATGACGTCATGACGTTTGCTCCGCCCATGACGTCATGACGTCATGACATTGGCCACGCCCATGACGTCCATGACGTCATGGCGTGGTAGTAGAATTTTTGACATCCCATCACTGCTTTAATTCCTTCCTTCTTTCTTTCTCTGTCCTTTAATTTCTTCCTTCCTTCCTTCCTTCCTAACTGTCCTTTAATTTCTTTCTTTCTATCCTTTAATTTCTTTCTAACTGTCCTTTAATTCCTTCCTTCTTTCTGTCCTTTAATTTCTTTCTAAATGTCCTTTAATTCCTTCCTTCTTTCCTTCCTTCCTTCCTTTTTCTGTCCTTTAACTTTTTTCTTTCTATCCTTTAATTTCTTTCTAACTGTCCTTTAATTCCTTCCTTTCTTCCTTCCTTTTTAACTGTCCTTTAATTTCTTTCTTTCTTTCTGTCTCTTTATTTCCTTCCTTCCTTCCTTCCTTCCTATCTTTCTTCCTTTCTTCCAACCCAAAAGGGACTACCTCTATTTAGTGTTTCCATCCCCCATCCCCCCCCCCGTTCAAAACAAAACAAAACAAGCAGCCAAAACTCCTGATCCCAGGAACAGACACCCAATACAGATCCACAGCGTATGTCTCTTTCGCCTAAGAGCCATACTCTGTCCCGCTGATTGGGAGAGGCTGTTGAGCGGTAAATACCCAGAAGGCTTTCAGTGTGTGGTGGTCAAAACAACCACTGGCAAGCCGGTGCACCACTCCCTTTTTCCCTAGAAAGATTTGGGTGGAATTGTTCCAATAATAATAATAATGATGATGATGATGATGATAACGAGGAACTCCACATGACCACAACCACCCCACCCCCTCTGGGTAAGAATTGTCCCAAACAGTCTACAGAAGAGTAAGCGACTGCCAGCAGAAAAACAACAACTGCAAAGGTCATAAACAGGCAGAAAACACCCTGGTGTGTGCATGTGTGTGGGGGGGGGGGGCGCGAAGCCGTTGGCTGCTGTTGACGGGGAAACTTTGCACTTAAAAAATGCTTCCAAATAGTTTGAAAATATTTTCTTCTCCACCTCCGGAGGGGAAGGTTTCTCAGAGCTTGAAAGAAAAACAATTTTTTGTGGGGAAGCCAAAGACGGTCCGGCGCGGCAGAGAAGCGCGTGACGATGTGTTTACAGTGAAAACTCAGAACCCAGCCAAGGAGTCCGTGCCCGACGTTGGACTTTGAAGGAAGGGCCGAAATCCACCGCAATAGGCCAGCCAGGGCACACACGGGCATGGGCCGGAATGCCCCTTTGCCCACAACCAAGTTGTTGTGGCTTAAAGCAAGGGTGCCCAAACGACGGCCTGTGGGCCGGATCCAGCCCCTGACACCAGTTCATCCCCCCCGCACCGCCCCTTGCCTCTCCCGGAAGCAAAATGCAGCCATAGGAATGCATTGAATGCCGTTTTTTCCCATAAGAATGCATTGAAAACCAAAATACTCTAACCGAAACATGGTTTCCCATAGGAATGCATTGAAAACCAATTAATCCGTTCGGGGGGGGGATTCGATAAACCGAACCACAATTTTCTATGGGTTTCCTTTTGTTATGCAATCGTTACATTAACTGAGCAGTTTGTTCACCGAGGTTCCAGCGTATCTACTTGCAAATTTCCTGCTTTCAAACTCCTCGGTTGACAGGAGTGGATGGATGCTATTACCTTCCCTGCCGAAGAAGTACCTCTTAATCTACTTGCAAATGTTGTGAGCCGCCTTGGGTTGCTCAGGTGAAAAAGACAGTTATATAAATCAAATAAATAAATAAATGTTTTGCTTTCGAACTGCTAGATTCTCAAGAGTGTACAGAACATTGTTACCTTTCCCGCCAAAGTTGTACATATATGTCTACTTGCAGATTTCTTCCTCTTGAGCTGCTCGTTTGGCCATGAGGGCATGGAACGCTGTTACCTTTCCCGCCGGAGTGGTTCCTATTTATCACCTTGTGGATTTCTTGCATTCGTTTTTAGGCGATGTAACGGAGAGGTCTTTCATTCTAGCCATGCGGCTGGCGGCGGTGAGAATTACAGAGAGCCCTCAAAATGGCTGCGTCTCTCTCAAAAACAAAGGCCGGCTTTTCCTAATTAAGAGGAGACTAAAGATTAAGGTTAGGTAATCAAATGTCACCTGGGAAGGAAGGGGATTCCCCTCCCCCCCAATTGATTAGCCAACGCAATCATGCAAGCAAGTGACTCTTGATAACAGAAGCTCTCCCCTTCCAAGAATTGCCTGTTAACCCATTGCATGCTAAACATCCCTATCTCAACAGTTAAGCCCAAGGCCACAACTTTAAATATAGTTTTCTTTGGGAGCAACTATGTTTACTCCACCCCCTCACCTGCCGAGTGAAACTCCTCCCTCCCACCTACACCTGGCCCAGATCAAGATTCAAGTTCTTGCCAAAGGATTGCCTCAATCCATGCAAATTTATGCCGCTCTCACGACTCAGGCAAAACTAGGGTGATTCATTGACCAGATTCCTTTTGATTGTCACACAAACTGTTCCTTACCTGCCCAGGTGTGAAAGGACTTTCACTCTAATCTCTAACTCAGGGATTATCAACCGGATGCGGCCGACGGCACCATTTCATGTGCCCCACCGCCTACAGCATGCCAGGAAGCGACATGGGGTGGAGGAAGAAGGGCAAAATGGCCATCCAGCCCCCCCGGAGCTGTGACCCAGTGCCCCCCCGGGCTTAAAAAAGTCGAGAACTCCTGAAGTTTCTGTGTGTTTGGACGACAGCACCGGTGGAATAACAGCCCGGCTGGTTGAGATTTGGGCAGATGTATGTCCGCCACCCGAGGATGTGGTCAGCAGGATGGCCATAAAATAGATACCTGTAGCTTGGCCCACAAGATTTGGAACCATAATTTAGATCTAGGACTTTAGCATTTTAGTAGTTGAGTCCGGAGACTTTTAGCCTGTTTTGCATCCACACTGGATGCTGAACCATTCCCAGACTAAGGTCCAGGCGCCAGATCCTGCCCATGGCACCATTTCAATACCCTCCAAGGACATTTGAGAAACAAAATGGCCGCCCCCATAGTGCAGGCAGGACAAAGTGGCTGTCCGCCTCTTGAAGCTGACTAGGAGAGTGTGATCCGCCCCCCCCCAGCTTAATTGGTTCCCTGACCACGTAACATCCCACCTCAACCAGTTTAATCACCATTTAGCATTTAAGCCCGGTTTTAAGGACGTAAACGTTGCCGTGGGAGACGTACACCAGTCTTTTGGCAACTAGGGGTGGGCCGGGTGTCCGGTGCAATCCTGACTCATCAACCATTTCCTCCGGCCGCCTTCTCCAGTCCCCAAAATATACTCCGTGGGAGTTGTGGCCTTCCACAGGAAATGGAATTTCTGTCCTTACTCGACTCCTTATGTCAGGCGTTCTCAACCTTTTTCAAGCCAGTGGGCCGGATCTCGCTCCCACAGACAGCTTCAGGGGGCCAGACAGCCATTTTGCCCTTCCTCCACTCCATGGCACTTCCTGGTGTGGTGGAGGCAGTGGTGGGGCCACATGAAATGGTGCCACGGGCCGCATCCGGGCCACAGGTTGAGAATCTCTGCCTTACGTAGTCCTGGCTTTGGTTATACAGGACAAACAAATAACAAAACATTAATTCCACCAGCAAGTGAAAATTGTAAGAATCTTCTTTAAGGTCTGACGGAGTGGACTAGATCCACTGATGCTCACAGTTAAATTATAGGAGTCCGTCTTTAAGAAACCACAACGTAGCTTGCGTTTTGTCATTGTGATGTTTTGTTTGCGCTCTGATATGTAAGAGTCCTGTGGATTAAAACTCTCCCTGCTCTGTGATAAGTATAAAATATAGCAGGAGTGAGGTCCTATCTCCATCCCATTTCCTAGCAGTTCGAAATTGTAAGGAATTTGCAAGGAGATAAAGAGGTACCGCTCGGTTGGGAAAGGTAACAGTGTTCTGGGCACCTAATCGTACCTGCCACGTGACCATCTAAAGATGCAGGCAGAGTCAGCTCTTTGGCTGTAAACGGAGTACCAAACCCTTTTAAGCAAGGGAGAACTTGAAGTTGGCCGACTCTGTTTAAACCAGTGTTTACCAATGTTGGGGCCCAGGCCCCACTGGGAGGCCTCAGTTACCAGAAGCCTCAGCCAGCCCATTGGCTGACCAGTGCTTTGGGGAATTGAGTGAGGCTTCTGGGAATTGAAGTCCAAAAATCAAAAGTTGGGAAACTTTGGTCTAGTCCGGTAACGCCCAAACTTGTCGTTCCAGGGGGTCTTGGACTTCAATTCCCAGAAGCCCCAAGTCAGCACACCTACTGATCAGGGCCTTCTGGGAATTGAAATCCAAGACTCCCTGGAACGCCAAGGTTGGCCGTCACTGGACTAGTACAAGGGTGACCAAACTTTTTGGGCTGCGGGCTAGCCATGTGGTTCAGGGGCCCCAAACTAGAGCCTGGGGGCCAGGCTTGGCCCCTAACACCAATTCATCCGGCCCGTGAAGCCCTCGTCGCTCCTGGAAGCGGAATTAAAACGTACCTGTACAGGTGTGTTTTACTTCCACTTTCCTGAGTGACGAGGGCTTTGTGGGCCGGATTAATTGGCATCTGGGGCCAGATCTGTCCCCCAGGCTGTAGTTTGGGCAACCATGGTCTAGTACAATCTAAGTTTGGTAGGTAATGAGTCTTGTTGGGACCCTCATGGTCATTGACCCGAGTATAAGCCGAGTCCCCTTTTGGGGGCTCGTTTTTAGGATTAAAAATATCAGCTTAAAAGCATTGACGCCTCCGTAGCCATCAAAACACACACTTGTACAGTAGAGATTTTGACACATTCCCGTTTGCAAAACCTTTGCGTCCCACCTTCTGTCATTGCAAATCCTGGCCACCGACACGCTCATAAATTTGGGGATTATCATTTATAGTGCCCCTGTTGACTCATTGGAGGAACTCTAGTCAAAGGGACTGGCGTAACCTTTGGGGAAAAACCTCCAGACAGTTTTCATGCTGGGCGACCGGCCAGAGACACAGAAGACGGGGCTTTTCCTTCCAGGAAAACTTTCGCTGGAGAGAAAGAGATAGTAGAAAACAAGATAGTAAAAGCCGCCAGTCCGGCCCGGACACAGTTTGCTAATTGTTTATCCCATTGTTTTGGACACTTCTGTTTTCTCGAAGACTTGCACCAAAATAACAACCTCACCTTACAGTTGAGCAAGATTTCCTCTGTTGTGGTAAAAACAAAACAAAAAAAGTTTCCATCCACCGGTGAGGAAACCGGCGATAAACAAGAATTTGGTGACTAGCCAAGGGCTACTCAACTGGAAGACGACCGAGTCCGTGACCTTTGGACAGCTTCCATTTGGACAGGTTGACGGGAAGAGAGAGAAACATATATCCAGGGTGTTTTTCAGAAAACACCAAAGCAGTTGGCTGGAAGAGGGACATTCCAGTCAGCCGGCCTTCAGGGCATGTACAGAGTGTCACAAACAAGGCAGGCCAAATTTCATTGACATGGACCGCTCGCCAGATGGAGGGGAGAGCTTGTTTTGCCGGTGGCCATGTGGATTTTCTGTCCAAAACAACTCGGCTCATGCCCTGCAGGCAAAGGTAGACGTCACCTTTTAAGAAAACAACGGTTGCGTGCGTTGCTTGACGTCAGGTTGCCCGGTGGCTGTTTGGAGTGAACGGAAGGTGGAAAACACCCAACGAGGTCAAGTCTAGGAATGGAGCCGTGGGTTTCTCAGAGGAGAATCTGGATGGAAAAGTTTGAAAACATCTCAAGAAGAAGCCACCGTTGAGTCATCTTGTAGAGGGCAACCCAACGGGGTCAAGTCAGGAGGTGGTTCCGTGGATTTCATGAAAAAGAACGTGGATGGAAAGGTTCAAAAACATCTCAAGAAGAAGCCACCATCGAGTCATCTTCAAGAAGACAATCCAATGATGTCAACTCAAGAGATGGTTCTGTGAGTTTCACAAAGGAGAACATGGGTGGAAAAGTTCAAAGATATCTCAAGAAGAAGCCACTATTGGTTCATCTTCAAGAGGGCAACCCAATGGTGTCAAGTCAAGAGATGGTTCTGTGAGTTTCACGAAGGAGAACATGGATAGAAAAGTTCAAAAACATCTCAAGAAGCAGCCACCATTGAGTCATCTTCAAGAAGACAACCCAATGATGTCAAGAGATGGTTCCATGGGTTTTACGAAGGAGAACATGAATGGAAAGGTTCAAAAACATCTCAAGAAGAAGCCACTATTGGTTCATCTTCAAGAGGACAACCCAATGGTGTCAAGTCAAGAGATGGTTCTGTGAGTTTTACGAAGGAGACCATGGATGGAAAAGTTCAAAAACATCTCAAGAAGTCATCGGTTGGGTCGTCTTCAAGAGGACAACCCAACAATTTCAAAGGGAAGTAATCAAGGAAAAAAGACTCTCCACATCGGGTCTTGAATTCCAGTTCTGTTGCTCGTACTGTATAGGAAACCAGTCAACGTGAAAATTCCTAGCTCAAACTTAGATAATTAGTTGTTTTCCCCCCCACACAAAGGAGTTTGGTCTGCCTCAACTGATGGCAAATATTTAGCCCAAAACATCAGGTCATTTCCCCGAAGTCAATAGTTGCTCTATTTTCATCTTGTGGCCGCGTGATTCTGTCAAAATAACAAACAGACCTTACAGTTGATAAGAGGTTTAAGCAAACAGAGCCCGCCCAGAACTCCCTCTGAAAGGGAATTATATATACAGTGGGTCGTAGTTTTTCTTAGGACCCACACCAAACTTTGTTGTGTACATTTAGCCTCACACGCACAAGCCCAAGTCCCCAACTCACTGCAGTGGTTAAGACGCCCCACTGGACCACCGGAAGGACAGCTGGTCAGCTGGTTAAGGACTGAGCGCTGAATGGTGGAGTGCGCCTCCCGTCATCTGTCCCAAGCAGTTCCAAAGCAAGACATTTGCAAGTAGATCAATAGGTACTGCTTCTGCAGGGAAGGTAACAGCGTTCCGTACAACTCTGGTATCTCATCCTGCCTGCCATAGGACCACACCAATGTCCTCAGACGCAGACAACCCTGGCTTGTGGGTTTTGATTTCGATTCCTGCCGTAAGCAGGGAGGTTGGACTGGATGGCCTCACTGGACTTTTTCAACCCAGTCATTCTGGGAATGAATGAATGAATGAAATATCTGCTTTGATTGAGATTCCTGCCTTAAGCAGATGAGGTTAGACTAGATGGCCCCACAGGACTCTTTTCCAACTCAGTCATCCTGTGATTGATTGAGATTGATTGATTGATTGAAATGAAATGAAATGAAATAAATATCTGCTTTGATTGATATTCCTGCTTTAATCAGATGGGGTTAGACTAGATGGCCCCACAGGACCCTTTTCCAACTCAGTCATCCTGTGATTGGTTGATTGATTGATTGAATAAAATGAAATAAATATCTGTTTTGATTGAGATTCCTGCCTTAAGCAGATGAGGTTTGACTACATGGCTCCACAGGACCCTTTTCCAACTCAGTCATCCTGTGATTGGTTGATTGATTGATTGATTGATTGATTGAATGAATGAAATGAAATAAATATCTGCTTTGATTGAGATTCCTGCCTTAAGCAGATGGGGTTAGACTAGATGGCCCCAAAGGACCCTTTTCCAACTCAGTCATCCTGTGATTGATTGATTAAATGAATGAATGAATGAATGAATGAATGAAATGTATGCTTTGATTGAGATTCCTGCCTTAAGCAGATGACTTTAGACTAGATGGCCCCACAGGACCCTTTTCCAACTCAGTCGTCCTGTGATTGATTGATTGATTGAATGAATGAATGAATGAATGAATGAACGAACGAATGAAATGAAATAAATAGCTGCTTTGATTATCCTGTGATTGAATGATTCTGTGATTTCAGCACTATTTCATTTGCTGGACTTTCTAACGATTTGAATACCACCAGAGGATGTGGAGAAGAAGGTGGTGGGGGTGGGGATGGCAAAGGCAAAGAAGGGTGAGGGATAAAGTGAAGGTCGTGTTAATCTCCGGATGTTCGATACGCACCTCCGTGGCCCAATTAAAACCATTTCCTCCTCAGCCTGGGCGAGCCAAATTCTTACCCGGTTGCATTTCGGATTCAGGACGCTGGCCTTCAGTCTGGGCCAGGCCTTCTGCCTCGCTCGGCCCGGTCTGGGTTTGAGCGCCCGAAAGTACATTTTCAAGCCCTGCTTAATTATCAGGAAGCCGGAGGGATTTGCGACCTGAGCCATTTTGCAAGAGTGCTTATTCATGGCCAAAGGAATGCAGTTCACTCTAGAGGGGAAAACCATCGCTCCGTCCGGACTCTGTTTTGGCTCTAGGTTCAGGGTTAAGGCATGGGAAGAGATGGTTGAAGGAAGACGCCCCAAAGAGTTTCGGGGGGCTAATTATAGGGCCGCAGTAGCTTAGTGGTTAAGACGCTAAACTTGACGATGGGAAGATCGGCAGGTCAGCAGCTCAAGACCCGAGTACCGCACGACGTAGTGAGCTTCCCGCTGTCTACCCCAACCTAGCAGGAAATTTGGAAGGAGATAAATGGGTACCCGCTCCAGTGGGAAAGGTCACAGCGTTCTGCGTCTAGTTCTGCCTGCCACGTGACCAGGGGAATGCTTGCAAAACACAAATAGTGCTGGCTCTTTGGCTGTGAACAGAGATGAGCACCGAACCCTAGAGTCAGATGCAACCTGCTTTCTAGCCAAAGAGAACTTTACAGGGCTAATTAGTAAAGATTGCCCCGCCAAACTCCGGTTTATCCGGGGATTTGAGAAAGTAATCAATCATTAAAAACATTTGCATGGGAGGCGGGAGGTTCTGGCCCCACCAAAAACCCCGGCAACACCCTTGGATTGAAAGAGCTCTTAATTTTGCCAAGCCTGTAAACAAGAAAAAGATACGATCTCGTTGCTTATAATAATTTGGCACAGTTTATCCTGCCCACGTAAATCTTGGTTCCTGTATCCTTTGATTAACCGATGCGTCATCTGAACATATTTATTTATTGGTGTAGTTCGTTTTGATCTCGCCCTGATGGAGGCCGCGGTGAAAATGTGGTACGTTGCATTTCTTGCTCTTTAGCATCGTAAACCCACCCAGACTGGCGCTTCTGCCAGCTGGAGAAGGGGATAAAAGTTAACATGAATGGATAGATCAGGGATTCTCAACCTGCGGCCTGTGGGCCAGATGCAGCCCGTGGCGCCATTTTATGTGCCCACCGCCTCCACTACACCCAGACGTGCCATAGGGTGGAGGAGGGGCAAAATAGTCATCCAGTCCCTGAAGCTGTCTGAGGGAGCGTGACCCAATGGCCCCTGGCTCTAAAAGTTTGAGAACTGGGATAGATGAGATGGATGGATGGATGGATAGAATGGAATGGATAGATCAGAGGTTCTCAGCCTTTTCAAGCCGGGGACTGGTACATGCTTTCTCAATCAGCTTAGTGGGCCGGATGGCTGTTTTGCCCTGCCTGCACGATGAGGGCGGACATTTTGTCCAAACAGGTTCAAATTGGTGTCCATTTTGTTTCTTGAATGCCTTTCGAAGGGTGGGTGGCCACATGAAATGGTGCCATGGGCTGCATCCGGCCTGCAGGGCCTTAGGTTGGGAACCCCTTGGGTGGATGGATAAAATGAATGGGTAGAATTGGTTGGTTGAATGAATGAATGAATAAATAAAAATGCATTCCCATTTGGTTCTTCTATCATCAGATTGATTGAATGAATAAATAAAAATGCATTCCCATTTGGTTCTTCTACCATCGGATTGATTGAATAAATGAATAAAAATGCATTCCCATTTGGTTCTTCTACCATCGGATTGAATGAATGAATGAATGAATGAATGAATGAATGAGAGTGAATGAAAATGCATTCCCATTTGGTTCTGCTACCATTGGATTGAATGAATGAATGAATGAATAAAAAATGCATTCCCATTTGGTCCTTCTACCATCGGATTGAATGAATGAATGAATGAATGAATGAATGAATGAATGAAAATGCATTCCCATTTGGTTCTTCTACCATCGGATTGAATGAACGAACGAACGAATGAATGAATAAGCGAATGAATGAAAATGCATTCCCATTTGGTTCTTCTACCATTGGATTGAATGAATGAATGAGTGAATGAATGAAAATGCATTCCCATTTGGTTCTTCTACCATCGGATTGAATGAATGAATGAAAATGCATTCCCATTTGGGTCTTCTACCATCGGATTGAATGAATGAATGAAAATGCATTCCCATTTGGGTCTTCTACCATCGGGTTGAATGAATGAATGAATGAGTGAGTGAGTGAATGAATGAATGAAAATGCATTCCCATTTGAGTCTTCCACCATCGGGTTGAATGAATGAATAAAAATGCATTTCCATTTGGTTCTTCTACCATCGGATTGATTGATTGATTGAATGAATGAATGAAAATGCATTTCTGTTTGGTTCTTCCACCATTGGCTCTAGATTACTTTCCGAACCACCAAAGACTTTCCAGTGCTTCCTGCTCAAGGTGTTGAAATTAGCCAACGTGGCTTCTCTCAGTTTTTTATTGCGGCCTGTGGCGAATTGCATCTCGTTGCAACGCTTCACATTCTTTGCATTTCTGGGAGGTGAAGCGCAAAGAACGGATGGACTTCACTGTACACCATCATGTCCAGAACGCAGACAGCTGCTTGCTTGCGTTTACACCCAGGGTCCATCTCGCCCTCCCTGACCCCGGGAGGGGTGGAGGGTCTGGTTTCCTTTGGTCCGAAAACTGGACAGCCTCCAGGTAACAGCCGTCCAAGAATCCCACGGATCAGCGCATGAAAACGGACACCGCAACAAACAACCATGCTTTTGCTTAGCTCAGCTACACACCCACAAACACAAACCCACACACCCATCGCACATTCTGTTCCTAGAGGTAACCCATACAAATGGCATATGCCCACTCCAGGGCAAGAAGGATCGGGGTCTTTTGGGGCCCCCAAAGAATCCCAGAGCCGAGGTTGGATGAAATAAACAACCCTCTTCATTGCATCAATATATTCAAAGTCAGGGTCACCCTTGCTTGGAAAGCCAGTCGTATCCGACTATAGGGTTTGGTGTTCCTCTCTGCTTACAGCCCAAGAGCCAGCGATGTTCTGCGGATGTTTCCGTGGTCATTTAGCAGGCAGGACTGGCTGCACTGAATTTCATTACCTTTCCTGCCAAAGCTGTCCCTGTTTATCTACTTGCAAATTTTCTTGCTTTCAAACTGCGAGGTTCTTTCGAATCCTAATTTTAGTACCCAACATGTTAGATAACATCCAACAACATTAAAAACCTGATGCCCTTGCAGACCTGGCCTTTGAGGGTGCTCTAAGCTCTACGGGGTGGTATATAACTCTTGTTTTCTCTTTCTTCTGCAGGTTTCTCAAATGCTGCCACCACCAACGCCACCCACGTCTGCAGAAGCCGCCTGAGGCTCCCTCCCGATGCTCAGCCAAACTCCAGAATCAACAACAGAAGCAGGAGAGAAGGTGGGGAGACGGATTTGAACTATACATAGCGAAATGCGGTTTATTTTTAACCAGGTGATCTCTGAAACATTTCGCTGCTGGGCCTGTTTGCTATAAATACGCCACACATTAGGCCCAGGGTGTTGACGTAACCGGATCCACCCCTGGTCTGTTTGGGACGGGTCTAGGAGGTGGTTTTTGGGAACGGGAGAGGGACGGAATGGGGGGGGGGGTCTGGAAACAATGCTAAACAAGGCAGGGGGTCCGTCTGGTGTCATTTGGCTCTGTCGGAGCACCAGGGAAAGGCTAGATTGGTCAAAGGTTATCGCATTTCATCTGGCTATTTCCATCACATCAGGGCGAAATCTGGCTCATTTACCCGTCTGCCAGGAAGTGCCAGAAACATACACCGACGAGGACTTGATTTTTGCCAAAGCCAAGGAAGTGGCTTCATTTGGGCAGTCCAGTAGATAAACAAGTACCACTTCAGCAGGGAAGGTAACGGCATTCCATGGACTCCTGCCAACCTAGCAGTTCGAAACCAAGATATTTGCAGGTAGATAAACAGGTACCACGTCAACAGGAAAGGTAACGGCATTCCATGTGCTCCTGCCAACCTAGCAGTTAGAAAGCAATATATTTGCAGGTAGATAAACGCTGTTACCTTTCCTGCCAAAGTGGCACCTTGTTGATCTACTTGCAAATTTTCCTTGCTTTCCAACGGCTAGGTTGGCAGGAGCTTATGGAACGCCGTTACCTTTGCAGCCTCTCATGTCAGAGTAAGAAGCTAGCCTTGTTAACCGGAAGGCTGGCCAGTCGGCAGTTCGAGACCCAGGTCCTCCTGGCCCTGTTTTGAGCCAAACTGGAAGTCCTTTGAGGTCAAGATAACAACCGGCGGGGAAAATGTCCTCAACTCTCTTGGGTCGCTTGCAAAAAATGGTGTCACCCGCCCAGGTTGACGGAGAGACAATTGAATGCACTGTCTGGGCCTGACCCTTGATCCCCCATCCCCAGGCCTTGACCTCTAGCCTAAAGGTGATTTCACGTGGCTGCCCAGTGCCATGAGGGGTCAAAGGATGCCCCACACACACACACTCAGGGCTGACCGCCTGGATCTCTTATGCAATGAAAGAAACACACACAGGTCTCTGTGGCATTGGTCAACTTTCCTTAGAAGCCCTTGACCACGTGCCGCGGGCAAACAGACTTTGCCCCCCAAAGGTTTTCAGGCCACTGGGGTGGGGGTCAGAGGGGAGGGGACGGGGGGGGGAGAACACATCCTGTTTTGTTATATCACATGGTGGTTGTGGCTTGTTATATAAACACAATTTTATTGAGAAGTTTGTCTTTGAGCGGCTTGTTTTTGATTAGAGGAGGGATTGATCTGGAGTTGGATTGATTGATAGACAGAAAGGGAGGGAGATCAATAGCATGGATTAGATGGATGGATGGATGGATTTGGACATGGTTGATTGACAGGCAGACAGAAATGTAGGTAGGTAGCATGGATAGAATGTATGAATGGATGGATAGATTAGATAGATCAGTGATTCTTAACCTGCAGTCCGTGGGCCAGATGTGACCCACAGACCATTTCATGTGCCCCACCACACCAGGAAGTGCCATGGGGTGGAGGAAGGGCAAAATGGCCGTACGGCCCCCGAAGCTGTCTGAGAGAACATGACCCAATGGCCCCTGGCTTTAAAAAGGTTGAGAACTCCTGAGATAGATGGTTGGATGGATGGATGGAATGCATGAATAGATAGATGAGACGCATGAATAAATGGACGGATGAATAGAATGCATGAATAGATATAGATGGATATAATGCATAGATAGATCGATAGAATAGATAGATCAATAGATAGACTTTATGGATAGATATATGGATAGAATGCATGAATGGATAAATAAATACAGTAGATAGAATACATGAATGGATGGATATATACTGTATGAATAGAATGTATGAATGGATAGATACAATAGATTGAATGAATGAATGGATAGCTAGATTGGTTTGTTTATGGCCCACCCTAGGAAGGTTCTTCTTTGGCAACGGATGGATCCCGCCCTGGCTGCTCCCCATCCTCTCTAGGGTCTCCGAGTGGAAAGTTACACACACACACCCGGCCCACGTTTTCAATGTGACGGAAACCGGAGCTTCCCTTTTTGGGGAAGGGAGTGGGGGCTGAAGGCCTCCTCCCAGACGGCCCTTTCCCTCCCCCCGTGGGCTATTTCGGGGGGGTCACACGGAGGACTTGGCCGGCCGAGGGACATAGTTGGGATTTTGGAGTCTGGCAATGAAATGGAAGGCTAGGTTTTTTCCATAGGGAGCCTTGACTAAGCCTATAAAAGACATGGAAGGCTGGGTTTTTCCTCTAGGGCAGTGGCAGTTAACTGGGGGGCCTCGAAACCAGGGATTCTGAACCTGTGGACTGGATGTGGCCCATGGCACCATTTCATGTGGGGACCCCACCGCCTCCACCACACCCAGAAATGCCATGCAGTCCGGGCCCCGAAGGTTGAGAGCTTCTACTCTAGACTGTTCCTCTAATTGCAAAAATACAGCCTAAAATGGTAAAGTACAGTAATACCTCGGATAACGACTGCAATGGATAACGGTAAAATCTGATAACGATGCAAAATTTCTAAAGAAATTTTGCATCGGATAACAATCTGTTAGCGTTATCCAATGCAGTCATTTCGTAGCAGCAGGGTGGGTGGAAAGCTGAACAGGGTCCTCCGTTCAGCTTCCCAGCCACCCTGCAGCTGCAGAGGCAGGGGTGGGGTGGCTGGAAAGCTGACGGGGAGGGATGGGCGGGTGGCTAGGGAAGCCGACGGAGAGTCCCCGTTGGCTTCTCCAGCCACCCTGCAGCTGTAGATCAGGTCCTCTGATCTCCCTGGAGCAGGCATGGGGATCAGAGAGCCCGAAATGGGTAAAAACAATGGACTTGGCCTGCTCTAGGGCAGTGTTTCCCAAATGCTGGTTTTTGGACTTCAATTCCCAGAAGCTTAAGTCATTTCCCCAAAGCACTGATCAGCCAATGTACTGACTTAGGCTTCTGGGAATTGAAGTCCACTAGTGGGCTGTGTACCCCTTGTTGGGAACCACTGCTCTAGGGAGATCAGAGGACCCGATCCAAGCTGTTTCTGGGCTTCCCCGATATCCCTGGCCAGTGGAGCAAGCCAAAACATCAGGGTTCGAACCCTGACGTTTTGGCTTGTTGCACTGGCCGGGGACGTTGGGGAAGCCCAGAAACAGCTTGGATCGGGTCCTCTGATCTCCCCCTGTTGGCTCCAGGGAGGTCGGAAGACCCGATCCAAGCTGTTTCCAAAGTTCCCCCACCTCCCTGGAGGCTGCAGCAAGCCAAAACGTCAGGATTCAAATCCCGACGTTCTGGCTTGCTGCAGCCTCCAGGGAAACAGGGCTTTTTTTAACGTTGTGCAATCAATGCATCGCACAACGTTAAAAACCGGATAACGACGAGACTTGTGGAACCAAGTCTTATCGTTATCCGATGTACTAGTGTATTGGCCTTTTTCACTGCTATGTCACACCATTGGCTCATATTCAGCCTGTGATCTACAACAATCCCAGCATTGTTCGTAGTATTACTGAGCCCATTATCCCCCTCCCTTCCTTTAAACGGTACTCCCTAGTCTGGTTCAAACAGGCGGGACTGGGAATAACCAAATCTAGTAGAGCAGGACATTTATTTATTGCACATTTACTTCCAACGTTTGCAAAATTCTGGCAACACACACCCCAGAAAAATCACACACACACACAAATATTATATACACACACAAAACAGCTTTGTTTTCAGCCAGCGTTAACGGCTACAACAGTACAAAGTATAAACCAAGAGGTCGACAGTAGTGTTTTGTTTTAATAGTTTGTGATAAAATCAGAGTGTCTCAAAAAAAGAGGTATAAAAATATATATAAACCACTGGAAAAACCAGGAAAGGGTGGAAATGTTTTGGGTTTTTCAATCGCGTTTGGAAAATTTAAAAGGTTTGTGGTTTGTTGTTCTGTTTTTAATACCCTAAAGTTCAAGGAAAGCCACTTTAGAAAGCGTGGTTTTTCCTCTCTCAAACATTTCCACTTCCTCTCCTTGGTATAACTGACGTTTGTCCCATAAAAACAAAGCATTTTCTGTGCAAAATAGCCTCGTTTCCCGGCTTTCTCTCTTTCTGGCCCGAGTGGAAATTTCCAGGCGGCCCCCTTCTTGAGTTCCCGTTTCGGCCGAACATGCCAGAAATCTTGGAAATGTCAAGAGTTGGTCATCCTTCTTCTTGTGTATCCCAATCAAAACCCTGGACTGTCCAATCGAAGCCGTTTTCTTGGCGTCGGCCAAACTCAAGTCATCATCGGTTGCGCGTTTCTGGCGGCTACCATCAGACCAAGTTTCGTTCCGCTCCACCTGTGGGTTGTGCAAGATCTTGACCGCTTCACCGAACTTGGGCAAGCCCCGTCATTTGCTGAGTGGCAGACGTCTTGCTTATCGGCTGGCTTTCTCCTTCCCGGCAACCTCGCCACAACTAGACTTCTTGTCACACTCATGGGTCTCGAGTCAGGGTGGCCGGGATTTAGCAGGTCATGCAACGTGGGCGGATGTTGTTCTCTGACGGAGGGTTCGGATCCACCTGGAGTTTTAAAAAAAAGGGAAATTGAGGCATGGGTTGAGGGTTGGAGACCCTCAATGCAAGACCAACAATGGTCTAAATAGGGGCTGATGGTAGAGAACACCAACACTGTGTGAATGTGGAGAGAGGCAGAGTCCACGAGCTCATTTCCTGGTCTGTCAGATGACTGCCAGAAACGTGAACCAATGAAGACTTGAGTTTGGCCAACGGTAAAGCCAAGAAAGTGGCTTCGTTTGGGCAGTCCAGGGTTTGATAGGGACACGGAAGAAGAAGAAGAAGAAGAAGAAGCATGTACTGATGAGGACTTGAGTTTGGCCAAAGCCAAGCAAGTAACTTCAAAACAAAGAAAGAAGAGGAAGAGAGAAGAAAGAAGAGGAGGAAGAAAAGGGAAAAAAAAGAAATAGAAGAATATAGAAGAGAAGAAATAAGAGAGAAGCAAGAGAAGAAAGTGGAAGAGAAGAAAAAGAAGAGAAGTAGGAGGAAGAGGAACTTGAGCTTGGCCAACGTCAAAGCCAAGAAAGCGGCTTTGATTTTGACAGTCCAAAATTTAATTGGGACCCGAAAGAAGAACATGTAGGATGTAAAGAACATGCTAAGCAATTGTGTAAATGGAGCAAGACCGGAATGGATGGTCTTGGAAAATCTGATGTGCCCCCCCCTCCTTTGGGGAACGAATGAGGGTCAGCAAGACCCTCCCTGGTCTCTGCTCTTTTGAGGTTGCAAAGTCCTGGACCCGACCCTTTAGTTCTCCCCTCAACCCAAAGGGTCTCCCCTCTCCCAACTCACCTCGGAGTAAAGTGGAGGCGGCCGGAACCGGAACTCTTGGATGTAAGCGTAGAAAGGTCCTTCCAGAAGGTTGGGCGGTGGACTCAGGGGAGGCAAAGACGGGGTCTCGACCGACTCGTCAGCAGATACAACCAAGGAATACTCAGGAGGAGCTGAAGAAAGAAGCGATTGTGAGTCGAACAAGTTCTTCCTGAATCAGAACCTCCAGTAATGCTCACTGTTCTCTCCCAGACCTTCTTAGGGCCAATGCCTAGACCAGACTCGGTGTGGTTGGACATCTGACCATCCCAGTGGCCACACGTGGAGGGGTCAGTGGCCAACAGATGTTGCTAGCCCTCCCAAATACAGAACCCGCTCATGTGAAGGTGGATCTCCATAGGGTTTAGAAGGCCACATCTGGTGGAAACCATCACTTTGGGACTCTTCCTCGATGCACAGCAATGCTTAGTTTCTTAACCCTTCACCTATCTTTCCTTCTCTTCCATGATTTCTCCAAGTTACTTTCAAAAAGTAACTTCTAACCCTTCCACATACAGGAATCCTAGTATGAAGGTGGATCTCTGTAGGGTTTAGAAGACCACATCTGATGGAATGCAAACCATTGGGTCCTTTCAACTAAACACAAATGGTTGTAGTTTCCTATTCCTTTAGGATCCGTCTCCTTGGTGACCAACCTTGGCACTCCAGGTGTTCTTGGACTTCAATTCCCCAAGACTCTGTGAATCCACACGGATGGGTTTTCTGTGTGTACGTGCAAAGAAAACCCATTCGTGTGGATTCACAGAGACTCGGGCTTTCCATCCGATGTGGTCTTCTAAACCCTAGAAGATCTACCTTTATGCTAGCGTTGAAGTCCCAGAATGCCTGGAGTGCCAAAGTGCGCCATGACTGACCTGGAGAGCCACGTATGGCCATTACGAGGGTTTAGAAGACCATAAATCGTGGAAACCAACCCACCGAGACCTTTCCACCCAACGCAATGGTGAGCATTTCCTGTTTCTTCACCTATCCTTCCACAAGTCCTACAAATTACTTTCAGAAAGTAACTTCCAAATACAGGACCCACGGCATGAAGGTGGACCTCCTACGCCCATGATGGTGAACCTTGGCGCTCCAGGCGTTCTTGGACTTCAGCTCCCTTTCATGTGGATTCATGGTGACTTGAGCTCCTGGGAACCGAAGTCCAAGATCCCATACCATAAACGCATTTGTGTGGCTTCACAGTGACTTGAGAACTGAAGTCCAAGAACATCTGGAGTGCCAAGGTTGGCCATCACTGTCCAATGGAGTATGAAGACCACCTCTCATGGACCAAATGGGGGGCTTGTTCCCTTTTCTTTGCTCCTGGTCTTAAAACCAGGTGTAAACTTACCCTCTCTTTGCTCCGGGATCCCGATCCAGTCGAGGTTGACGCTGTACTGGCTGCTGACGCTGGAGGTGCGGCTTCCGAATGGGTGCAGTGGGATAGTCCCGATCACCACTGGCAACTCGAGGAGCAATTTAGAAGTGCCCGGAATGTCGACGCAAATCTGCCGGTTTGGGAAAGAAGGACGAGAAAGGTTTACGTGCTGGAAGGGGACAGAAAAGGCCTACCTGAACTCAGTTTCCCTGCTAGCAAAGGCTTTGCTATTTACTTATTTAACAAAATTAGTCATATTTATTTATTGTCTAATAATAACAAATAAATATAATTAGGATTCGTTCATTACATTAAATATAAAAAGGAAGCTCCTTGCAAAGTTGATTTTCTGTAAAGTTTGGATGTTCAAGTCTAATCAATCCAAACTTCCCAAAAATCTAAGATGTTGCTCTGATTACTATGGCAGGGGTGACCAAACTACGGCCTGGGGGCCGGATCTGGCCCCAAACAGCAATTCATCCGGCCCACGACGCCCTCGCCACTCCTGGAAGTGGAAGTAAAACGCACCCGTACGGGTACTTTTTACATACGCTTCCAGGAGCGAGGAGGGCTTTGTGGGCCGTATGAATTGGAATCGTGGGCTGGATCCAGCCCCTGAGCCATAGCGACCAGCCCTCTGAACTATGTGACCCAATCAAAGTAGATCATTCATTCATTGAATGACCGAGTTGGAAAATGGGTCCCGTCTCTCTCTCTCACAGAGATACACATTTAACCTTCGCTCCCTCATCATCCTCCCCATCCTCATCCTCCACCCCCTTCATGCTCACCTTGAGGGCATACTCCACGTGGATGACGCGGCACTGCAGGATGGAGGGCCCCACGGGGGGGATCTTGAGGGCCCGGCCATGCCACACCTCCCGCTTGTGGGCCGCCACGGCGTCGCCCGCCATGCTGGCCACCACGCATTTCTTCTGCTTCTTGGTGCCACGGGCGATGAAGGTCTGTGTCTGGATGATGGCCGCCCGGGGGAGCACCGGGCGGGAGGTGCCGTTATCGACTTCCGCAAAGATGGGGATGACCTCGCCTGGTGGAAGAAGGAGGAAGAGAGCAGAGAAGAGCGTTAGATTATTATGGTTTAGCTCTTAATAAAACCTCCTTTCCGGCCTTGAGCAGATGCCGTCAGGCCGGATGGCCTCACGCAGCCCCCTTTCCCCAACCCAGTCATCCTATCATTCTCTGATTGCTTAGGATTCCCGCCTTGAGACCGGGGGGGGGGGTCGGATGCGACGGCACCATAGCTTACCTGGCGTATAACCTTTCCGGTCAATCTTGGCCGAAACGGAGACCTGCCCGTGGCTACAGTACCACGCCCGCGCCACTTTCTCTTTCGTACCGGCCTGAGGAGCCTAGGAAGAAAAATCGGGAGAAAATAAGATTAAACCTCACACCTGCCGTAACAAAACGCAAAGCCAAAACATGTCCTTAATACAGTCTAATCGCGAGATAAGAACTGCTCGACTTAAGAAAAACTCGAGATACATCCAGAAATCTTGGGGGGGACGGGGACGAGTTCGAGATATGAATTTTTAATTTTAATTTTAATTTAATTTACCAATTTATATAGCTGTCCAACTTGGGACAACTCTGGGTGGCTTACAACATTAAAATCAGCGCTACAATCCTTTAATATGATTTTTCTTTTTGAGGTACGAAATTCAGTGAATTCCTATGGGAAAACGCATTCCTATGAGAAATTCAAGGTAAGAATTTGAGATACAACCAGCCAAGGGGTGCAATGGGATGGTCCCGATCACCATTGGCGAATCCAGATGATTTATTTATTTATTTATTTTTGAGATATGACACAATGCATTCCTATGGGAATATGCATTTCCTTGGGAAACTCAAGGTAAGAATTTGCGATGCAACCAACCAAGAGGGAGAAATTAAATTCATATACAGAGGTCTGGCTGTAAATGCAGATCTAAAACAGGTCATGCGGCAGGCAAGGCGAGATGCAGGGAACGCTACTACCATTCCCGCTGAAGTGTAACCTGTTTCATCTAGTTGCAAATGTCTTGCTTTCGAACTGGGAGGTTGGCGCAAGCGTTCTGAAGGTTGTAAACCTTTCCTGTCTAAGTGGTACCTGTTTAGGTAAAGGTCAGCACCTGCTCTAAAGCCAGTTGTATCTGACTCTAGGGTCCAGTGCTCATCTCTGTTTATAACTAAAAAGCCAGTACGGCCTGTGTCTGCAGACGTTTCCGTGGACATGTGGCAGGCAGGACTAAAGGTAGCTATTGTTTACCTTTCCCACCAAAGTGTTCTCTATTTATCTACTTGCAATTTTCTTGCTTTCGAACGGCTAGGTTGGCCGGAGCCAGGACACAACAGGCGCTCAAACCGTCACGTGGCACCTGGGAACCAAACTCCGACCTTCCAGCCTGCAAGGTTCAACATCTTAACCCTTTGAGCCACCACCGTCCCCTATATGCAAACCCCCCTGCTTTATCGACTTGCAACTGTCTTGCTTTTGGAACATGACGCAGGCCGGAGCTGCGATGGACATGCCCCATTCTAAGGGGGGATAAATGCCACCTGCCCGGGGACTCACCAGCAAAGCCGGGGTGTTGATGTCGATGGGTTCGATAACGGTGAATTCCTTCTTCGCCCTCTTGGCGGACGCCCACGGACGGTGGAGCTTCGCTTTCACCCAGTAACGGACGCTGCCGTGTTTACCTTCGAACGAGGTGGCTAATGACCTGCACGGGGGTGGGGGTGAGGAAATAGCAGAAAGGTTGAGGGTCCAGAACGAGGCCCCCAAAGGCGCAAACCTCATTAGGATGCAAAAAAACAAGCGTGCAACTTACTCTGGGAGTTGGAAAGTGAAGGCGAATTCATGTCGTCCGGCGGGAAGAACCGTCACGTCTCCGTTCCCTGCCAGGGGGAAAAGTAGGAATATAGAGATTAAACAACCAGACATTTCTGGCTTAAAACTGACCCTAAATATACATATTTAACTACCCCAGTTTATTTTACTCCATTCCAAGGAGTTCTCAATCTTGTTTAAGGCCAGCGGGCCGGGCCACACGGCCCTCAGACAGCTCCGGGGGGCAGAGGTGGCGGACTATTTCGACCTTCCAAAACATGGCACTTCCGGGCATGGTGGAGGGTGGTGGGCAAACGTGATACGGGGCCGCATCCGGCCCACAGGTTGAGAATCCCCATTCTTTATATATAAATCATGCATTTTGTGCGCCCCCGTTCTTCCTGGTCTGGGGCCGTAATAAAGATCAGTTTGAATCCGTAGTAATTGTATGTAGCATCATTACTCATAAACACTCAATTTTATTACTCCCTTAGTTCTGAGCAGAAACGCTGCTCCTAAAACTTATACTCCAAGCACCCTCATTTTAACTTGTTTCTAGCAATACTAGGCTGGTCTTGGATGGTAATAAATGTGATCTCTAGGAGTTGTAGCCTCATTACTCTTAGGTACTCAATTTTATTACTCAGGTCGCCCTGGCTCAAAAGCCCATCTCTAAGGGATCAGTGCTCAACTCCATTTTCAGGAAAGAGCCAACGCTGTCTGAGCCTGCAGACAGTTCCATGACACTGGAATGCGTGGGACACTGCAACCTTTCCCACCGAAGCGGTACCTATTTATCTATTTGCAAACTCCTGGCTTTTTGAAAGGCTAGGTCGGCAGGAGCTGGGTCGGATGACAGACGTTCATTCTGTCGTGCAGTAGCCTGGTCTCAAACTGCTAACTTGCAGCCTTCCAGGTAACATGGCGAGCTTCTTAACCACTGACCCCACCAAAGAAACTTCTTGGAGAGCCCTTTGCACATGCTCAGAGAGCTTTTGTGCAAGAGAAGATCAGAGATTAAGACAGTCCACACTTTGCACACGCTCAGAGGCATGCTTTTTTTAGATCAGAGATCCCACCTCCCAAAAAGCCTCCTGGAGAGCACTTTGCACATGCTCCAGGGAGTTTTTGTGCATGAGAAGATCAGGAGATAGATTGGAGATCAAGAGAGTCCACACTTTGCACACACTCAGAGGCACCCTGTTTTTCAGTCAGACACACACACATCCCAGAAACCTCTTAGAGCTCTAAAAACAGGGTGCCTCTGAGCATGCATAGAATGCAGATCAAGAGAATCTGTACTTTTACACATGCTCAGAGGCACCCTGTTTTTAGAACAGATAAGGTTTAGGTAAAGGTTTCTTTTGTTCAAAAGCCAGTCGTATCCGACTCTAGGGTTCAGCGCTCATCTCTGTTTCAAAGCCAAAGAGCCAGCGCTGTCTGCTTCTGCAGACGTTTCCGTGGCCCTGTGGCAGGCATGACAAGACATCGGAGCGCACGGAACGCCCCACCGAAGGGGTTCTTATTGATCTACTTGCAATTTCTTGCTTTGGAACTGCTAGGCTGGCAGGAGCTGGGATAGAGACGGGAGCTCACCCCGTCCTGCAGCAGTACTCGGGAATCGAACTGCTGAAGACTCTTAGAGAGAGCCCTTTGCACATGCTCCAGGGAGCTATTTCTTGTGCATGAGAAGAAGAGAGGGCAGTCTGCTCATGCTCACCTGCCGGGGCCTGGAGGAGGGTCTCCCGGTGGTCCAGGAAGTCCACCTGGTCGCTGTAGCTCTGGCTGTAGGCGGTGCTCGATCCGGCGCTGCGGGACTCGGTCCAGTGGACCTTGGCGGTGCCCTGGGCGTGGAGCTGGAGGGAGCCCAGCCGGCACTCCCCGGACAGGTCCAGCACCACCCGGCCGGTGACACTCTCTCCCGAGCTGAAGACCGGCGGCGGGGCCTCCGGCTCCGGACAGTCCAACAAGACGGACAAGCGCTTGACCCGGTCGAAAAGCATGATTCGCTTGCAAAAAATAAAAACGGACACTGTGTAACGAAACTCACTCCGTACACCGCGCGGTCCAGTAGCGCTCTGGCGGCCGAGTGCCCGGGCGCCGGCTTTTAAAGGCGGACGGCGGCCAAGGCCACGCCCCCTGCCGGGGAGCACAGCCTATCCGCGCGAAGGGGCGCGGCCAAGAAAGGTCTGAAAGACACACCCACAAAGCAGGCGGGCATGCGCAGTAGGCTCCTCTCGCTCTTCTCTTGCCCTGGCCTGAATGCTCAGGTTTTGCAACGTTTGCAGACTTTTTTGGTCCGAGTTCAGGGGGTGAAAGAAATAAGTCCCCAAAAGGGTCCGGAGGGATCACCTTTGACCCAGTGGGCAAAAGCCAGGCAGGGGGAGGAAACCGGAGCAAGAACTCTCATTTACTCCTGAGTAGACCCACTGAACTCAATAGGATTCCTTCATAGGTTGGAAATGTATTTTTTAGTAGTTGCTGCCTGCAAGGCTTCGCAAGCCCTGACCAGCTGAGGGCATTTTGTAGGCCATGCCTCCTCCTGAGTAGACCCACTGAACCCAACGGGGTTCCTCAATGGGTTGAATTTTGTGTTGGTTGTTGTTTCCAACCCTAAGCTTTGCAAGACCTCAGCTGTTGCTGACCTTTTGGAACTCCACCCCCCTGTAGGGTAGACCCACATAACCCAATGGGATTTCTCTATAGGTTGGCTTTTGGGTTCCTAGTGCCTCGCTTCCTACCCCAGGCTTTGCAAGACCTGAGCTGTGGTGGGCATTTTTGGTGTCCTCCGGCCCCACTCTCTCCCAAGTAGACCCACTGAACCCAATGGGGCTCCTCTTATAGTTTGGCTTTGGGGGTTGACCCAAAAAGGGCTCCCAAATGCCCACCACAGCTCAGGTCTTGCAGAGCCAAGCCTGTGGCTTGAACCATCTCACTATGGGGGTCTTCATTTTAAAATTGTTTTTAATTAACCAACATAAAATGAACCCAAAAAAAGATGAAAAATTAAGAATAAGACTTATGACTAAATACATCGCTAAAATTAATAAGAATTTAAAAAAACATTACATATTGGATAAATGTGAATAAATAAATAAATGACTGAGAAATTATTTGTCTTCTCCCTAAACTGGGTTGGGTGGGGTTTGTTGGTCATGTGGTTCAGGGGGCCGGTCACTACGGCCCGTGGGCTGGATCCATTTTTCTTGGATTAGACCTTTCTTTAGATTTAATTCACAGGCCAGTGTTATCATTATAGGAATTTTCCCTACCTCCTCCTCCACCTGCATTGTTTTCCATCCATTGTGCCCAGAGGTCATGAGGTCAGAGGTCAACACTTTGGACAGAGGTTATTACTATTATTATTGTTATTGCGAACCCATCCGGGTAAATCTTCCTTCTCACCCTTTAGGAAACTCACTACAGTAATTGTGACACATTCCATGCGAAATCCAGATTTTTCTGGCCTACTGGCAGTTTATGCTTCTTTCTCGGGACTGGGGGGAAAATAGCGTCATCGGGTTACGCTTCTTTCCGGTTCAATCCAATACTGTCCAGATTCCCTCCTCTGTTCACACCCAAAAGCCTTCAAGCTTTAGAAACAGGGATTCTCAACCTTTAGCCTGTGGGCCAGATATGGCCCTAGGCACCATTCCATGTGCCCCCCCTTCCACTGCCTCCACCACACCAGGTACTGCCGTGGTGGAGGGAAGGCAAAATAACAGTCTGGCCCCGAAGCTGTCCGAGGAAGCATCACCCGGCCCATGGCTTTAGAAGAACCCGGCTTGATTCGATGTCGGGTCCATTTCGGTGTCCGGCGACGTCACGTCTGAACATGAATGTGGTTCGGGTTGTTTGTTCCGGGCGTTGTCCTCCGGCTGGCCAGTTCTCGTGTTTACACACGCGGCCGTAAAACACACACGTCCCCCTTTCCAAGAATTGATTGGACGGTTTCGTCTAAGTTGACTTTGGCCAACGGATTTGGGACTTTGGGCGGCTAAAAATAGACGCAAATTCCAGGGAGAACCGGAACATAAGATGATTGGGGGCCGGGGGGTGGACACACACTTGGTCTGGCCAGGTGGTCCTGCGGTGGGCATAGAGTAGACCTTAATTACCAGCAGCTCATCAGGCGTTGGGTTAATTAGCCTAACCGCCTCCAAGGACGTTTGTGTAACTATGAGAACTGGACAGTGGAGGAAACCGCCCAGAACAAACAACCCAAACCACATTCGTGTTCAGGTGTGACGTCATCTTGAGTCTGAATATGTTTCCGTGGTCATATGGCAAGGCATGCGGAACGCTGTTACCTTTCCTGCCAAAGCAGTACCTGTTTATCCACTTGCAATTCCTCGCCATTTCCAACTGCTAGGTTAGGTAAAGTTCTCCCTTACTCGAAAGCCAGTCGTATCCGACTCTAGGATTTAGTGCTCATCTTCGTTTATAGCCAAAGAGCCAGTGCTTGTCTGACTGCAGACGTTTCCCTGGCCACGCGGCACGCACGCCTCGACACGGAACGCCGTTTCTCTTTTCCCACCAAAGTGATCCTTGCTTATCTACTTGCCATTTCTTGCTTTTCAACTGCAAGGTTGGCAGGAGCCGGGACAGATGACAGGAGCTGACTCCGTCGTGCAGCGCTCAGGTCTCGAACGCCTGACGTGCCGACCTTCCAGTCCTCAAGTTCAGCGTCTTAACCACTAAGCCACGCAAAGTCCCTATTGCTAGCTTACAAACGTGAAAAATCTCTGAATTTTAAAAAGATTCTTTAAAGATTCCTTTTTATTATTAACTCACAAACCTTTTCGTTACAGGACAGCAATTTCAACCACTAATTATATTATGTTATATTAATATAATATTAAAATGGAAAATAATCATATTATAATCATATTATAATCTTCTTCTTCTTAATATTATTATTAGTATTATCATCATCATTATTAATGGGTTTTAATATTTTCCTCAATTGACCAGGCTATCAAGAGACAAATTCCATGTAAGTCAAATTCCAACAGACAATTTAAATGTAATTAATGTGTTCTTAATTGTGTTTTTAATTTTGTAAGCCGCCCTGAGTCTTCGGATGAGAGCGGGATATAAATACGATATAATAAAAAATAAAATAAATATGTGCCATCACCAGGGGGAGGCATTAATATCTTAAGAAGTAGTATTTTTTTTAAAAAAAAATAAAGATTCAAGGCTGAAAAATCAGAAATTAAACAGACCAAAAAAGACCAAAAAAGAAAAAGTTGTGGCACCTTAAAGACGAATTTATCTAAATGTGAGCCGCCCAGAGTCGAGTCCCCCTATGCATCGAATCATTAAATTAAATTAAATTAAGATGTGCAAAGTCCCAGGTCCCTTCATGTAAACTTCATCGCTGAGGTGAGTCTGACCTCTCGTGGCAGGAAAGAGGAATTACAAGCCCATTAAAAAATCCCCAGGGAAATAAATAAATTTAATGTCAGAAATTAACTCTGGGCTAAAAGGCTTTTTTACTGGAGAAACTCCGCTCGGGGGACGCCCAGAGAAGGTTTCTTTCGGGTCCCCCCAAGATCCGTTGTTGCAGCCCTCGGGTATCGAACCCAAAACTCACAGTCTCCAAGCTCAGCGTCTTAACCCCTAAGCGTCTTAATCACCCCGGTTTGCCCTTCTCCATCCTCTTTGCAGAAGTCCAGATATTTTGGGCAGTAGTTTATTAGACAACAAAATGCAATACAATCCAGACGCAGGGATTTTGTCTCAGGATGCCGTTATTCTGGTGGTTTTATTCTGTGGTTTGTTGTTTCTGTATGTGCTCCATCCAGAGGGGGAAGATTTCCCAGAGGGGAGGAATAAAAATGAGATACTGTAGATAGATAGATAGATAGATAGATAGATAGATTGATTGATTGATTGATTGATTGATTGATTGATATAATTACATTAAGTAGATAGATCTACGGAAGGAGCAGAGGATGGAGCTAAGAAAGACAGACAGATAGATCGAAAAAAGATACTGTAGTAAGGAGAGAGATAGAAAGATAAGATACAGCATAGCATTAAGTAAGATAGAGAGATAGAATTACATTAGATAGACAGACAGACACATATAGAATTACATTAAGCAGGTAGATAGACAGACAGGTAGAAGTTAGATAGACAGACATAATTACATTAAGTGGACAGAGACAGACAGACAAACAGAAGGTGGGGGTCTGGTTTTTCCAAATGTGTCCCTTCCCCAATTTCTCACTTCCACCACACACTCCTCACAGACACACAAACAGCCACCTTCACACTCGCAGGGGATTGGCCGGTTCTCCTGTGACCTCAGAATGGGCCCCCAGCCAGGTATAGCCTCCTTCACCTGGCATTTGGGCTGACTCTGCTGTTGCCTCCTTACCTGAGACAACTTGAGTGCTCTGGGCAAGAGAATTTGAGATTTTTTTCCCCCTTTTGCTTCACCTGTTGGGCACAATCTGTTGCCGTTGGGCTCACCTGTTGGGGACGGAACTCACTTGTTGGGCTCACCTCTCGGCTTCACCAGTTGGCGGTGGGCTCAGCAATTGGGAATTGAACTCACCTCTTTGGCCCACCTGTCGGCTTCATTCCTTGGCGTTGGGCTCAATCTGTAGCACTGAGCTCACCTGTTGAGCTCACCTGTCAGCTTCACCAGTTGGCGGTGGGCTCTTCTCTTGGGCTCACCAATTGGGAATTGAACTCACCTCTTTGGACTTTGGCCCACCTGTCGGCTTCATTCCTTGGCGTTGGGCTCACCTGTTGAGCTCAATCTGTTTGCACTGACCTCACCTGTTGAGCTCACCTGTCGCTCACCTATCGGCTTTATCAGTTGGTGTGGGGATCACCTCTTGAGCTGACCTACTGGGAATTGAACTCACCTCTTTGGCCCACCTGTCAGCTTCATCTGTTGGCGTTGGGCTCACCTGTTGAGCTCAATCGGTTTGTACTGACCTCACCTGTTGACCTCACCTGTCAGCTTCTCCCGTTGGTGGTGGGCTCACCTGTTGGGCTCACCTATTGGGAATTGAACTCACCTCTTTAGCCCACCTGTCGGCTTCATCCGTTGGCGTTGGGCTCACCTGTTGAGCTCAATCTGTTTGCACTGACCTCACCTGTTGGGCTCACCATTTGGCTTTATCAGTTGGTGGTGGGCTCACCTGTTGGGAATTGAACTCACCTCTTTGGCCCACCTGTCAGCTTCATCTGTTGGCGTTGGGCTCACCTGTTGAGCTCAATCTGTTTGCACTGACCTCACCTGTTGAGCTCACCTGTTGGCTTCACCAGTTGGCATTGGGCTCACCTGTTCAGCTCAATCTGTTTGCACTGACCTCACCTGTGGAGCTCACCTGTCGGCTTTATCAGTTGGTGGTGGGCTCATCTCTTGGGCTCACCTATTGAGAATTGAACTCACCTCTTTGGCCCACCTGTCAGCTTCATCTGTTGGCGTTGGGCTCACCTGTTGAGCTCAATCTGTTTGCACTGACCTTACCTGTTGAGCTCGCCTGTCGGCTTTATCAGTTGGTGGTGGGTCATCTTTTGGCCTCACCTATTGGGAATTGAACTCACCTCTTTGGCCCACCTGTCAGCTTCATCCGTTGGCATTGGGCTCATCTGTTGAGCTCAACCTGTTTGCACTGAGCTCACCTGTTGAGCTCACCTGTTGGCTTCACCAGTTGCCGTTGGGCTCACCTGTTGAGCTCAATCTGTTTGCACTGACCTCACCTGTTGAGCTCACCTATTGGCTCTACCAGTTGGTGGTGGGCTCACCTGTTGGGCTCACCTATTGGGACTTGAACTCACCTCTTTGGCCCACCTGTCAGCTTCATCCGTTGGCGTTGGGCTCACCTGTTGAGCTCAATCTGTTTGCACTGACCTCACCTGTTGAGCTCACCTGTCGGCTTTATCAGTTGGCGGTGGGCTTATCTCTTGGGCTCACCTATTGGGAATTGAACTCACCTCTTTGGCCCACCTGTTGGCTTCATCCATTGGCGTTGGGCTCACCTGTTGAGCTCAATCTGTTTGCACTGACCTTACCTGTTGAGCTCGCCTGTCGGCTTTATCAGTTGGTGGTGGGTCATCTTTTGGGCTCACCTTTTGGGAATTGAACTCACCTCTTTGGCCCACCTGTCAGCTTCATCCGTTGGCATTGGGCTCATCTGTTGAGCTCAACCTGTTTGCACTGAGCTTACCTGTTGAGCTCACCTGTTGGCTTCACCAGTTGGCGTTGGGCTCACCTGTTGAGCTCAATCTGTTTGCACTGACCTCACCTGTTGAGCTCAATCTGTTTGCACTGACCTCACCTGTTGAGCTCACCTATTGGCTCTACCAGTTGGTGGTGGGCTCACCTGTTGGGCTCACCTATTGGGACTTGAACTCACCTCTTTGGCCCACCTGTCAGCTTCATCCGTTGGCGTTGGGCTCACCTGTTGAGCTCAATCTGTTTGCACTGACGTCACCTGTTGAGCTCACCTGTCGGCTTTATCAGTTGGCGGTGGGCTTATCTCTTGGGCTCACCTATTGGGAATTGAACTCACCTCTTTGGCCCACCTGTCGGCTTCATCCATTGGCGTTGGGCTCACCTGTTGAGCTCAACCTGTTTGCACTGAGCTCACCTGTTGAGCTCACCTGTTGGCTTCATCAGTTGGTGGTGGGCTCACCTGTTGGGCTCACCTATCGTGAATTGAACCCACCTCTTTGGCCCACCTGTCGGCTTCATCCATTAGTGTTGAGCTCACCTGTTGGGTTCAATCTGTTTGAACTGACCTCACCTATTGGGCTCACCTTTTGGCTTTATTAGTTGGTGGTGGGCTCACCTGTTTGGCCCAATCTGTTGGCGTTGGGCTCGTCTGTTGGGCACTGAACCCACCTGTTGAGCTCACCTGTCGGCTTTACCCGTTGGTGGTGGGCTCACCTGTTGGGAATTGAATTCACTTCTTTGGCCCACCTATCGGCTTCATCCGTTGGCGTTGGGCTCTATCTGTTTGCACTGACCTCACTTGCTGGACATTGACCTCACCTGTTCAGCTCACCCACCGGCTTCACCATCTGGTGGTGGGCTCACCTGTTGAGCACCGAACTCACCTGTTGGGGCTTATCTGTTGGGGTCTCCCCCAGTTCAAATCATGGAAGGCCGGCCGATGATCGCTGCCCAGGACTGCCTCTCCAACGCGAATTTCGGCAAGGCCTCCCACTTCCGGCTGGGTTGGGACTCCCGCCCGGAGGGTAATGTGGTGGTTGCTCCATTCCAAATTGATTTCTCACCCAAATGTGGGAAACGCCCGGCCACTGCGGCCGGCCAAGACTCGGGCATCATCGAGGACGGCCTCCAGGCCTGGGTCCCATGCACAGAGACCAGCATCTCGTACCAGGCCAATCCGCTGCAACGCCACACCCTGTTCCGGCCCACCCCTGTCAAGGAAATGATCCAGAGGGACCTCCGGCAGCCGTGGGTCGTCCCCGTGACAAGAGAGGCCTACCGCTGGCCAGAGGACACGCCCCGATCACCCAAAATCGTCCCTGACAAATGGTACAGCAACGTCCAACTGGGCGACGACCCCACCCTCTATGGCTCATTCTACAAGGACGCCTACCAAGACCAGCAAGAGTTCCTCCCCCCCATTAGAGCGCCCAACCTGAACTTAGGTAAGTTACCCCTTGGGCCCTCACTACGACTCCTACCCCTGGTAATACTCCCACGCTTTGGGGGCCGGACGGCCATTTTGTCCTTCCTCCATCCCATGGCACTTCTGGGTGTGGTGAAGTGGTGTGGGGGCTACGTGAAATGGCGCCACATGCCGCATCCGACCCCCAGGTTGAAAATCCCTGTGCTAAATAAACAAATACTGCTACTGGTACTACTATTACTATCCTTTGTTGTTCAGTCGCATAGTCGATTCTGACCCTCTGCGACCCCATGGACCATTGCCGGCCAGGCACTCCTGTTCTCCACCATCCCCCTCAACTCACTGAGCTCTGTGCCCATTGTCTCCACAATACCATCTATCCATCTCATTTTTGGCCGCCCCCTTCTTCTTTTTCCCTCCACCCTTCCCAGCATCAAGGCTTTCTCAAGCGAATCCTCTCTTCTCATTTGATGTCCAAAGTACTTTAGCTTCATCTTTACAATTTGACTTTCCAAGGAGCATTCTGGGTTGATTTCTTCTAAGATTGACCTATTTGTTCTCCTCGCTGTCCAGGGAACTCTCAAAACTCTCCTCCAACACCACATCTCAAAGGCATCTATTCTTCTGCGCTCAGCTTTCCTAATGGTCCAGCTCTCACAACCATACATTGCTATACTATCCTTATCCTCCTCATTATTGGATGGAAATCAACCATTTGATCCACAGTCCAGGCGTGGAATAATAAAATCAACAGTTCAAGCCCTAACCAAGGACTGAAGAACGTCCGAGTAGATACGCAGTGCCTAGCGGAGTAGCGCTGGCTCTTCGGCTTTGAAGCAGAGATGAGCACTGAACCCTAGAATCGGATACGGCTGTCCTTTGAGCAAGGGAAACCTTAGCGGAGTTGTCTTTCTGGAGAGTGAGGATGTTCAAGTCCAAAATTCCCTAACATCTAGGCCAGGGGGTCTCAACTTATGGCCTGCAGGCCGGATGCAGCCCACATCATTTCATGTGGCCCACCACCACCGCCACACCTGGAAGTGCCATGTGGTGGAGGAAGAGCAAAATGGCCGTCCGCCCCGCCCCCTCAAGCTGTCTGAGGGAGCGTGTCCCAATGGCCCTTCCCTCCCTCCCTCCCTCCCTCTATCTATCTATCTATGTATCTATCTCTACCTACCTACCTACCTACCCACCTACCTATCTACAGCATGCAAAATATCTCTTTTTTAGAAGATTATTCCTTGCAGGAATGTACTGCTTTTATCCACCCCACCCCCCAAACCCTGTTCGTTCTCCTCTCAATTCTCAATTAAATCCGAGGTCTCTGAAATGGGTGTTGGGGGAACAGTTTTTCCCCTTCAGGGCCTTTTTCTCTTCTTCCTTGGCAGGACCGGATAAGGTCCTGGTTGGGGACCGTCGCCAACATCTTGAGACGTCTTACCAGGCGGAATTTAAGGGGAATCATCCAACCAACTGCCGCCCCCCGGCCCGGCCTTTCAAGGAGGTAAAAGCCCCAACTAGCCTTTCTGAACCTGCCCTTCAAAAAAAAAAACCCCTCCGGAGATTATCCTGCTTTGCTTAATTATATTTTGCACAACTTCTCTGGACAGTTTGTAAAATCTCCACTGGCAGCCCAAGAGCCAGCGCTGTCTGAGGCTACAGCTATTTCCTTGGCCGCGTGGCAGGCATGACTAGACACCGACGGTCGTGGAACGCTGTTACTTTCCCCACCGAAGCAGTCCCTGCTTTATCTGCTTGCCAATTCCTTGCATTTTCAAACTGCTAGGTTGGCAGGAACTCATGGAACGCTATTACCTTCCCCACCAAAGTAGTCCCTGTTTGTTGGCTTGCAAATTTCTTTCAATTTAGAACTGGCTACGTTGGTAGGAGTTGTTATAATATTTGGGCATATCAGAAAATCAAACAAAATAAAAAACACTGTATTTTATTTTGTTTATTTTGTTTTCTGATATGCCTGAACCACAGACTAGCACGGCTACTATTCCAAAAAATTCAGTTATATTTAGGCTGGACTTAAAGCACAAATCTTTGCCTCCTGTGATGTCATAGGGAAAACAGGCCCATGACATCACAGGGTCCTCCCTATGACATCATAACAGCCCCCCCCCCAATAGTTCCCAATTTGGGAAATGGGTTCTCTTTTGCAGAGAATTACCTGACAAAATTTGTGGCCTCAATATTGGCTGGAGGGGTTTTAGGAAGGAAAGATTTATCTCTCCACTGGAAGGCCAGCAGTGCTCCTCGGGTCTAGGGACTCCGAAACCCATCACGGGTTCCCCCTGTGTTGAAGGAAACAATACTGCCAAACCCATGACTCTACCCTACACACACTCTCTCGTTACAGTCTGAAACATCAATTGAATTGGGGAACCAGTGGTGCCATGAACCGAAAAGTGAGCAAAAGTGGGCGTACACGCCAAAACCCCCGGTGGGCCCGCGGTAAGTTACGGCACAGGGTTTTTCATGGGGAATGGCCAGGACATTGTAAGATGTTGTCATCCAGTGGTATTCCCGCTTTTCTGCAGTCCAGTTAGGGATTCCTTCCCTTGTACTCTCATTAACACAAAAATAAAAATAAAAAAAATAAATCACACTAGAAACATTTAAAGTAGAAGGAAAAGGGGTGTCTTTACTTACAGTGACTGTTTCAATCAACAACAGCAACACAGAAAAACCAAGGAGATAAAATCAGCCTCAGTCTTTACCAGCAGTTTGTATGACATACACAAAAATCACACTGGAAAAATGTAAAGTGGGAGGGAAAGGGGTATCTTTACTTACAGTGACTGTTTCGATCAGCAACAGCAGCACTGAGAAAACAAGAAGAACTCAATCTAAGCCAGGATTTCTCAACCTTTTAAAGCCGGGGGCCGGGTCATGCTCCTTTGACAGTTTCAGTCATTTTGCCCTTCCTCCACCACATGGCACTTCCGGGTGTGGTGGAGGCAGGGGGGGGGGGAGTTCACATGAAATGGTGCCATGGGCCTCATCTGGCCCACACACCGCAGGTTAAGAATCCCTGATCTAAGCCTTGACCAGAAGTTTGTATGACACACACAAAAATCACACTAGAAACATTTAAAGTAGAAGGAAAAGGGGTATCTTTACTTACAGTGACTGTTTCAACGAAGAACAGCAGCACAGGGTGGGGGAAATCACACTAGAAACATTTAAAGGTGACGGAAAAGTACAGCGGGTGGCCCATTCAACACTTTTTCCTACTATGATTCCAGAATTATAGAATTAGTGGATGTAGGAGCCCTGGTGGAATGGGGACTGCTAATTGCTAGAGCATGGATTCTCAACCTGCGGCCCATTGGCCGGATGTGGCCTACATAACCATTTCACGTGTCCCCCTCCCCCACTGCTTCCACCAACCAGGAAGTGCCATGGGGTGGAAGAAGGGCAAAATGGCCGTCCAGCCAGCGAAGCTGTCTAGGGAGCGTGTCCCAACCTCCGGCTTTAAAAGGTTGAGAACTCCTGTGCTACAGTTATGGAGATGGTAGGGGGTCCCTAAAGGCCACCTAGGCCACCCCATGACAGATGCAGGAGACCCACGGGTGGGTGTTAAAAGAGATAAATTGATGCCATCCCGGCTGGGCTTTACGGCACCTTTCTTCTCATGGGCAGCTATGACCGCGCTGAGGCCGCTCGCAGGACACGAATGACAACCATGAAACTGGGGGATGGGAAAATGCGGTTGACCGCAACCACGGCCAGCAACTACCAGCGGAATAAAACTGGTAGGTCGAAAGGAGAAAGAGGTCTGATCTAGCCCAGGGGTCAAGGAAGGCCCCCCAATATGTATCTGTCTGTCTGTCTTTGTGCAAACAGATCTATCTATTCATGCATTCTATCTATCTCTACTAAACGAAATTCTATCTATTCATGCATTCTCTCTTTCTTTCTCTTCATGCATCTATCTATCTACCTATCTATCTATCTATTCATGCATTCTATCTCTACTTAATATAATTCTATCTATCTATTCATGCATTTTCTTTCTATTCTCTATCTATCTATTTAGCAGGAATCCCAATCAAAGGAGATCTGACTAAGGGTGGATTTCCAACTTTCTCTTGAAAAGGAAATTTAATTTAATTTAGTTTAAATGGGTTCCTCGGATGAAATTCCCCTCCGAAATTCCCATCCAATCTCCGACCCTTTGAACTGGGGGTCCCCTTGCTTCGGAGGTGGCCTTTTCTCTGACCTTCTCTCCCCCCCTTTTTCCCCCTGGCTTCCTTTTCAGAACCTCACCAGGTCTGCAAGGGACGCAAGTTCGAGTCACCCACCCCAGAGTGGGATCTGGACCCCAGCAAAGAGAAATATATGACCACCTACCGCTTCTTCCACCGGAAGGTCTGGAAACCTTACCCGCCCACCACCCCATGGCTTGCCACGAGCAACGCCGCACGGCCCAAGGAGTGGGAGGAGGAGGAGGATGGGGGCGATGATGACCACCACCCTCCATGTGGGGCCCCGTCGCCCCAAAGTTCAGGGTTCATAAGTCCCTGCGTTTAGCCATGGTTGGCGAGATATCAAATCTGGCCCCCATTGACCGAAGGAGGAGGGCTGCCAGTCAGAGTCTAGATCAGGGGTTCTCTAACCTTTTCAAGCTGGGGGCCAGCTCAGGCTCTCTCAGCCAGCCTCGTGGGCCAGATGGTAATTTTGCCTTGCCTACATGAAGGAGGTGGCCATTTTGTCCTAACAGCTTCAAAAGGGTATATGTGGCCAATTTGTTTCTCAAATGCCCTTGGAGGAGGGGGGCACATGAAATGGCACTGTGAGCCAGATCTGGCCCACAGCCCTTAAGTTGGGAACCCCGTGTCTAGATGGATTGAATGCCTTGACCCAAGACACAGCAGCTGATGAAGGTCCTACCGGAAGCCCACGTGGGTTACAGCTTCATCCCACAGCTCTACACACCCACACACCCACCCCAAATCATCATCATCTATGATGTCTAGATCAAACATTAAGCTGCCCAAGTGAAAGTACTTCTTGGGCTTAGACAGATACTGCAGTGGCTGTAAATTTGCAAGTAGATAAACAGGTACTTCTTGAGCAGGAAAGGTAACCGTATTCTGTGTGCCCCTACCAACACGGCAGATGAAAAGCAAGACATTTGCAAGTAGATACGCAGTTATTTCTTAAGTGGGGAAAGTAACAGCATTCTGTGCCCTTCTGCCAACCTAGCCGTTCGGAACTACAAGAAATTTGAAAGTTGGATAAACAGGTACCTCTTTGATCTTCGGCAGAAAAGATAACAGCCTTTCCATGACTGCCTGCCAATCTACCCATTTTAATTGTGTTTTTAATTGTGTTTTTAATTGGGTTTTTTTTTACTAGTTTAAAGATTTTTACAGTTCCCTAGTGGGATTTATGTCCTTCATGATGTAACTGTTGTATGCCGCCCAGAGTAGCTTGGCAAGGGGGCAGCAATACAAATGTGATTAATAAATACATGAGTAAACAAATAAAATTTGAAATTGCAAGAAATTAGCAAGTACCGGTAGATAAAACAGCCGCCTCTCAGGCAGGAAAGGTAATGGTGTTCCATGTCCAGTCATGCCTGCCAGGTGACCACGGAATCGTCTGTAGGCTCGGACAAGCGCTAGCTCATGGGCTGCAAACAGAGACACGTCCCCGGATCCTTAGATGGATTAGAGGTCTTTGATCTTTAGGAGGGAGGGGAAGTTTTGGGGTGTCGTCTACCCCCCCTGGCCCCCGGAGCCCAGAAAGAGGTCCACTTACGGCCTCTGCCCACCTTTGATTTCTTTTTTTTCTGTTCCTCCTGCCCAGCCCACTGCGGAAGAAAGCATCCGTCAGGCCCCCAACGACCCCCAGAAAGGGCTGCCTTTACATATCACGACCCCAGGGCAACCCATGAATTGCCAGACGGGCCACCAGTTGGAATTCCAGCCTCCGCCCGCCGGAACCAAGAAGGCCGAACACTCCCAACAGAGCACCTGGAAGAGTCACATTGCCTTTGAAACCCCAGGTCAAGAAACCTTGGGGGGGGGGGGGACAACTCGGCATTTTGGGGGGGGTCCAGTCTCAGGGACTCAACAGTGGCTTCGTGGTGAAGGTGCTGAGCGTGGTGACCAGAAGGTCACCAGGTTAAGACTTGAGTGCTCCAGGATGGAGTGAGTGTCCCATCGTCTGTCCCGGCTCCTACTTAAAATTGCAATAAATTTGCAAGCAGATAAAGAGGTACCGCTTCGATGGGAAAGTTAGCACTGTTCCCAGCACCCTTGCCAAAATAGCAGTTTGAAAGTGTGCGAAATCTGCAAATAGATAAAGAGGTACTGCTTCAGTTGGGAAAGGTGGCAGGGTTCCGTGACCTGCCGACCTAGCAGTTTGGAAGTGGGAGAAATCTGCAAGTAGAGAAAGAGGGACCTCTTCGGCAGGAAAGGTGACAGGGTTCCATGCACCCTTGGCAAACTAGCAGTTCAAAGGTGCGAGAAATTTGCAAGTAGATGAAGAGGTACCTCTTCGATGGGAAAGGTTACAGTGTCTCATGAGGTCTTGCCAACCCTAGCAGTTTGCCGGTTCATCTTTCTCACACTGTGGGACTCCTGCCAAACTAGCAGTTTGGAAGTGTGCAAAATATGGAAGTACATAAAGAGGTACCGCTTCGGCGGGAAAGGTAACAGCGTTCTCTGTGCCAATCGTGCCAGCCACGTGGTCACGGAAAGGTTTGCACAGCGGTGGCTCTTGGGCTGATCTTTAATTTTTGTTATTAATCCATGCAGCCAGGACCCCAGCCGCCACCACCACCACCCACGCCATGCTCCAGGTTCATCAGCTACCAAGCGACAACCAACTGCCGGAGGAAGACCAGGCCAAGGTAGAGGCAGGAGGGAGGGGAGGAGGGACTCCCATAGCCAGAGGAGGAGGAGGAGGAGGAGAGGTTTGGGTAGCAACCCTTTTCCCTCTCCCCTTGGGTCACAGCTTGCCCCACTGACCACCGCTATCCATACAGTCTATCTATCTAACTATCTATCCATCTATCCAAGCATTCCATTCATCTACTCTTTCTATCTACCTATTAATCTATCCATTCTATCTATCTATCTATTTATTCATGCATTCCATTCATCCATCTATCCATCTATCTATCTATTCAAGCATTGCATTCCATCCATCCATCCATCTATTCATCCATCCCATCTGTGCCTATCTACCTATCTGGGTTTGTGGTGGCTCAGTGGTTAAGAAGCTCACCTTGTGAGCTGGAAGGCCGGCAAGGAGGCAGCTCTTGGGGACATGAAAGGAACCTCACTTGGAGCGTCCCCTGAGTAGGGTTTTGTTCCGCAAAAAAAATCCTTTCAACCCAGAATAATTTATGACACAATATTATTATTACAGTATATATATATGTATATCTACCTACCCAGGAGTTCTCAACCTTTTAAAGCCAGGGGCCGGGCCATGCTCCCTCAGACAGCGTTGGGGGCCGGATGACCATTTTGCCCTTCCTCCTCCACATGGCACTTCCTGGTGTGGCAGTCACATGAAATGGTGGCCTTTGCCACATCTGGCCCACAGGCCACAGGTTGAGAATCCCTGATCTACTCTGTGCCTATCTACCTCCCTCCCTATCCTTCCATCCATTTACTTAGCTACCTATCATCAAACTCATGCATCATTGCTTCATTCCTTCCATCCATCATTTGCTCCTTCCTTCCTTAGCTCCACCCACCCACTTCTCTCTTCTCTCTCTCCAGATCAGATCTTGCCACATCACCCAGACGTGGGACGGCCAGCGCTCGTTCAGCACCGAATACAAGGACAAATTTACTGACAAATACAGCGGGCCGGTTGCCCTGAAAAAGATGGACCTCCAGAAAAGCAGCGTCCCGCTGGGGACCATGAAATATTACCACCGGGAGCTGAGGGCCCGTCCCGTCTCACGGAAGACTTAAAGCTCATGAAGACCCCTGAGAAGCCACCACCAGACCTTTCAGCCCCAGAAGAAGACAACCCACATCCCGGGGGAAGCGTCCAAAGAAGATCTCCCAAGAGAACCACGGACAGCCATTTCCTTTATGCATTAGGATGCCATGATGACCAACCTTGCCACTCCAGGGGTTCTTGGGCTACAATTCCCTGAAGCCCCAAGTCAGCACTCCTGCTCACCAGGGGCTTCTGGGAATTGAAGTCCAAGACCGCCTGGAGTGCCAAAGTTCACCATCAATTGCATTATGGTCCTTGTTGCTATTGGCGTAACGAGGAAGGCGGTCGTTACTCTAAAAAAGTTACTTTGACGAGCTAACAAATATACTTGGGGTGTAACGACTTAGCGACTCCAGAGAGGCCAACTCTTCTCGAGCAAGATTTTGTGGCCTTAAAAAGAAACATTTGGCCTTAAAAAATAAATATTAATTGTTGATTTATTCATTAGATTTCTATATTGCCCATTTGTGATATTTTCTCATGGGTTTTTTTTAAGAAAAGGTACTTAAAACAGGAAATAGGAGTAGCAACCGACGACGAAAACAGGAAATATATGCATATAATAATAAAGAAACAAAATGTTTCTAGGCAGACCTTTTGAGGCTCTTGATGCCATTTGAAAATTACATTATGACTATTGTTATTTCTATTATTATTATTCTGTTTTATCAATACAGAGACACAAGGAGGTCATCCATCCTAACCCCAAATGCCATATATTCCAGTCTCCAATCTCAATTTCTCATTGCTTATCTAAATAGAACAACATCTAAGATTGCAGTGTATAAAATTGAATAAGAAGAAGCCATGAAGCCCAAAATGGCTTAAAATGCCTTTTTTGTATTGTTTATTTATTTTCAAATTTCTATTGCCGCCCAACTAGATACAGACTCTGGGTGGGTAACAACATTAAAACAAACAATACTATTAAATTAAATTGCTAGTTACTATTAAATAACTATTAAATTAAATTGCTAGTTACTATTAAATAACTATTAAATTAAATTACTATTAAATTAAGTTGCCTTGGCAAGGAGAGCGGCATACAAATCTAATAAATAAATAAATACTATTATAACTAAAAACCCTTATATATAATAATGCAGTACTGTACAGTATATCAAACCCAGTTGCCACAGTTGCGCGGTCTGGGGATGATGGGATTTGGAGTTTAACAGAAAATAGTTTCTGACTCTTTACTTTGTCTTCTTAAAAACAGACCCGCCTTCCACTGATCTGCAATGGGGGGGGGGGTCCCCCCTCAAATCTTGTTGGACTACAAATCCCATCTGCCACTAGGCAGAGCGGCTCCTACTCTAGGAGGATGGGAGTTGTAGTTCTGTCACCACGACTTCCAGGAAGGAGGACAGCCGGCGGTCCGAGGTTGGAGGCTGCCCTCCAGATGTGCTTGGGTTCCAGGCTCCACGGTCCTCACCTGGGGACGATGGGACTTAGAGTTCACGGTTTAGTTTGGTTGCAAACCTGCACCTTTTAAACAGACTTTTTTTGCATGTGTGCAAAATTCATAAACAAATTTAAAACGGGGCAACCAGGCAAGGTTTTCACTCACCGCCCATCCTCTCCTGCTCAAAATAGACGGAATTAAAACGTAATTAATTAACGCTTTTCTGACCTTTTCCTCCCCCTCCCGACAGCAAATGGACTCACCCAAGCTCCCCCTATTTAGCGCACATGAAACATTCCAATTCGTTCTGCGCCTGCGCCGCCTTGCTGGAGGCCTTTTCCGCTTTCCCGTCCCTTCTTATAGTGGCCTAATCAAGCGCCTGATTAAATTCCCGCCCCAAAATAAAACAAAAATAAATAATAACCCCTTCCTATCAAGATAGAAGTATATCCACTGTATATTGAAGTGGGGGAAATTAAAATATCTCCAGTAATTGAAGGAGGCAATTTAAAGAGGAACCTTTCGCCTCTGAAGACCCCCTGGGGAAGGAGGTAATTTGCATACACGATTTCCCATCGTGCACTACCAGAAAATGCTTGAAAAGCGTATCAGGCGCGGGTGGGGTGGGGATCCTGTTTAGATTAAAATGAAAGGTAAAATGTGATTTAGTATGGAAGCACATGAAATGTGCTTGAAAAATGATAAACAAGAAGATTATACAATATCCACTATATTCTAATGTTACTTAGGTATAACGGGTTTATATAGTGAGATGGAAGAAAGCAGATTTGTGCTCGCTTCGGCAGCACATATACTAAAATTGGAACGATACAGAGAAGATTAGCATGGCCCCTGCGCAAGGATGACACGCAAATTCGTGAAGCGTTCCATATTTTGATCCTTTTAATTTGTCCAGAAAAAGCTAACTTTGGTCTTTGCAAAATGTTCCGTTCCTTTTTTTAAAAAAAAATTTGCATTTACTGTAATTATTTTGACAGTCCTGTCAACCCCTTTTTTTTGCAAACCACCTTTTTGCTTTCCAAATTCTTTTTTGTTTTATGGTACTGTGAAAGAAAAATAAATAAACAAAGAAAATATGTACACATTTTTTTTAAAAAAAAATAGTAATGAATTCAGATTCAGCATTTAGCATTTAAGCTCGGTTTTAAGCACGTAAATGTTGCCATGGGAGACGTACACCAGTCTTTTGGCAATTAGGGGTGGGCCGGGTGTCCGGTGCAATCCTGACTCATCAACCATTTCCTCCGGCCACCTTCTCCAGTCCCCAAAATATACTCCGTGGGAGTTGTGGCCTTCCACAGGAAATGGAATTTCTGTCCTTACTCGACTCCTTATGTCAGGCGTTCTCAACCTGTTTCAAGCCAGTGGGCCGGATCACGCTCCCTCAGTCAGACAGCTTCAGGAGGCCGGACAGCCATTTTGCCCTTCCTCCACCCCATGGCACTTCCTGGTGTGGTGGAGGCAGTGGTGGGGCCACATGAAATGGTGCCATGGGCCGCATCTGGGCCACAGGTTGAGAATCTCTGCCTTACGTAGTCCTGGCTTTGGTTATACAGGACAAACAAATAACAAAACATTAATTCCACCAGCAAGTGAAAATTGTAAGAATCTTCTTTAAGGTCTGACGGAGTGGAATAGATCCACCGACGCTCACAGTTAAATTACAGGAGTCCGTCTTTAAGGAACCACAACGTAGCTTGCGTTTTGTCATTGTGATGTTTTGTTTGCGCTCTGATATGTAAGAGTCCTGTGGATTAAAACTCTCCCTGCTCTGTGATAAGTATAAAATATAGCAGGAGTGAGGTCCTATCTCCATCCCATTTGCTAGCAGTTTGAAATGGTAAGGAATTTGCAAGGAGATAAAGAGGTACCGCTCGGTACCTCTTTACCGGCCTGTGTCCAACCTGCCTTTTTTGGGCAAGGTTTTGGAAAAGGCAGTGGCGCGACAATTACAGGGTGTCCTGGATGAAGCGGATTATCTGGACCCTTTCCAGTCAGAATTCAGGCCCGGATATGGCACCGAAACGGCATTGGTCGCACTAGTGGATGATCTCTGGCGAGAGCGGGATGGCGGTCATCCATCTGTCCTGGCTCTTCTTGACCTCTCAGCGGCATTCGATACCATCGACCATGGTATCCTTCTGGAAAGGCTTCAAGGATTGGGGATCCAGGGCACTGTGTTGTCCTGGTTTTCCTCATTTCTGAGGGGCCGGACCCAGTCGGTGTGGTTGGAGGGCGAGGTGTCCAGCCCAAGGCCCCTTTGTTATGGGGTGCCTCAGGGCTCGGTACTCTCGCCTCCCCTATTTAACATCTACATGAAACCACTGGGTGAGAACATCCTGTCCCACGGGGTGAGGTATCATCAATATGCAGATGATACCCAGTTATATATCTCAGCCCGTGGGGACCCTAGTGATGCAGTGGAAATCCTTTCCAGGTGCCTGGAGGCTGTGAGGGTCTGGATGGGGGACAACGGGCTTCAGCTGAATCCTGGCAAGACTGAGTGGCTGTGGGTCGGGCGTCCTGTGTCATCTCCGGAGTTACCATCTTTGGTTCTGGATGGGGCAGTTTTGCCCCAAACAGACCCGGTGCGTAATCTGGGGGTCCTTCTGGACTCGCGACTACTGCTCAAAGAGCAGGTGGCAGTCGTGGCTAGGAGGGCTTTTGCACAACTTCGTGTGATCCGCCAGTTACGCCCACTCCTAGATCGGGACTCCTTGCTCATGATCACACACGCTCTGGTCACCTCCAGACTTGATTACTGTAATGCGCTCTACATGGGGCTGCCCTTGACGACCATTCGGAGGCTTCAACTGGTCCAGAATGTGGCTGCCCGGGTTGTGATGGGGTGTGGGCGGTATGAACATGCCTCGCCTCTGCTTCGGGAGCTGCACTGGTTGCCGGTTTGCCTCCGGGTGCAATTCAAGGTGCTGGTTATTACCTTTAAAGCCCTACATGGTAGTGGGCCAGGATACTTAAGAGACCGCCTCACCCCGAGAACATCTGCCCGTCCCACCAGAGCGGACCGGAGAGGCTCCCTAGTTGTTCCATCAGCCAGGAAGGCACATCTCTCTGGCACCAGAAGGAGGGCCTTCTCTGTGTCTGCTCCGGCCCTATGGAACCTCCTGCCTACGGAGCTACGTCTCCAGTCAGAGTTGCTGCCCTTTAGGAAGAATCTAAAAACATGGTTGGCAGGACAGATATGGGGTATGGAAGGTATAATGACCCCAGCACATTGGTTGATCTGAGCCCCTCTCTGTTTCTACTTTTAACTAGTAGCTGTGGCATCTGGTGTGTTTTTAATCTGTTTTTAATTTTTAAAAAGTTTTAAGGTTTTTAGATGGAAGCTCCCACTTCCTAATCCTGGGCCTTATCTGCCCAGGGAAGGAAAAGACTAACGTCCTCTGGCCGGAAGGAGGAATGGATTTTAGTTGTTTGTGTTGTGTGTGTGTTACTGTTGTTTTGTTTTTGTTTGTTTGTTTTTTCTTCTTCTCCTGATTGTAAACCACCCTGAGTCGCCACGGCGAGTGGGCGGTGATATAAATCTAAATAAATAAATAAATAAATAAAGGTAACAGTGTTCTGGGCACCTAATCGTACCTGCCACGTGACCATCTAAAGATGCAGGCAGAGCCAGCTCTTTGGCTGTAAACGGAGTACCGAACCCTTTTAAGCAAGGGAGAACTTGAAGTTGGCCGACTCTGTCTAAACCAGTCTTTCCCAATGGGGGGCCTCAGTTCCCAGAAGCCTCAGCAAGCCCATTCACTGACCAGTGCTTTGGGGAATTGAGTGAGGCTTCTGGGAATTGAAGTCCAAAAATCAAAAGTTGGGAAACTTTGGTCTAGTCCGGTAACGGCATACCTTGGCGTTCCAGGTGGTCTTGGACTTCAATTCCCAGAAGCCCCAAGTCAGCACACCTGCTGATCAGGGCCTTCTGGGAATTGAAATCCAAGACCCCCTGGAACGCCAAGGTTGGCCGTCACTGGACTAGTACAGGGGTGACCAAACTTTTTGGGCTGCTCGCCACCCATGTGGTTTAGGGGGCCCAAACTACAGCCCGGGGGCCAGACTTGGCCCCTAACACCAATTCATCCGGCCCATGAAGCCATCGTCGCTTCTAGAAGTGGAATTAAAACGTACCTGTACAGGTGTGTTTTACTTCCACTTTCATGAGTGATGAGGGCTTTGTGGGCCAGATTAATTGGCATCGGGGCCCACATCTGGCCCCCAGGGTGTAATTTGGGCAATCCTGGTCTAGAACAATCTAAGTTTGGTAGCTAATGAGTCTTGTTGGGACCCTCATGGTTATTGACCCGAGTATAAGCCGAGTCCCCTTTTGGGGGCTCGTTTTTAGGATTAAAAATCTCAGCTTAAAGTATTGACGCCTCTGTAGTCATCAAAACACACACTTGTAGAGATTTTGACACGTTCCCGTTTGCAAAACCTTTGCATCCCACCTTCTGTCATTGCAAATCCTGGCCACCGACGTGCTCATAAATTTGGGGATTATCATTTATAGCGCCCCTGTTGACTCATTGGAGGAACTCTAGTCAAAGGGACTGGCGTAACCTTTGGGGAAAAACCTCCAGACAGTTTTCATGCTGGGCGACCGGCCAGAGACACAGAAGACGAAGATGGGGCTTTTCCTTCCAGGAAAACTTTCACTGGAGAGAAAGAGATAGTAGAAAACAAGATAGTAAAAGCCGCCAGTCCGGCCCGGACACCGTTTGCTAATTGTTTATCCCATTGTTTTGGACACTTCTGTTTTCTCGATGACTTGCACCAAAATAACAACCTCACCTTACAGTTGAGCAAGATTTCCTCTGTTGTGGTAAAAACAAAACAAAAAGTTTCCATCCACCAGTGAGGAAACCGGCGATAAACAAGAATTTGGTGACTAGCCAGGGGCTACTCAACTGGAAGACGACCGAGTCCGTGACCTTTGGACAGCTTCCATTTGGACAGGTTGATGGGGAGAGAAACATATATCCAGGGTGTTTTTCAGAAAACACCGAAGCAGTTGGCTGGAAGAGGGACATTCCAGTCAGCCGGCCTTCAGGGCATGTACAGAGTGTCACAAACAAGGCAGGCCAATTTTCATTGGCATGGACCGCTCGCCAGATGGAGGGGAGAGCTTGTTTTGCCGCCGGCCATGTGGATTTTCTGTCCAAAACAACTCGGCTCATGCCCCGCAGGCAAAGGTAGACGTCACCTTTTAAGAAAATAACGGTTGCGTGCGTTGCTTGACGTCAGGTTGCCCGGTGGCTGTTTGGAGTAAGCGGAAGGTGGAAAACACCCAGCGGGGTCAAGTCTAGGGATAGAGCTGTGGGTTTCTCAGAGGAGAATCTGGATGAAAAAGTTTGAAAACATCTCAAGAACAAGCCACCATTGAGTCATCTTGTAGAGGGCAACCCAACGGGGTCAAGTCAGGAGGTGGTTACGTGGATTTCATGAAGGAGAACGTGGATGGAAAGGTTCAAAAAATCTCAAGAAGAAGCCACCATTGAGTCATCTTCAAGAAGACAATCCAATGATGTCAACTCAAGAGATGGTTCTGGGAGTTTCACAAAGGAGAACATGGGTGGAAAAGTTCAAAAAATCTCAAGAAGAAGCCACTATTGGTTCATCTTCAAGAGGGCAACCCAATGGTGTCAAGTCAAGAGATGGTTCTGTGAGTTTCACGAAGGAGAACATGGATGGAAAAGTTCAAAAACATCTCAAGAAGCAGCCACCATTGAGTCATCTTCAAGAAGACAACCCAATGATGTCAAGAGATGGCTCCATTGGTTTTATGAAGGAGAACATGGATGGAAAGGTTCAAAAACATCTCAAGAAGCCACTATTGGTTCATCTTCAAGAGGACAACCCAATGGGGTCAAGTCAAGAGATGGTTCTGTGAGTTTTATGAAGGAGAACATGGATGGAAAAGTTCAAAAACATCTCAAGAAGAAGCCACTATTGGTTCATCTTCAAGAGGACAACCCAATGGGGTCAAGTCAAGAGATGGTTCTGTGAGTTTTACGAAGGAAAACATTTTAGGAAAAGTTCAAAAACATCTCAAGAAGAAGTCATCGGTTGGGTCGTCTTCAAGAGGACAACCCAACAATTTCAAAGGGAAGTAATCAAGGAAAGAAGACTCTCCACATCGGCCAGGCTGCATCCGGCCTGCAGGGCCTTAGGTTGGGAACCCCTTGGATGGATGGATAGAATGGGTAGAATTGGTTGGTTGAATGAATGAATGAATAAATAAAAATGCATTCCCATTTGGTTCTTCTACCATCAGATTGATTGAATGAATGAATGAGTGACTGAATGAAAATGCATTCCCATTTGGTTCTTCTACCATCAGATTGAATGAATGAGTGAGTGAGTGAGTGAATGAAAATGCATTCCCATTTGGTTCTTCTACCATCGGATTGAATGAATGAATGAATGAATAAAAAATGCATTCCCATTTGGTTCTTCTACCATTGGATTGAATGAATGAGTGACTGAATGAAAATGCATTCCCATTTGGTTCTTCTACCATCGGATTGAATGAATGAATGAGTGAATGAATGAAAATGCATTCCATTTGGTTCTTCTACCATCAGATTGAATGAATGAATGAAAATGCATTCCCATTTGGCTCTTCTACCATCGGGTTGAATGAATGAGTGAGTGAGTGAGTGAGTGAATGAATGAATGAAAATGCATTCCCATTTGGGTCTTCTACCATCGGGTTGAGTGAATGAGTGAGTGAAAATGGATTCGCATTTGTTTCTTCTACCATCGGACTGAATGAATGAATGAATGGAAATGCATTCCCATTTGAGTCTTCCGCCATCGGGTTGAATGAATAAAAATGCATTTCCATTTGGTTCTTCTACCATCGGATTGATTGATTGATTGAATGAATGAATGAAAATGCATTTCTGTTTGGTTCTTCTACCATTGGCTCTAGATTCCTTTCCGGACCACCAAAGACCTTCCAGTCCTTCCTGCTCAAGGTGTTGAAATTAGCCAACGTGGATTCTCTCGGTTTGTTATTGCAGCCTGTGGCGAATTGCATCTCGTTGCAACGCTTCACATTCTTTGCATTTCTGGGAGGTGAAGCGCAAAGAACGGATGGACTTCACTGTACACCATCATGTCCAGAACGCAGACAGCTGCTTGCTTGCGTTTACACCCAGGGTCCGTCTCGCCCTCCCTGACCCCGGGAGGGGTGGAGGGTCTGGTTTCCTTTGGTCCGAAAACTGGACAGCCTCCAGGTAACAGCTGTCCAAGAATCCCACGGATCAGCGCATGAAAACGGACACCGCAACAAACAACCATGCTTTTGCTTAGCTCAGCTACACACCCACACACCCGTCACACATTCTGTTCCTAGAGGTAACCCATACAAATGGCATATGCCCACTTCAGGGCAAGAAAGATCGGGGTCTTTTGGGGCCCCCAAAGAATCCCAGAGCTGAGGTTGGATGAAATAAACAACCCCCTTCATTGCATCAGTATAGGCCCTCCTGGTTATTCAAAGTCAGGGTCACCCTTGCTTGGAAAGCCAGTCGTATCCGACTCTAGGGTTTGGTGTTCCTCTCTGCTTACAGCCCAAGAGCCAGCGATGTTCTGCGGATGTTTCCGTGGTCATTTAGCTGGCAGGACTGGCTGCACTGAATTTCATTACCTTTCCTGCCAATGCTGTCCCTGTTTATCTACTTGCAAATTTTCTTGCTTTCGAACGAGGTTCTTTTGAATCCTAATTTTAGTACCCAACATGTTAGATAACATCCAACAAAATTAAAAACCTTATGCCCTTGCAGACCTGGCCTTTGAGGGTGCTCTAAGCTCTACGGGGTGGTATATAACTCTTGTTTTCTTTCTTCTGCAGGTTTCTCAAACGCTGCCACCACCAACGCCACCCATGTCTGCAGAAGCCGCCTGAGGCTCCCTCCCGATGCTCAGCCAAACTCCAGAATCACCAACAGAAGCAGGAGAGAAGGTGGGGAGACGGATTTGAACTATACATAGCGAAATGCGGTTTATTTTTAACCAGGTGATCTCTGAAACATTTCGCTGCTGGGCCTGTTCGCTATAAATACGGCACACATTAGGCCCAGGGTGTTGACGTAACCGGATCCACCCCTGGTCTGTTTGGGACGGGTCTAGGAGGTGGGTTTTGGGAACGGGAGAGGGACGGAATGGGGGGTCTGGAAACAATGCTAAACAAGGCAGGGGGTCCGTCTGGTGTCATTTGGCTTTGTCGGAGCACCAGGGAAAGGCTAGATTGGTCAAAGGTTATCGCATTTCATCTGGCTATTTCCATCACATCAGGGCGAAATCTGGCTCATTTACCCGTCTGCCAGGAAGTGCCAGAAACATACACCGACGAGGACTTGTCAAGACCCCTGGACTGTCCAATCGAAGGCGTTTTCTTGGCATCGGCCAAACTCAAGTCATCATCGGTTGCGCGTTTCTGGCGGCTACCGTCAGACGAGGTTTCGTTCTGCTCCACCTGTGGGTTGTGCAAGATCTTGACCGCTTCACCGAACTCGGGCAAGCCCCGTTGTTTGCTGAGTGGCAGACATGTCTTGCTTATTGGCTGGCTTTCTCCTTCCCGTCAACCTCGCCACAACTAGACTTCTTGTCACACTCCTGGGTCTTGAGTCAGGGTGGCCGGGATTTAGCAGGTCATGCAACGTGGGCGGATGTTGTTCTCCGGCGGAGGGTTCGGATCCACCTGGAGTTTAAAAAAAAAAGGGAAATTGAGGCATGGGTTGAGGGTTGGAGACCCTTAATGCAAGACCAACAATGGTCTAAATAGGGGCTGATGATAGATAACACCAACACTGTGTGAATGTGGATGCATAGCAGTGCATAGTCTCTTAACCCTTCACCTATCCTTCCTTCTCTTCCATGATTTCTCCAAGTTACTTTCAAAAAGTAACTTCTAGCCCTTCCACATACAGGAATCCTAGTACAAAGGTGGATCTCTGTAGGGTTTAGAAGACCACATCTGATGGAATGCAAACCCATTCGTGTGGATTCACAGAGACTCGGGCTTTCCATCCGATGTGGTCTTCTAAACCCTAGAAGATCTACCTTTATGCTAGCGTTGAAGTCCCAGAATGCCTGGAATGCCAAAGTGCGCCATGACTGACCTGGAGAACCACGTATGGCCATTACGAGGGTTTAGAAGACCATAAATCGTGGAAACCAACCCACCGAGACCTTTCCACCCAACGCAATGGCGCTCCAGGCATTCTTGGACTTCAGCTCTCTTTCATGTGGATTCATGGTGACTTGAGCTCCAAGATCGCATACCATAAACGCATTCGTGTGGATTCAGGGACTTGAGAATTTAAGTCCAAGAACATCTGGAGTGCCAAGGTTGGCCATCACTGTCCAATGGAGTACGAAGACCACCTCTCATGGACCAAATGGGGGGCTTGTTCCCTTTTCTTTGCTCCTGGTGTTAAAACCAGGTGTAAACATACCCTCTCTTTGCTCCGGGATCCCGATCCAGTCGAGGTTGACGCTGTACTGGCAGCTAACGCTGGAGGTGCGGCTTCCGAACGGGTGCAGCGGGATAGTCCCGACCACCACCGGCAACTCGAGGAGCAATTTAGAAGTTCAGGTTGCGCGCTCTAATGGGGGGAGGAACTCTTGCTGGTCTTGGAAGGCATCCTTGTAGATTGAGCCATTGAGGGTGGGGTCGTTGACCAGTTGGGACGTTGGTATACCACTTGTCTGAGATGATTTTCGGCGGGCGGGGCGTGTCCTCCGGCCAGCGGTAGGCCTCTCTCATCACGGGGACGGCCCACGGCTGCCGGAGGTCCCTCTGGATAATTTCCTTGACTAGGGTGGGCCGGAACAGGGTGTGGCGTTGCAGTGGCTTGGCCGGATACGAGATGCTGGTCTCTCTGTGTGGGGCTTTTATCTCCTTGAAAGGCCGGGACGGGGGGCGGCAGTTGGCAGGATGATTCCCCTTAAATTCCTTTGGTGAGTCGTCTCAGGAGGAGCTGAAGAAAGAAGAGATCGTGAGTCGAACAAGTTCTTCCTGAATCAGAACCTCCAATATTGCTCAAAGTTCTCTCCTAGACCTTCTTATGGCCAATGCCTAGACCGGACTGTGGTTGGACATCTGACCATCCCAGTGGCCACACGTGGAGGGGTCAGTGGCCAACAGATGTTGCTAGCCCTCCCAAATACAGAACCCGCTCACATGAAGGTGGATCTCCATAGGGTTTAGAAGACCACATCTGGTGGAAACCATCACTTTGGGACTCTTCCTCGATGCATAGCAGTGCTTATTTTCTTAACCCTTCACCTATCCTTCCTTCTCTTCCATGATTTCTCTAGCCCTTCCACATACAGGAATCCTAGTATGAAGGTGGATCTCTGTAGGGGATCCATTCTGATGGAATGCAAACCCATTCGTGTGGATTCACAGAGACTCGGGCTTTCCATCCGATGTGGTCTTCTAAACCCTAGAAGATCTACCTTTATGCTAGTGTTGAAGTCCCAGAATGCCTGGAGTGCCAAAGTGTGCCATGACTGACCTGGAGAACCACGTATGGCCATTACGAGGATTTAGAAGACCATAAATCGTGGAAACCAACCCACCGAAACCTTTCCACCCAACGCAATGGTGAGCATTTCCTGTTTCTTCATCTATCCTTCCGCAAGTCCTACAAATTACTTTCAGAAAGTAACTTCCAAATACAGGACCCGCGGCATGAAGGTTGACCTCCTACGCCCATGATGGTGAACCTTGGCGCTCCAGGCATTCTTGGACTTCAGCTCTCTTTCATGTGGATTCTTGAGCTCCAAGATCGCATACCATAAACGCATTCATGTGGATTCAGTGACTTGAGAATTTAAGTCCAAGAACATCTGGAGTGCCAAGGTTGGCCATCACTGTCCAATGGAATATGAAGACCACCTCTCATGGACCAAATGGGAGGCTTGTTCCCTTTTCTTTGCTCCTGGTCTTAAAACCAGGTGTAAACCTACCCTCTCTTTGCTCCGGGATCCCGATCTAGTCGAGGTTGACCGAGGAGTAATTTAGAAGTTCAGGTTGCGTGCTCTAATGGGGGGGGGGGGAGGAGCTCTTGCTGGTCTTGGTAGGCATCCTTGTAGATTGAGCCATTGAGGGTGGGGTCGTTGACCAGTTGGGACGTTGGTATACCACTTGTCTGAGATGATTTTGGGCGGGCGGGGCGTGTCCTCCGGCCAGCGGTAGGCCTCTCTCGTCATGGGGACAGCCCATGGCTGCCAGAGGTCCCTCTGGATCATTTCCTTGACGAGGGTGGGCCGGAACAGGGTGTGGCGTTGCAGCGGCTTGGCCGGATACGAGATGCTGATCTCTCTGTGTGGGGCTTTTACCTCATTGAAAGGCCAGGGCGGGGGGCTGCAGTTGCCTGGATGATTCCCCTTAAATTCTGCCTGGTGAGTTATCTCGAGACATTGGCGACGGTCCCCGACCAGGACCTTATCCGGTCCTGCCAAGGAAAAAGAGAAAAAGGCCCTCAAGGGGAGAAACTTTTCCCTCAACACCCATTTCAGAGACCTCGGATTTTATTGAGGAGAACAAACAGGGTTTGGGGGGGGTAAATTTTTATACGGGGCAGAAGCGTAGCGTGCCTTGGTGGGGCCCCGTATATCAATTTGTTTGTGGGCCCTTAGGAAGGGGAAAGATTTCTCACAAAAGAAAAAAAAATGCGTCAAGTTCAGCCAAAACGAGATCCCTGGCCATCCACCCCCCCTTCCCAGCTCCAGAAAGAAAAAATACTCCAAGTGCTCTTAGGCCGGTTCAAGACGCGTCCTTTTTTTTTAAAACCTCTTTCTCCCTAAAAGTACCTCACAGCCGCCCCTCTTGAAGAGGGAAGCTTTTATCTGGCCTCAGAAAAACAGGCCCAACGGAAAAAATTATCATTGGGCCGCCCACGCCGAGGAGAAACTGAACCCCTTCGGGAGTAATAATAATAAGAATTTCGTGTCAGAAATTATTCTGGCTTAAAAGGAATTTTTCCCCGTGAGAAGCTCCGCTCAGGGGACACCCAAGCGACGAGGCCCCTTCCCTGTCCCGAAGCGCTGGGACCGAGACTGGCGCTCAAACCCGTCACGCAGGGGGAAGCGGGTGGGCAGGGGAGGTTGGAAGAGGAGGAAACCCCCGACGGGCTCTAACCGCCCCAGCGCGCGAGGCCTCCCCCGGCAAAGGCGCGCGCTCGGCGGTTGGGAGCCCCGCCGTGGGCCTCCGCCTGCGCATGCGCGCGGGCAGGCACGAGGCCCCCGGCCCCCACAAAAATGGAAGTGCCTCCCAGCCTGGGCTGGGCTCAGTTCCTGGAGTGTGCCGGGGCCTGGAGGAGGGTCTCCCGGTGGGCCAGGAAGTCCACCTGGTCGCTGTAGGCGGTGCTCGATCCGGCGCTGCGGGACTCGGTCCAGTGGACCTTGGCGGTGCCCTGGGCGTGGAGCTGGAGGGAGCCCAGCCGGCACTCCCCGGACAGCTCCAGCACCACCCGACCAGCGACACTCTCGCCCGAGCTGAAGACCGGCGGCGGGGCCTCCGGTTAGTCCAACAACACGGACATGCGCTTGACCCGGTCGAAAAGCATGATTCGCTGACAAAAAATAAAAACGGGCACCACGTATAGAAACTCACTCTATACACCGCGCCGTCCAGTCGCGCTCTGGCCGCCGAGTTCCCGGGCTCCGGCTTTTAAAGGCGGACGGCGGACGCCGGTCAAGGCCACGCCCCCTGCCAGGGACCACAGCCTATCCGCGCGAAGGGGCGCGGCCAAGAAAGGCCTGAAAGACACACCCGCAAAGCAGGCGGGCATGCGCAGTAGGCTCCTCTCGCTCTTCTCTTGCCCTGGCCTGAATGCTCAGGTTTTGCAACGTTTGCAGATTTTTTGGGTCCGAGTTCAGGGGGTGAAAGAAATAAGTCCCCAAAAGGGTCCGGAGGGATCAACTTTGACCCAGGCAGGGGGAGGAAACCGGAGTAAGAACTCTCATTTACTCCTGAGTAGACCCACTGAACTCAATAGGATTCCTTCATAGGTTGGAAATGTATATTTTTTTTAGTTGTTGCCTGCAAGGCTTCGCAAGCCCTGACCAGCTGAGGGCATTTTGTAGGCCATGCCTCCTCCTGAGTAGACCCACTACTGAACCCAACGGGGTTCCTCAATGGGTTGAATTTTGTGTTGGTTGTTGTTTCCAACCCTAAGCTTTGCAAGACCTCAGCTGTTGCTGACCTTTTGGAACTCCACCCCCCTGTAGGGTAGACCCACATAACCCAATGGGATTTCTCTATAGGTTGGCTTTTGGGTTCCTAGTGCCTCGCTTCCTACCCCAGGCTTTGCAAGACCTGAGCTGTGGTGGGCATTTTTGGTGTCCTCCGGGCCAACTCTCTCCCGAGTAGACCCACTGAACCCAATGGGGCTCCTCTTATAGTTTGGCTTTTGGGGTTGACCCAAAAGGGGCTCCCAAATGCCCACCACAGCTCAGGTCTTGCAGAGCCAAGCCTGTGACTTGAACCATCTCACTATGGGGGTCTTCATTTTAAAATTGTTTTTAATTAACCAACATAAAATGAACCAAAAAAAGGGGGGGAAACTAAGAATAAGACTTATGACTAAATACATCGCTAAAATTAATAAGAATTTAAAAAAACATTACATATTGGATAAATATGAATAAATAAATAAATGACTGAGAAATTATTTGTCTTCTCCCTAGACTGGGTTGGGTGGGGTTTGTTGGTCACGTGGTTCAGGGGGCCGGTCACTACGGCCCGTGGGCTGGATCCATTTTTCTTGGATTAGACCTTTCTTTAGATTTAATTCACAGGCCAGTGTTATCATTATAGGAATTTTCCCTACCTCCTCCTCCACCTGCATTGTTTTCCATCCATTGTGCCCGGAGGTCAGAGATCAACACTTTGGACTGAGGTTATTACTATTATTATTGCGATCCCATCCGGCTAAATCTTCCTTCTCACCCTTTAGGAAACTCACTACAGTAATTGTGACACATTCCATGCGAAATCCAGATTTTTCTGGCCTACTGGCAGTTTATGCTTCTTTCTCGGGACTGGGGGGAAAATAGTGTCATCGGGTTACACTTCTTTCCGGTTCAATCCAATACTGTCCAGATTCCCTCCTCTGTTCACATCCAAAAGCCTTCAAGCTTTAGAAACAGGGATTCTCAACCTTTGGCCTATGGGCCGGATACGGCCCTAGGCACCATTCCATGTGCCCCCCCCTCCCACTGCCTCCACCACACCAGGTAGTGCCGTGGTGGAGGGAAGGCAAAATAGCAGTCTGGCCCCGAAGCTGTCCGAGGAAGCGTCACCCGGCCCACGGCTTTAGAAGAACCCGGCTTGATTCGAAGTCGGCTCCATTTCGGTGTCCGGCGACGTCACGTCTGAACATGAATGTGGTTCGGGTTGTTTGTTCCGGGCGTTGTCCTCCGGCCGGCCAGTTCTCGTGTTTACACATGCGGCCGTAAAACTCACACGTCCCCCTTTCCAAGAATTGATTGGACGGTTTCATCTAAGTTGACTTTGGCCAACGGATTTGGGACTTTGGGCGGCTAAAAATAGACGCAAATTCCAGGGAGAACCGGAACATAAGATTATTGGGGGCCGGGGGGGTGGACACACACTCTCGGTCTGGCCAGGTGGTCCTGCGGTGGGCATAGAGTAGACCTTAATTACCAGCAGCCCATCAGGCGTTGGGTTAATTAGCCTAACCGCCTCCAAGGACGTTTGTGTAACTATGAGAACTGGACAGTGGAGGAAACTGCCCAGAACAAACAACCCAAACCACATTCGTGTTCAGGTGTGACGTCATCTTGAGTCTGAATATGTTTCCGTGGTCATATGGCAAGGCACACGGAACGCTGTTACCTTTCCTGCCAAAGCAGTACCTGTTTATCCACTTGCAAATTCCTCACCATTTCCAACTGCTAGGTTAGGTAAAGTTCTCCCTTACTCGAAAGCCAGTCGTATCCGACTCTAGGGTTTAGTGCTCATCTCCGTTTATAGCCAAAGAGCCAGCGCTTGTCTGACTGCAGACGTTTCCCTGGCCACGCGGCAGGCACGCCTCGACACGGAACGCCGTTTCTCTTTTCCCACCAAAGTGATCCTTGCTTATCTACTTGCCACTTCTTGCTTTTCAACAGCAAGGTTGGCAGGAGCCGGGACAGATGACAGGAGCTGACTCCGTTGTGCAGCGCTCAGGTCTCGAACGCCTGACGTGCCGACCTTCCAGTCGTCAAGTTCAGCGTCTTAACCACTAAGCCACGCAAAGTCCCTATTGCTAGCTTAAGGTAAAGGTTTCCCTTGCTTGAAAGCCAGTCATATCCGACTCTAGGGGTCAGTGCTCATCTCTGTTTCTAAGCTGAAGAGCCAGCGCTGTCTGCTTCTGCAGACGTTTCCATGGTCATGTGGCAGGCATGACTAGACACCGGAGCGCATGGAACGCTGTTCCCTTCCTACCGAAGTGGTCCCTATTTATCTACTTGCAATTTCTTGCTTTCGAACTGCTAGGTTGGCAGGTTGCTAGCTTACAAACGTGCAAAATCTCTGGATTTTAAAAAGATTATTTAAAGATTCCTTTTTATTATTAACTCACAAACCTTTTCGTTACAGGACAGCAGTTTCAACTGTCATGGGAAGACCCCTTTCATTAATGTGTGCAAGATGAAAAAGTAGGCCTGGTTTGTGAGAGCTCTCAGGTATATTGGTTGTGAGGAGAACAGTGAGGGTGTCTGATTGGCTGTATGCAAATTGGCTAATGAGGAGAGACCCCTCTGGGTATAAAAAGGAACATGGCTGGAATGTGAGGGAGTTTATGAGAGAAGAATGAGGGAACACAGTTCAGAGAGGGTTCTGTGGTAAAAGGAGGACTGAGGAAAAGAGGTCTGAGAGATTTCTGTGATAAAAGGAGAAGTCTAAGAGAGTTCAGAGTTTTTCTGACGAAAAATAAGTTCTGAGGGTTCTGAGATAAAGAGAGCTCTGAGGAAAATATAGTTTTGAGGGAATAGTTCTGAGGTAAAAGATTACAGAATCTTTAAGAAGAAAAAGGGAATCTTGACAGAACTAAAGGACTACTTAAATATGTTTTCTCTGTTGGAATTACTCTACATTTTTTTACTATGTTATGATACAATAAATCAATGTTGTTTTTTTTTAAAAAAGTCTCTTTTTTGGGTAAGAGTTAAAGTGCATACAAGTCTCTGAATACGCTACCTATTAAACCTCCTGACAGAAGAAAAGCAGCTAAGGGCTGGATAGCTGCATTGCCGGCCGGCTTTGGTTAGGAGGGCCAGAGCATAGGGGGCCGGCTGGTTTCGTGACATCAACCACTACCAGAGATCCTATATTATGTTATATTAATGTAATATTAAAATGGAAAATAATCATATTATAATCTTCTTCTTCTTAATATTATTATTAGTATTATCATTATTAAAGGGTTTTAATATTTTCCTCAATTGACCAAACTATCAAGAGACAAATTCCATGTAAGTCAAATTCCAACAGACAATTTAAATGTAATTAATGTGTTCTTGTTGTAGAATTGTATCAAAGATGAGACAGGACACCAATTCCTGATCATACAGATTCAAAGGACTTTATTGATCAATGGTTCACAGATAGTATAGCTACTCAGAATCTGAGAACCACGAGGATTCAAAGACAAAGGTTTATATACCCAGTAGTAAAGAGGAAATGCATGGCACCTCGATGGTCTTACAATCTTAACACCTTGGTATTGGTCCCAGGGACAAAGGAATTCAAACTACACACTAACATTGGGTAGTGGCCAAAACTTCACACTTATCTATCCTCTACCATTGGGTACACTTATAAGCCCTCTATTCTAGAAAGGGTTTATTGCCTCAGCCTGAACAACAGGCAGGCAAGTTTTAACTGAGTCACTATCACACCACTTTGTAGGTTATTGGGAGGGCAAAGCTGGAGTCTCTTTGGTTTTATATTTCTCTATTTTCCAGCACATTTCCCACCTTTGAAAGTTTTCTTAACTTAAACTTTCACCCTTAGATTTCCATATCTGAGTCAATTTGGGGAACACTACAGTATTCCCATATAGCTAAGATAGCTTCTTGTTTGGCTGTTGCTTCAGTGATTTGGTGTATTATACGCATAAAACAAGGAATTAAACAAGGCAGAATTAAACATACTAACACAAGTATACATACATTAGCAATTATAGCTTGTAAACCAGGCATTTGAGGTAACTAGTTTCCAAAGAACTCTTTAAAATTAAATCCCTTGTTCCATATTTGAGCTGGGTTATAGGTTAACTGACGGATTTCTTTCTTTAACTGGGACACTACTTTTCCCGTTTCATCAATATGTAAACAACAGTTGCTGAGGTTAAATTTACCACACACACCTCCTTCTCTGGCTAGGAGATAATTGAGTGCAAGCCTATTCTGATATACAGCAGTTCTTAGCTGGTCAGTGCTATGTGCCAGGATTTCCAGGGCCTTGTTAATACGTACTCCAGCCATATCTAGCACCGCTTGCAACCTGATGATGCGATTTAGCATGTAAATTAGTGTGTGATACCCCCAGCTTCTATCTTTTCTGATCAAGTGGCTTTATTGTAGATGCAAATTATTCTCTCAATTGTCCATAACTGAGTGTTGGCAGTATCTTGTTCCTCATAGGCCGCAACATCCTTGCACAGGAAATTAGAAAACACCGTGGCCATACTTTCGTATGACACCGACCTTTTCCTTTTTTCACTCCCTAAGGCCTCATAAACTGGAACGCCTAAGATCTGCCTGTTTTGCAATGGTAACAGAAAGGACGGTTTTATCCATCCCAGGACACATGAGCCAGACCAATTGGATGGCAATTGCTCATATGCTAGATTTCCACAGATCCAGTACATGTCTTGTGGTGCTGTCCATATTGCTTTAGTATTCAAGTAAGTCAAAACCGAAGCATTGAATTTTTCAGGTTTGGCGAGACCCGAGGACGATTCCCATGTTTTCTGCCCTTGGATCCAACTTCCCAGGCAAAACAAATTCCCCACTGGTACTGTTCCATTTCATTTGAAACAGATGTGACCAACCAGATTAGTTGTGAGGGTCCAAATAATACCCTCTATTTTTGTTCTTTTAGTAATGTTCCCTGCTTGGAACATATTATTAAAGATTTTGGGGGTTGCTTCCAAAGCTGACCAGGGCCACTGTTCACCCATATTAGTACCTCCACATACAAAACAATTCTTTACAGTGAGAGTTTTAGCTATTTTCTCAGCCATATCTACAAATAAATTCTTAGCAATAGGGCTAATTGGTAAATGTTTTCCTTCCAATTGTTGAAGTTCATCATAAACCGACCAACCCACACTCTTGACCTCCCCTTCATACAAAGTCTGTATTTTAATGGTAATATAGGTTGATGGATCAACCCCTCTTCCATTCATTCCAATACCATAACTTACCAGGGCAGGATGTTCCCTGGAGATTTCAAACAACACTCTATTTGATCCTCTTATTTTCTTAAATTTTGAAATATGGAGGCACCCCTTATATCCTCCCCCAGTATAGTCACACACAAGACCATCCACTACAATCGGTGCGTCCTGCACAGGGGGAGAATTCATCTGGATGACCCTTTTCCCAGTACATATTTCTTATACACAAGTATTTGTCCATAGACTTATAGGAGTCTTTCCAGGACGTGCTTCCACACTTAACCCTGGCAACTTTGTCCATAGCCTCACAAACATCGAAGGTTACCCTTAGAGGTTCCTTTCCTTGTTTGAGGGCCACACTTGAGTTTAGGTAGTGTAACACGGAATTATGGGGTTCAGTGACCAAGCTTAATCCTACCCAAACAGACACATTTATTCTGACAGGAGATGTAGGATGATAGCATACTCGACCTTCATTAACGGTCTGGCATAGGTAGTACATGGTCTTATTATTGACACATGCTTCATTGGTAGGGATACACCCTTTTGGGGCTTGTGTATGATACACTAAGGTAATTAACTACCTTGTCTCCCATGGCTGCTAGAATGAGACATGGTCGACAGCCCTCAAGCTTTGTTAATTCAGTTGATTTGGAGCCTAAAGCATTTTGGTCTAATATCCCTTTTGTGTGTATGACCTTCATTACAATACCAATCACAATTATAAAACTTGAATACATCTTTGGATGTCCTCAATTCTTCAACCTGTGCGTAGAGAGACAGCTATCCGGTTTTGTGTCTCAGCAAGGTGCAGTCTTCTTTCTTCTTATGTTAAATAGTGTAGAAAGTGTACAATGTCATTTCTCAGTACTTTTATTAGTCCAGCAAACTTTTCTTCTTATGTGATGTTAAAAGTGTAGAAAGTGTACAATGTTATTGTTATTGGTTCAGTAAATGAAAAGGTGTAATGCTTATGCGGTATAACAGTAATAGTACCTTGAAACAGCAATTTAGGCACTCTTCTTGAACTTCAGGACCAAGGGTTTCTGGGTCTGTGTCACTTGATATTTCACTGGGTCGCTTACAGCTGTTGATTTCAGGCGTGTCCAATGGATCCAGGATTTCCCTTCTAGGGTTTTTACTGCAAGAGGAGAACACAAAACAACAGTATACGGTCCTCTCCATCTGGGTTTAAGAGGTTCACCCTTCCAGTGTTTAATCCATACCCTGTCTCCTGGCTGAAAATTATGAGTTGCTGTAGTGATCGGGGGAGGGCTAACTTCTTGCATATAATTTCTTAATTGATTCACATGCTTGTTATGTTGCTGCAACTGTGTCAACAGCTTCTTACTCTCTATTCCCCCCTTATGGGACAAATCTGGCCAACCTTCAAAAGTGTCCTTGAACAGAGCAGGTGGACGGCCATATAGAAGTTCAAAAGGAGAAAGATTAAACTTAGTGTGTGGTGTTGTTCTAACTATGTAGAGCGCCATGGGCAAAACTTGAACCCATGTGGCTTGTGTTTCCATGCATAACTTTGTGATGATTGCTTTCAAAGTTCTGTTGGCCCGTTCTATTTTTCCTCCGGATTTTGGGTGGAACGCACAATGATAGTTCCATTTGAATCCTGCTGCTTCAGCTAAATGTTTATTAATGGAATGAACGAACTCAGGTCCATTATCGCTGGCCACACGTGATGGACAAGAATGCCTAGGAATAACCTCTTTGAGAAGGAATCTGGCTACTTGAATCGCCTGTTTGTTTCTGGTTGGGAACGCCTCAATCCATCCTGAATAGGTATCTATAATTACCAGCAAAGCCTTGTATGTGTTGGTATTAGGCATATCTGTAAAGTCAATGACTACATAATCCATTGGCATATAGGAAATAGGTTTGCTGCCTGGTGGGAGTGATGGTCCCTGCCTGGCATTGACCTGCACACAAGTGGAACAGTAGGATGTGACTTTATTCACAAGCGCGTGTAGATTGGGAACATTGAATTGAGCTGCCAGTTGTTGGGCCAATGCTGTACTAGGGGCCACAACAAGGCTACTGGAACAATCGGCCTCCCATCTGGAAGCAGGTACCATCCCTTCTTACATACTCCTTTGAGGTCCTGCTCTGCCTTTTCTATTTCCACCGGCGTGTATGTAGGTTGGAACTTTTCCTCATAATGCTTTAATTCTGAGGCCAAATAAATTTGTGCACTGGTGACAGGGTTTCCTCGAATCGCTGATTCCTTCGCTTCTCTATCAGCCCTCCTATTTCCTTGTGCAACCAAAGAATCTCCCCTTTGATGACCTGGGCAATGTATAACAGCCAGTGCCTTTGGGTCACATGCTGCTTGAATGAGTCTTTCAATAAGGCTTGCATATTGAATGATTTCCCCTGAAGAGTCTGTATATCCCCTCTCTTTATAAATGGCTGCATGGGCTTGTACAGTAAGAAAGGCATACTTGCTATCTGTGTAGACATTCAAACTGTTCCCTTTTGCTAACTCCAAAGCTCGAATTAATGCCCACAGTTCAGCAGCCTGTGCACTTGTTCCTTGCTGCAATGCACCACTTTCAATTGTTTCTTCATTGTCTACAATAGCATAACCTGCATATCTCAGTCCTTCTAGAACATAACTGGAACCATCTGTATACCAGTCAAAGTCTGCATGTGCAAGTGGAGCATCGACCAAATCTGGCCTACAGGAGTATTGAGTCTCTAAAGTTTGCAAGCAATCATGCAATGGCATTTGTTGCTGCTGTTCTTGCTGGATTGGCAATAAAGTGGCAGGATTGATAGTCGTGCACTGATGTAAGGTTACTTGAGGATTTTCCATAAGCAGAGCTTGATATTTATACATGCGCTGATTACTAACCCACAAATGTCCCTTATTTTCCAAAATCGTTTGGAGCGCATGAGTTGTATATATCTGCACATTAGCTGTGAAAGTGAGTTTATTGGTTTCTTTTAAACGTTCTGCTACTGCTCCTAGTACCTTGACACACTGAGGCCACCCTTGAGTTGGCCCATCCAATTGTTTGGATAAGTACGCTACAGGGCGTGGCCATGATCCATGCTGCTGAGTTAGCACTCCCACTGCCACATTCCTCCGGACATTAACATACAGTCTAAATATCTTGGACAAGTCTGGTAAACCCAAGGCTGGTGAGGATATCAAAGCTGTCTTGAGTAGCTCAAAAGTCTGTTGTTGCTCTGTACCCCATTCAAAGGGATCTTTCTCAGAACCTCGAGTAGATTGATAAAGTGGTCTTGCCATAAGGGCAAAATTAGGGATCCACAAACGGCAGAACCCCATGACACCTAGCATTCCTCTCAATTCTGTCCGACTATTTGGTGGGGCCAACATCTGGACTGCTTGCTTCCTTGGTGTCCCTAGGTGTCTAGTTCCCTGACTCAGCACATATCCTACCTGTATTCAACTTGTTGTTGAACAAGTTGAGCTTTCTTTCGTGATGCTCTGTACCCACAGTCTTGGAGGAGAGTAAGGAGTCTCCTAGTGTTTTCTGTACAGCCCTCTTCTGTTGTTCCAGAGACCAGTAAATCATCTGCATATTGGAGAAGACAATCTCCCTTCTGGACAGGGGTGAAATACTGGAGATCCTCAGCTAACGCTTGGCCAAAGAGAGTGGGTGAATTTTTATACCCTTGAGGCAAACGAGTCCAGGCAAATTGGGTTCGAGTGGGTGTTGCTGCATTCCCCCATTCAAAGGCAAAGATATCCTGACTATCCTTGGCCAAAGGTATAGTGAAGAATGCATCTTTGAGATCTATGACTGAGAACCAAGCTGCTTGGGAAGATATAGTTCCTAAGAGTACATACGGGTTTGGTACAATGGCATGAACTGTGATTGTTGCCGCATTTACAGGTCTAAGGTCATGAACTGGGCGCCACCCATCATCAGGTTTCTTAACTGGGAGAATGGCTGTATTCCATTCAGATTGGGCCTTCCTAATGACTCCTGCTTTCAAATATTTCTCAATTAGCTGTTGGATCGCTTCAACTGCTTCCTTAACATAATATCTCTGGGGAACACGTATAGATTGTGCTCCAGGCTTTATTTACACCACTACAGGTGTGGCATATTTTGCAAAACTGGGGGGGGGGGTATCTTCAGCCCACAATTCTGGTACATCAAATAACTTCCATTTGTCATCCCTTTCTTCTGAGATTACCATTAGTGTCCAGGTTTCACTGACTGGGTGACTGATGTGTAACTTTTGAGAGTGTGCATCAAAACTAATTGTAGCTTGTAGTTTAGACAACAGGTCCCTACCCATTAAGGAAATTGGGCATTCTGGGACATACAGGAATTGATGAGAAATAAGTCCTTTTCCTAATTAACATTCTACAGGCGACAATAAATATCTAGCAGTTGATTTTCCTGATACTCCTTGGACTTTTATTTTCTCTGGTGTTTTTGGTGCTAATTGTTGATTGAGAACAGAACGGCTGGCTCCCGAATCAATCAGCATATTGACATTGTGTCCTCCAACCTTCACATTAACTATGGGCTCTGCGGTTGGATACAGCAGTCCTTGTCCCCATCAATCATCCCATTCCATATCAGCCAGTCCTATCAGTTCATCTCTAGGGACATAAGGGGCTGTTTGTGGGCGTAGAGTTGAGAATCCAGTCTCTGTCCCTACTGAGCCTCTTTCTTCATATTCTGCCTCTGCCCCTGTTGGTCCTCTGTTCCCATAATGCCTGGGGTACCCTCTTCCTCTGGTTGGTGGCCCACTATATCCTCTTCCTCTATTTCCTCTTCCACTTCCTCTTCCAAATCCTCTTCCTCCCATCAGGCCTGTCCTCTGGGGGCACCCTCTCTTCCAGTGGCCTTCTTGCTTGCAGTATGCACACTGATCTGGTCCCAATCCTGTCCTTCCCATAGCTAAGCCCAAAATTTCAATTTTCTTATTGTCCTTCATATCCTGCTTCTTTTCATCCTCCTTATCTCTGTTTAGAAAAACTTTCTTGGCCAGTTCCACCAGTTCACTGGTGTTTTTTCCTAAAGCTCCTTCCAAGCGCTGCAATTTTCGCTTAATATCTGGTGCGCTCTGAATGATGAATCTTTCATTCAACATTTGTTGGTTAGCCACATCTTCCATATTTACTCCTGCATTGACTTTATATGACTCAATAAGCCGGGCCAAAAAACTTTCTGGGGATTCTCCTTTCTCTTGGAGTATTGTGGCAGGAATGCTGAAATTAACAGGCCCTTTTGCTGCTTCTTTTAGACTGTCCAAAACTAATATCCTGTATTCCACTAAGGCTCCAAAATCCCTTCCATTGTTTGGGTCCCAACTGGGATCTAGTTCAGCAGCTGCTAACCTTAATTCTTGCACTTTATCTTCTCCTGGGTATTTCCTTTTAAGATTTTATTTTTTGCCAGTCTATATTTCTCCCTATCCTCCATTGTGAGGAGAGTGTTCAATAATTGCTGTATATCCCACCAGGTTGGTTTATGAGTTTGCATTATAGTAGTGAACAAATCAATTATCTCATCTGGCTTTTTACCATGATAAAGGACAAAGATGGCAAGGAGTTAGCAGTTGCAGAAGAGATTAAGAAAAGATGGAAAGAGTACACAGAGGAACTTTACAAAAAGGACCTCAACACCCCTGATGATCACAATGACGAGAACACTGAACATGAGCCAGACATTCTAGAGAGTGAAGTCAGAAAGGCCCTAAAAAACACTGCAAACAACAAAGCCAGGGGAGTTGATGGTATCCAAGTTGAACTTTTCAAAGCCCTGCAAGATGATGGAATCAAATTATTGCATTCTATATGCCAGCAGATTTGGAAAACACAACAATGGCCACTGGATTGGAAAAGATCTGTATACGTTCCACTCCCCAAAAAGGGTAATGCCAAAGAATGTTCAAATGATCGAACAATTGCGCTCATCCCTCACGCTAGCAAGGTGATGCTCAAGATAATACAGGATAGACTGCAACAGTATGTGGCGAGAGAATTACCAGAAGTACAGGCGGGTTTCAGAAGAGGCAGGGGGACTAGAGACCACATCACCAACATAAGATGGATCATGGAAAAAACAAAGGAATATCAGAAACAAGTCTACTTCCGTTTCATTGATTACACGAAGGCTTTTGACTGTGTCGACCACAACAAAATGTGGCAAGTAATTAAAGAGATGGGAATACCGGAACACCTTATAGGCCTCATGAGAAATCTGTACATGAATCAAGAGGCAACAGTTAGGACAGAAAATGGAATGACGGAGTGGTTTGGAATAGGAAAAGGAGTAACACAAGGCTGCATTTTGTCACGCTGCTTATTCAACTTATACACAGAACACATAATGCGCAATGCAGGGATGGAGGAATCACAATTTGGGATCAAAATTGCTGGGAGAAACATCAACAATTTGAGATATGCAGATGATACCACCCTAATGGCAGAAAGTGAGGAGGACCTAAAGAAGCTCCTGATTAGGTTGAAAGAAGAAAGTGAAAAAGCTGGCTTGAGACTCAATATCAAGAAAACAAAGATCATGGCAACAGGCCCTATCAGTCCCTGGAAAATAGATGGGGAAGAAGTAGAAGCAGTGACAGATTTTACTTTCCAAGGATCAAAGCTCACTGCAGATGGTGATTGCAGCCATGAGATAAAATGGCGACTGATTCTTGGGAGGCAAGCAATGAGAAACCTGGGGAGCATAGTGAAAAGTAGAGACATCACATTGCAAACAAAGATTCGCATAGTCAAAGTAATGGTATTCCCTGTGGCAATGTATGGTTGTGAGAGCTGGACCATTAGGAAAGCTGAGCGCAGAAGAATAGACACTTTTGAGATATGGTGTTGGAAGAGAGTTTTGAGAGTCCCCTGGACAGCGAGAACAAATAGGTCAATCTTAGAAGAAATCAACCCTGACTGCTCCTTAGAAGGTCAAATAGTAAAGATGAAGCTAAAGTACTTTGGACATCAAATGAGAAGAGAGGATTCACTTGAGAAAGCCTTGATGCTTGGAAGGGTCGAGGGCAAAAGAAGAAGGGGACGGCCCAAGATGAGATGACTTGATGGTATTGTGGAGGCAATGGGCACAGAGCTGGGCAGGTTGAGGTGAATGGTGGAGGACAGGAGTGCCTGTCCATGGGGTCGCAGAGGGTTGGAATCGACTGTGCGACTGAACAACAACAAAGTGAACAAATCAATTATCTCATCTGGCTTTTTACCAAACGGACCATAGTGGCACTTCCAATTTAAAAGATCAGTAGTTGTGAATGAAATATAGTGAAATATTGATTGCAGAATCATTTGATTGTTTGCATCTACTGTTGTTTGAACAACTTCCCTCACAGGTGCAATAATTTCTGTTTGTTTTAGTTGTGGTGCAATAATTTCTGTTTGTTTTATTTCTGGGGTTTTAATTTCTTTCTAATCTGCAGCCAATGGTATAATGGAATTATCTACAGCCCCCACCTGTACTTTTTCCTTATATTCTTTGAACAGTTTCTCAATGTATTTAGCTGCTTCAGGGTCTAATTCATGTTCTTTTTCACCTGGTGGATTTTGGGCTTCCTGTACTTTCAATTTTTCTTGATGTGCCTTATAAAGTCCAGCCATGAATTGGGTGATTTGGACTGTATCAGAGTCTACATCCTGTCTCCCTCCGCCTGATTGGTTATGAATTTCATGATTTTGGTCTTCTTGTACCCCTAACGGTACTGGAAGTTGGGCTTCTTGCTGTACCTCTACTGGTATTGTAATTTGTGGGGCTCTTTGTACTGGAAGTTGTACTGCTTGTTGTACTGGAATTGGTGAGTCTATGTATACCCCTGCTTGTATTGGAAGTTGGGGGTATATCGAAAGGGGCTGGTAGTTTGGACTATAAGGGGGTGGAATAGTCTCCTCCTCTGCTTGTACTAAAATTGCTTTGTTTGCCTGAACTAGGATTGGTCTGTTAGAGCCCAGGTCTTTCTTCCCACTGTCCACATCATCTGGAGGGGGCAAGGGAGGTGTAGAAACTTCTATTTTTGGCGCCAAGGAATGCGCAGACGCTGTGGTCTTCATTTTCTGCCTATTTTTAAAACTTTCTGTCTTTTCTCTGGACAGGCATACTTTAGCATACTCAAATTTGCACTCTTTAAGCCAAGGTGGATGTCCTTCTACAGTACTGCTACTGGTACTACTATTACTATCCTTATCCTCCTCATTATTGGATACAAATCAACCATTTGATCCACAGTCCGGGCGTGGAATAATAAAATCAACAGTTCAAGCCCTAACCAAGGACGGAAGAATGTCCGTAGATAAGCAGTGCCTAGCGGAGTAGCGCTGGCTCTTCGGCTTTGAAGCAGAGATGAGCACTGAACCCTAGAATCGGATACGGCTGTCCTTTGAGCAAGGGAAACCTTAGCGGAGTTGTCTTTCTGGAAAGTGAGGATGTTCAAGTCCAAAATTCCCTAATATCTAGGCCAGGGGGTCTCAACCTATGGCCTGCAGGCGGGATGCAGCCCCCAACATCATTTCATGTGGCCCACCACCACCGCCATGTGGTGGAGGAAGAGCAAAATGGCCGTCTTCCCCCCCCCCCAAGCTGTCTGAGGGAGCGTGTCCCAATGGCCCCTCCCTCCCTCCATCTATCTATCTATCTATCTATCTATCTATCTATCTATCTATCTATCTATCTATCTATCTATCTATCTATCGTTACCTACCTACCTACCTATCTATCTCTACCTACCTATCCCCACCTATCTACAGCATGCAAAATATCTCTTTTTTAGAAGATTTTTCCTTGCAGGAATGTACTGCTTTTATCTCCCCCACCCCCCCACCCCCAAACCCTGTTCGTTCTCCTCTCAATTCTTGATTAAGCCCGAGGTCTTTGAAATGGGTGTTGGGGGAAAAGTTTCTCCCCTTCAGGGCCTTTTTCTCTTCTTCCTTCGCAGGACCAGATAAGGTCCTGGTCGGCGACCGTTGCCAACGTCTCGAGACGATTCACCAGGCGGAATTTAAGGGGAATCATCCAGCCAACTGCCGCCCCCGGCCCCGGCCTTTCAAGGAGGTAAAAGCCCCAACTAGCCTTTCTGAACCTGCCCTTCAAAAAAAAAAAACCTCCGGAGATTATCCTGCTTTGCTTAATTATTTTTTGCACAACTTCTCTGGACAGTTGGTAAAATCTCCACTGGCAGCGCAAGAGCCAGCGCTGTCTGAGGCTGCTATTTCCTTGGCCACGTGGCAGGCACGACCAGACACCGACGGTCATGGAACGCTGTTACTTTCCCCACTGAAGCAGTCCCTGCTTTATCTGCTTGCCAATTCCTTGCATTTTCAAACTGCTAGGTTGGTAGGAACTCATGGAACGCTATTACCTTCCCCACCGAAGCAGTCCCTGTTTGTTGGCTTGCAAATTTCTTGCAATTTAGAACTGGCTACGTTGGTAGGAGTTGTTATATTTGGGCATATCAGAAAATAAAACAAAATAGAAAACACTGTATTTTATTTTGTTTATTTTGTTTTCGGATATGCCTGAACCACAGACTAGCACGGCTACTATTCCAAAAAATTCAGTTATATTTAGGCTGGACTTAAAACACAAATCTTTGCCTCCTGTGATGTCATAGGGAAACCAGGCGCATGACATCACAGGGTCCTCCCTATGACATCAGAACAGCCCCTCCCCCAATCATTCTCAATTTGGGAAATGGGTTCTCTTTTGCAGAGAATTACCTGACAAAATTTGTGGCCTCAATATTGGCTAGAGGGGTTTTAGGAAGGAAAGATTTATCTCTCCACTGGAAGGCCAGCAGCGCTCCTCGGGTCTAGGGACTCCGAAACCCATCACGGGGTCCCCCTGTGTTGAAGGAAACAATACTGCCAAACTCATGACTCTACCCTACACACTCTCTCTCGTTGGGAGTCAGAATCATCCGTTGAAATGGGGAACCAGTGGCGCCATGAACCGAAAAGTGAGCAAAAGTGGGCGTACACGCCAAAACCCCCGGTGGGCCCGCGGTAAGTTACGGCACAGGGTTTGTCATGGGGAATGGCCAGGAAATTGTAAGATGTTGTCATCCAGTGGTATTCCCGCTTTTCTGCAGTCCATTTAGGGATTCCTTCCCTAGTCCTCTCATTAACACAAAAATAAAAATAAAAAAATCACACTAGAAACATTTAAAGTAGAAGGAAAAGGGGTGTCTTTACTTACAGTGACTGTTTCAATCAACAACAGCAACACAGAAAAACCAAAGAGATAAGATCAGCCTCAGTCTTTACCAGCAGTTTGTATGACATATACAAAAATCACACTGGAAAAATGTAAAGTGGGAGGGAAAGGAGTATCTTTACTTACAGTGACTGTTTCGATCAACAACAGCACCAGCACCACCAGCTGGTGGTGGGCTCACCTGTTGGGGACCGAACTCACCTGTTGGGGCTCATCTGTTGGGGTCTCCCCCAGTTCAAATCATGGAAGGCCGGTCGATGATTCCCGCCCAGGACTGCCTTTCCAACGCGGATTACGGCAAGGCCTCCCACTTCCGGCTGGGGTGGGACTCCTGTCCGGAGGGCAACGTGGTAGTCACTCCGTTCCAAATCGATTTCCCACCCAAATGGGGGAACTTCCGTCGCCCGCTCATTGCGGCCCCCTAAAACTCGGGCATTTTTGAGGACGACCTCAAGGCCTGGGACCGACGCACGGAGACCAGCATCTCGTACCCGGCCAAGCCGCCCCAACGCCTCACCCTGTTCCGGCCCACCCTCGTCAAGGAAATGATCCGGAGGGACCTCCGGCAGCCGTGGGCCGTCCCCGTGACGAGAGAGGCCTACCGCTGGCCGGAGGACACGCCCCGACCACCCAAAATCGTCCCTGACAAGTGGTACAGCAACGTCCAACTGGGCGACGACCCCACCCTCAATGGCTCAATCTACAAGGACGCCTACCAAGACCAGCAAGAGTTCCTCCCCCCCATTAGAGCGCGCAACCCAAACTTAGGTAAGTTACTCCTTGGGACCTCACTACGACTCCTACCCCTGGTAATACTCCCACGCTTCGGGGGCCGGACGGCCATTTTGTCCTTCCTCCATCCCATGGCACTTCTGGGTGTGGTGGAAGTGGTGTGGGGGCTACGTGAAATGGCGCCACATGCCGCATCTGGCCCACAGGTTGAAAATCCCTGCGCTAAATAAACAAATACTGCTACTGGTACTACTATTACTATCCTTATCCTCCTCATTATTGGATGCAAATCAACCATTTGATCCACAGTCGGGGCGTGGAATAATAAAATCAACAGTTCAAGCCCTAACCAAGGACTGAAGAACGTCCGAGTAGATACGCAGTGCCTAGCGGAGTAGCGCTGGCTCTTCGGCTTTGAAGCAGAGATGAGCACTGAACCCTAGAATCGGATACGGCTGTCCTTTGAGCAAGGGAAACCTTAGCGGAGTTGTCTTTCTGGAGAGTGAGGATGTTCAAGTCCAAAATTCCCTAATATCTAGGCCAGGGGGTCTCAACCTATGGCCTGCAGGCAGGATGCAGCCCCCAACATCATTTCATGTGGCCCACCACCACCGCCATGTGGTGGAGGAAGAGCAAAATGGCCGTCCGCCCTGCCCCGCCCCTTTTTTAGAAGATTATTCCTTGCAGGAATGTACTGCTTTTATCCCCCCCCCCGCCCCCAAACCCTGTTCGTTCTCCTTTCAATTCTCAATTAAATCTGAGGTCTCTGAAATGGGTGTTGGGGGGAAAAGTTTCTCTCCTTGAGGGTCTTTTTCTCTTCTTCCTTGACCTTGGCAGGACCGGATAAGGTCCTGGTCGGGGACCTTCGCCAACGTCTCGAGACGACTTTCCAGGCGGAATTCAAGGGGACTCATCCAACCAACTGCCGCCCCCTGCTCCGGCCTTTCAAGGAGGTAAAAGCCCCAACTAGCCTTTCTGAACCTGCCCTTCAAAAAAAAAACCCTCCGGAGATTATCCTGCTTTGGTTAATTATTTTTTGCACAACTTTTCTGGACAGTTTGTAAAATCTCCACTGGCAGCGCCATGTGGTGGAGGAAGAGCAAAATGGCCGCCCCCCCCCCCCCAAGCTGTCTGAGGGACCGTGTCCCAAACCCCTCCCTCTATCTATCTATCTATCTCTACCTACCTACCCACCTATCTATAGCATGCAAAATATCTCTTTTTTTAGAAGATTATTCCTTGCAGGAAGGTACTGCTTTTATTCCCCCCCCAACCCTATTTGTTCTCCTCTCAATTCTCAATTAAGCCCGAGGTCTCTGAAATGGGTGTTGGGGGAAAAGTTTCTCCCCTTCAGGGCCTTTTTCTCTTCTTCCTTGGCAGGACCAGATAAGGTCCTGGTCGGCGACCGTCGCCAACATCTCAAGACAATTCACCAGGCGGAATTTAAGGGGAATCATCCAGCCAACTGCCGCCCCCCGCCCCGGCCTTTCAAGGAGGTAAAAGCCCCAACTAGCCTTTCTGAACCTGCCCTTCAAAAAAAGAAAAAAAAAATGGATGCAGCCCCCAACATCATTTCATGTGGCCCACCACCACCGCCATGTGGTGGAGGAAGAGCAAAATGGCTGTCTGCCCCGCCCCCAGTGATGGGATGTCCCCGGTTCCAGACGGATCCCTGGAACCGGTAGGACCAATCCCGGAGAGTTCTCTGGGAGGGGAGTCCACTTTTGAGGCGTTCGGTTCCGGACGCCTCACCCAAAGAATTTTTTTTTTAAAAAATTGGAGCTAAAATGGCTCCAATTGACTGCGCATGTGCAGAAACTCAATCTGACGCATTGCGCATGCGTCAAATTGAGTTTCTGGACATGCGCACTAAATTGGAGCCAAATGGCTCCAATTAAAAAAAAAAAATCTTCCGAAGCTGGAGCCGCCCCTTTTTAGAGTGGCTCCGGCAGCAGCAGCGGCAGCCCTAAGAGAAGGGCACCTCCCCTAGCCGGCCACCTGGCTCCCACGGGCACGTTGGTGCCTGGCCGCGCCGTCCGCCCGCGCCGCGCCCTCCTAGGGACTTGGGCCCGACAAACCCCCATGCCCTGGGTAAGCCCGGCGGGGCCGAAAAGGCAACGGCCCGAGGAAGCAGCAGGCGCCCGGCAGAAGACGATGCGGCGGTGGCGAGCCCCGCCGGGCTTACCCAGGGCACGGGGGTTTGTCGGGCCCAAGTCCCTAGGAGGGCGCGGCGCGGGCGGACGGCGCGGCCAGGCACCAACGTGCCTGTGGGAGTTCGGTGGCCAGGCAGGGGCTGCAGGCGGCTGTGGCAAGGATGACACTTCGTGAAGCGTTCCATATTTTGCTCCTTTTAATTTATCCAGAAAAGCTAACTTTGGTCTTTGCAAAATGTTCCTTTCCTTTTTAAAAAAAAATGCATTTAATTATTTTGACAGTCCTGTCAATCTCTTTTTTTTGCAAACCACCTTTTTGCTTTGCAAATTCTTTTTTGTTTTATGGTATTGTGAAAGAAAAATAAATAAACAAAGAAAAGATGTACACAAGTTTTTTTAAAAAATAGTCATGAATTCAGATTCGGAGAAATATTTAGATAATGAGAACAAATTTGTAAAATAAGAATTACTTGTTGCATTGGTTGTTTAATGATTAGTAAAGGTAAAGGTCTCCCTTGCTCGAAAGCCAGTCGCATCCGACTCTAGGGTTCAGTGCTCATCTCTGTTTCAAAGCCGAAGAACCAGACGGTTTTGTGGTCATGTGGCAGACGGTTTTGTGGTCATGTGGCAGGCATGACAAGACACCGGGGTGTACGGAACGCTGTTACCTTCCTTCTGAAGTGGTCCCTATTTATCTCCTTGCAATTTCTTGCTTTAGAACTGCTAGGTTGGCAGGAGCTGGGACAAAGACGGGAGCTCACTCAGTCCTGCAGTACTCAGGAATCGAATTATTGACCTTCCGCTTCCTAGTCAGCGTCTTAGCCACATGGGTTTGCAGTTTAAGGATTAAATTGTTTTTATTGTGTTGGAGTATAATTATGTTGTGTATTGGATGTATTTTTTTTGTAATTTTTTCATTATGTCTTGTTTGTGTTTTATTCTGTATTTTACTTTGAAAATTAATTAAAAAATATATTTTAAAAAAAACTGTTCACAAACTGGGTTTATTTATTAATTCATGTTTATATTGCCACCCATTGTGGTGGGTTGTCGAAATGACAAATTTTGGAGCCTTACGAAACGTGCCTTCCTGGCCTTGCATAATAATAATAATAATAATAATAATAATAATAATAAGCCACTTTTTTGAAATTCCTGGCAATGCTTGCAAGGATTGCATGTCAACATTTTGCAAAAAACAAAAAGCAATAAAGGTAATGAAAAGCAATTGAAAGGATCAAAATATGGAACGCTTCACGAATTTGCGTGTCATCCTTGCGCAGGGGCCATGCTAATCTTCTCTGTATCGTTCCAATTTTAGTATATGTGCTGCCGAAGCGAGCACAAACTATGCTTCTTCCTGCACTTTATATAAAGCACCTATATGATAATAGTTGCAGACTACAGTGACCAAATTTAAAATTTTACATTGCCCATTTGCATTGCACCTTTTTGTCCCCCAAACAATCCATTCTCCTTCCTTTCATTCGTGCCCTGGAATATTTTTATATTTCACTCGAGAATGTGGAAAATATCTGTAGGGCCGCGCCCCCGTTGCATTGTGGGAAGCGGATATGCAAATCAGAGGCTCCTCCCACCTTCTCATGCGATTTCTTAAGAGCGAAATGGCAATTTACTGTACTGTATTATTATTAGACTTATATCCCACCCCATAGTGCTTTGTAAAGCAAATTAATTGATTTCTTTCCCTGCGCCTTTTTCTGTGCAGGTATTCTGGCTTCCCAGTTTTATTTTATATCATATTATATTTTATGATATATATTTTTATAGTATATATTTTTATATTTATTTTTTTGCAATTAATTTAAAGGTGTGGCTTAAAAAAAATAAGCAATTAGGAAAGAGAGTCCAGAAATGCAGGGATTAAATCCACTGCAATAAAATAAAAGGACTTTTTGAACCCTCGCAGTGCAATCCTATATGCAAAAGTCTGCTAAGAAGTTTGAGTCCATGCAAAAAAATCAAAAAACATTTTTCACACACCGGGGATCGAACCGGCAGAGAGAAAAGGAAGCCTGGCCCGCACCCGCGGCCTGCCCAGCACCGCCTCTTCCTCCGGGGCCCGGCCCTTCCTCCTCGGTCTGACGCCGCTTCCTGGGCGGTGGCAAGGGGTCGAACTTCGGGCCGGGAGGGAAGGAACGGAAGATGGTGGGGGGGCCGGAGAGGGGAGGGGGCCAGACGGAGGACCTCCGAGTCCTGCCCCCCCTGGAACAGCCGACACGGACCCCCTCCTGTGGGTGAGTAGGGGATGATGGGCTTTTTCAACCCACCACCCACCTGTTTCCACTTCCGGACAGGTAGACGTCACCTGTACAGGTAAGCGCCATCTGCGGACGCACAGCTGCAGGTTGGAATAGGGAGAAAGGACGCACCCCAGGGGGAGAGACAGAGGCCAGAGCAAAAAATTTGGGGGCGGGGACACTTCGGAGGGCTTTATGTACCCCCAAACCAACCTTTTCTGTCCATTCAGGTAGACTACACCTAGACAGGTCAGGCTCCATCTTTGGATACATGGCTGGAGAAGGGGGGAAAGTACGCCCCCTACAGGTAGAGACAGAGGCCAGAGCAAAAGAGGACCCCTTAGAGCAAGGGTTTACAACTTGTGGCCCATGGGCCCGATCTGGACTGCTGCCCCTGACCTTGCTCAAGCCACTGCCAGAATCAGCCACGGACTCATCTACAGCCGCATTTACTTCATTTACGACAGCCGCAAACATGTTTTACTGCACCTGTCCGGCTCACTTAGCAGTCTGAGAGGGCGTGGTCCAGCCTGTGGCTGAAAAACATTGAGAACCCCTGCCTTAGATAGAGGGGGGTCCCTTAGGGGGGCTTTTTGCACCCCTAAACCAACTTCCCCCTTCCTGGCAGGTAGATTGCACCTGTACAAGTAGGTTCCATCTCTGGACGCAGCCAGGATCCGGTGTGTGTGTATGTAGATTTTGGGGTCAAAAACTGTGGTTTAAACTGGTAAAGGATGATGGGAACTGGAGTCCCTAAGCACTGCAGGATGGGCCCCAGGGCAGTCTACCTGACCCCCGGATTTCCCCCACCGTGGGGCGGTGTGTCCCTTCCCAGGAGGATCGAGGCCCACCTGACGCCCCCCAATGCCAAGCGGTTCTCACCCTCCAAGCGGAAGCAGTACTACATCGACCAAGCCATCCGCAACTCAGACCTGGTCCCCCGGGCCAAGGGCCGGAAGAGCCTGCAGCGCCTGGAGAACAGTGAGTCAGCCTCAGGTGGCAGCCAGGTTTGGGCGGGGTGGCAGAAGCAGGGCTGGCCAAGGGGCCTGAGAACTCTTAGGAGAAGCTGGGAAGAGACTGAGGCAGCGGATGGGTTCTTTGCATCTGTTTCTGCCTGCCTTCCAAATTCACTCTTTCTTCTGTATCATTCTTCCTTCAAACTATCTTCCTTCCCTTCCTTCCTTTCAAACTTTCTTCCTTCTTTTTCACTCTGTCTTACTTTTTTATTTCCCTTCTCTTCCTTTTCAATTGTCTCTTTCTTTCTCTTTCTCTCTCTCCCTGCCTCCCTTCCAAACCTCTTTCTTCCTTCCTTTTCAAACTTTTTTATTTCTCTCCTTCCTTCTTTCCTCCTTCCAAATTCACTTTCTTTCTTTCCCCTGCATCATTCTTCCTTTTCAAACTTTCTTTCTGTCCTTTTCTTCTTTCCAAACTCTTCCTTCCTTCCAAACTGTCTTCCTTCCTTCCTCCTCTTCCAATCTGTCTTTCCTTTTTATTTCCCTTTCTTTCTTTCTTTCTTTCTTTCTTTCTTTCTTTCTTTCTTTCTTTCTTTCTTTCTTTCTTTCTTTCTTTCTTTGTTCAATTGTTAATTTCCTTCCTTCCTTCATTGTTTGTTTCTTTGTTTGGTTCAATTGTTGATTTCTTTCTTTCTTCAAGTTTCTTTATTTTTTCTTTTTTTCTTCTTTAACTGTCTCTTTCCTTCCTTCCTTCCTTTCCTTCTTTCCTTCTTCCTTTCTTTTCAATCTGTTTCTTTTATTTCCTTCCTTCCTTGTTTCTTTCTTCTTTCTTCCTTCCTCTTTCTTTCTTTCTTTGTTGGTTCAATTATTGATTTATTTCCTTCCTTCCTTCATTGTTTGTTTGTTTGGTTGGTTCAATTGTTGATTTTTCTTTCTTTCTTCTTTAACTGTCTCTTTCCTTCCTTCCTTCCCTTCCTTCTTTTTCTTGCTTCCTTCCTTTTCAATCTGTTTCTTTTATTTCCTTCCTTCCTTGTTTCTTTCTTCTTCCTTCCTTCCTCTTTCTTTCCTTTGTATCATTCTTCCTTTTCAAACTTTCTTTTCTTTTCTTCCATTCTTCTTTCCAAACTGTCTTCCTTCCTTCCTCCTTTTTCAATCTTTCTTTTATTTCCTTCTTTTCCCCCTCTTCCTTCCAAATTGCTCCTTCCTTCAAGATTTTCTCCTTGCCAATCACAACTCACGGCTTGAGAAGCAGCCTCCGGATCCACACAGGTTTCCGCTGGAATAAATCATGCCAGCTTTTGGAAGCCACACAATCTTACCTTTCCAGCTGCAAATAAGCCTGGCATTTTGAGCTCTTTTTTGTCTGTGGTTTTTAATCCCCTTCTTTGCAAGGGACTCTCCAGTGAACAGAACCGGAGTTTTAGCTCTGGGGTCTTTCCGGTCCCCAAGGAACAAGCTGCGAAAATTAATTGAGATTGTTGTCGTGTGTTTCTGCAGCCCGTTATCTCATGACCCTTCTGGAGCGCGACGGACGCGAGGACGACGAAACAACGGCACAGTCTTCCCCTCCGAGCATCTTCAGCGAAGCTTGCAACAACCAGACGTACATGAAGGTCCGCGGGGTGGGCCGGGGGGTTGCGTTGCTTCCCTTAAACTTTGCTCTGCCAGATATGAGATGCTGGATTTTAAAATGCAAATATCCCTCTTTCTGAATTGCATCTCCTCTTCTGGCCGCATTTAATGCTTTGCCTCCTTGGATTGCATTGGAAGCGTCCCAAAATATTCCATTGCAAAAGTTAACGCCACTCACTTTGCAAGACCTGAGATTCGCTGACCCCCCCCCCAACCCACTTTGCAAAACCCAAGCTGTGACTATGACAGGCGTTTAATGTATAGAAATATACAGTACTGTACAGTCAAACCGTGGGTTTCAACCTCCTCGGTTTAAGTTTGCTCCGGTTTACAATGGCAAACCCTATGGAAATGCCGTCCTGGTTTACAAATCTTTAATTTATTATCTATTATTATTAGTTTTTTAATTAATATATTTGTTTCGGTTTACAACGATAATGTAAATAATAAAATAATGTATTAATGTATTAGTTTCTTATTAATGTATTTGTTTAGGTGTACAACGATCAATTCAGGACCTTTTTTAAATTTTTCAATGCATCCCTATGGATGTTTCGGCTTACAATTTTTTTGGGTTACAACGGAGGCTGTTGGACCTCCGTCGTATCCCAGGGTTTTACTGTACAGCAGGGGTGCCCAAACCTTTTGGGCCGCAGGCCAGTCACGTGGTTCAGGGAGTTGGTCGCTATGGGCGCATTTTACTTCGGCTTCCAAGAGAGACGAGGGCTTTGTGGGCCGGATGAATTGGCATCGGAGGCCAGATCTGGCCCCGGGGCCGTAGTTTGGGCACCCCTGCTCTATAGTGTTGGAGATGTCAAGAAAAGAGTGAGAAGGAATGAAAGGAAAGGAAGAATAAACATAAGGGGAAAGAAGGAAGGAGGAAAAGAAAGAAAGAGACAGTTTGGAAGGAAGAAAAATAAGAAGAGGGAAATGAAAGAGACAGTTTGGAAGCAAGAAAGAAAGAGAGTTTGAAAGAAGAAGGAGAAAGAAAGAAGGAGTTTGAAAGAAAAAGACAGTTTGAAAGAAAAGAAAATGAAAGAGTTTGAAAGAAAGAAAAAGACGGTTTGAAAGCAAAGAAAAAGACAGTGTGAAAGAAAGAAAAAGACAGTTTGAAAGAAAAGAAAGAAAACGAAAGAAAGTTTGAAAAAAGAAAAAGACAGTTTGAAGGAAAAGAAAATGGAAAAATTGAAAGAAAAGGTAATTTGAAAGGAAAAAAATGAAAGAGTTTGAAAGAAAGAAAAAGAGACAGTTTGAAAGCAAAGAAAAATTTTAGTTTGAAAGAAAAAAATACAGTTTGAAAGAAAAGAAAGAAAACAAAAGAGAGTTTGAAAAAAGAAAAAGAGACAGTTTGAAAGCAAAGAAGAAAGATAGTTTGAAAGAAAAGAAAGAAAACGAAAGAAAGTTTGAAAGGAAGAACAAGACAGTTAGAAAGAAAAGAAAGAAAATGAAAAATTTTGAAAGAAGACAATTTGAAAGGAAAAAAACAAAAGTTTGAAAGAAAGAAAAAGGCAGTTTGAAAGAAAAGAAAGAAAACAAAAGATGAAAGAGACAGTTTAAAAGAAAGAAAAAGACAGTTTGAAAGCAAAAAAAGTTAAAAAAAAGAAAGACAGCTTGAAAGGAAGAGAAAGAAAGAAAGCATTTGGAAAGGAAGGAAGAATAAAAGTTGAGGGTGAAGGAAGGAAAAAGAGAGAGGGAGAGTTTGGAAGGAAGGAATGAAGAATAAGAGATAGAAAGGGAGGGAAGGAAGGCATAGAAAGAAAGTCATCCAGTCCAGCTGTGGGACCAGGGGTGGTCATGGGGGAAGAACCCCCTTGCTTTCCCCTAAAGAAGCCTCTCATTTATCTCCCTGGGGAGGCCTGGGACTCGTGTGGCTCTTCTGGCTCGTGGCCTCCTTGACCCCTACCTGCCTACCTTCCTTTCTCTCTCTCAATCTGGGCCTTTTAGATCTGGAACGACTTCATGAACCGGTCGGGAGAAGAACAGGATCGGGTCCTCTTCCGTCTGCAGGAGGGGGTGGCCAAGAAGCCCTGGCACAAGTGGGGTGCCCCCAAAGCCGCCCAAGAGGCTACCTGGGAAGGTAAGAGGGTGGAAGGGGAACTAAAGGATGTCTATGGGTGTCAATCATCAGTCATTCTCAAAGCGTGGAGAAGTTTGATTTGATTTTTTGGGTTTTATTTTATTTCCTGTGAGCCGCCCAGAGCAGAGGCGTAGCTACCGCCGTATCTGCCGTATCAATTATACAGGGGCCACGGGGGCCCCCAACGTGTGTAAGCAAAACAAATCTTTACCCTTCCTAAGGGCCCCCAAACAAATTTTTATACGGGGACCCGCCAAGGCACGCTACTCTTCTGGCCCAGAGTCTTCAGAGTTGGGCGACAATACAAATTAGAATGATTGAACGAATAAATAAATGTATTTGTACGCTGCCCACTCGACTACGCAACTCTGGGCAGCTAACAACAATTACAATACATCCAACGTTGCAATACAATAAAATATAATAGCATACAATATAGCATTCTATCTATCTGATTTCTCTGTGCCTATCTATCTATCCATCTCTCTCTCTATGTTGTAATAGTCCTATCTATCGCGTCTCACTCTTTCCCTCTCTGTATTTAAACTACGGGGGCGGGGGGACGAGAGACATGATTGGTTCTCTCTCTCTTCCCTCCCTCCATGTAGTTTAAATACAGGGAGGAAGGGAAGAGAGAGAGACCCAATCACGTCTCTCTCTTTTCCCCCTCCCTGTAGTTTAAATACAGGGAGGGAAAGAGACAGAAGCAGTCTCTGCGACTGCAGTAGGGTCGGGGGAAAGGCGGGTGCCTTTCTCTGACCCTACTGCAGTCGCAGAGACTGCTGTGGGTGGGGGGTGGATTGGGTAGTTCTACCCAAACCACTCCACACCCGCAGACCATTGCCTCGGATAACGCTAAGAATCATTATCCAGAATCGTTATCCGTTAAACTTGCATCATTATCTGATTCTAGCGTTATCCGATGCCATCGTTATCCGGGGTATTACTGTATCTATCTATCTATCTATCTATCTATTAATTCATGCATTCTATCGATCTATCTAATTTATATCCCACCCATCTGGGATATTCTCCCACTCCGGTCAGCGTTCAACAACTTAAAATACTTTTACAAATAGCAATATAAACATTGAACATAATTTAACAAGACTCTGGTTGGTGACTCACTGTCTTGCAGAGGAGGCTGTTATTCAACAGGTAGTGTTTTCTACCTTCAATCTCTTCTTTTTTACCCTTTTCTCTTCCTGCCTCTGCAGAGAATCTGGTGTTCAAACCCGAAGAGTGTTTCCAGCGCATTAGCCGGCGTTTACGTATGACCTTGAAGCGAAGCCGGATTCCCAGGGTAAATTTATTTCTTCTTAGCTGCAGGGATAAATAGAAGCAGGGTAATGGGGCAGAGAACTCGTTTACTCGGAGAGTAATTGTATTATTATTGCATTTCATTGCACTCTACTATATTGCACAGATTTTAATTCTTCTGCTATGTTACTGATTAGGTCGTAAGACTAATCAATTCTCCCTAGAGCAATCCTGAACTTCCCAATTTAACAGCCATTGCTCGTTATTTTTGTAGGAAACTCTGGAAGGTTTAGAGGAGGAATTACTGGCCTTTTTCTCTGCTGACCCTCACGCTGTCTACACTGCATTGATGGACAACAGGTAAGACACAATTTGTGTTTCACCCTCGGTGTTCTCTCTGGAGGGTAAGCCAGTTTTCCTGCTGTCCTGTCTAACAAGCACCTTTAAAATATGTTGGTATATACAAGAAACCCTTAATACATGCGGAAATTAGATTCCTAGACCTATCCGCATATAGATGAAACCGCAGATAATGGCAAACCCTAAATTTTACTTTGTGGACAGTGGCCTCAAGTGGCCACCTCTGGGAGTATGTCATATAAACAAATGTATTTTGGGGAATTTGGTTGTTGTTGAATATTTTTGGACCTGTGGATGATTGAAACTGTGGATACAGAACCCTCGGATATAGATAAATCAGTATAGAGTAAAACCTCATATAACACTAAAACCTGGTTCCACAAGTCTTGGTGTTATATGATTTTTAGTGTTATCTGATGCATGTTAAAATCCTATGGGATCCATAGAGATACATTGTAACCACACAGGCTTTAGCGGTTGTTATCTGAAGCATCCCATAGGATCTTAATGTTATCTGATGCAATTCTTCCCCCCAGATTCCTTAATGTTATGTGATTTTAGTGTTATTCAATACTAATGTTATATGAGGTATTACTGTATTTATATATTGCATGTCTACCGTATATACTCGACTATAAGTCATCCCGAATATAAGTCGAGGTGCCTAATTTGGAACCTCTAAAACTAGGAAAATAGATTGACCCGAGTATAAGTCGGTGGAAAATGCAGCCGCTACTAGTGAGTTTCAGTAATTAAAATACATGAAAATACGGTAAAATTAATTTATACAGACATTTGTGTGGGTATGTTTTTGAGTTTTTACAGTAGTGTTAGTGCTTTTTTAAAAATGTATGTTTGAATTTGCACCACCCCGGTTTTCAGGTCCTTGGGGTTGTTGACCTAAATATAAGCCGAGTCCCCTTTTTGGGATCTCATTTTGGGGGCTAAAAAACTAGACTTATATTCGAGAATATACAGTAAACATAAATGTATTTTTGGGTATTTTAATTTATTTTTTATTATTTATTAAATCAAACTTTTATTTTAAATTTTTTTAAAAAATTAAATCAAAAATTTGTTGTTGAATATTTTTAGACCCATGGATGACTGAAACTGTGGATACAGAACCCCCGGATATAGATATATCAATATATTTATATATTGCATGTGTATATAGATTTTTAGAAGCTTTTACTGCAGGGTTTTTGGCTGGAAAACTTCACACAAAGTTTATTTCCCTGCAGTTTTGAACGGCTTCTCCTGCACGCCGTCTGCCAGTACATGGACCTGAAGTCTGCCAGTGAGAAAAACTTAATTTCTAATCTATGTTTGTAGGGTGTGTGTGTGTGTGTGTGGGGGGGGGGTTTGTTTATACATATATATATATATAAACACAGACACACCCCACTATCTTTCTCGCCCAGTAAGGGCTGTTCCTTTGCAATTCTGCTCTCTTTACTGTCTGGCCTTCCAGGGTGACGGATAAGGAAGCCTTTTGCAAAAACTCATCTCAATTAGATGTTTAGCAAAGCAATTCCATTTCCTTAGAAACGCAAATAAGTAAAATAAACAAATAAAACACAAGCAAATAAAACTTGTTGTAGCATCTGAAAAGAAATTAAACCGCCATCCTATTAAAAGCAAACCAAAGACACTTATATACTTGCCCCATAGTGTTTAGTGCCCTCTCTGGGGGGCTCACAGAGTAATTAGCATTTTGCCCTCATTAACACACTAGGGACTCATTTCACCGAACTTGGAAGGAGGATGAAAAAGGTGGAGTCAACCTTGATTACCCATCAGGATTGAACTCACAAACCTTTTGGTTACAGGATAGCAGTTTTAACCACTATGCAACCAGAGATGCTATGTTATATTAATATAATATTAAAATGGGACATAATTTTATTATAATCATTAATTTTATAATCATAATCATATTTATTTTTCCGATTTCTATTGCCACCCAACTCCAAAGGAAAGTAGATAAGTCATATTAACCCTATGTAAAAGCAATAAAATGCTGTTTCATTCACGCTCAAGAGTAAAAGACTGTCTCCAATTATTTGAGACAAGTCTGTTGATAACATTAATTACTGGATTTTTGGACCATAAGGCGCACCCATTTTTTAAAGCATTTTCCAAGCATTTTTAGAGTTTTCACAGCCCGCGATTGGCACTCTAAAAATGATAAAAACACTGTAAAAACTGGGTGCGTCTTATGGTCAGGTGCGCCCAGCGATGGGATGTTACCGGTTTGGACCGGTTCACCCAAACCGGTAGCACCCCGGGCGACTGGTTCGGTTGCCTCTCTGGCCCTCTCCAGAAATGGTTTGACGCATGGACACTAAAAGTGCACACACACAAAAAGAACTGCGCATGTGTCAAACTGAGGTTTGACGCATGCGCAGACATTTTTATTTTTTGCTTCACATAAGACGACATGACGTCGGCTACACCCACGATGTCCATGTCACGGTGGGGTAGCGGAAATTTTGACAATCCACCCCTGGGTGCGTCTTATGGTACGAAAAATACAGTACTGTATCGGCGATTGTGTTGTGGGGGGGAACAGGCACGTGCGCCAGTTCCCCCCAAACCAAGTGCTGATTGCACACTGTGATCGCTCGGCCCTTGGGTAGTGAGGAGGAATGGGGATGCGCACCCATTCATCTCCACAACCCAAGTGCAGATCAATCACAGCACACAATCGATGCTTGGGTTGGGGGAAACCGGCGCATGGATGCCTCCCCTAAGTCTTCCACAGCCCCAGCGATTGATCGCTAGGGGTTCAGAGGACTTCGGGGGTCATCCGCATGCCTATAGTCGGTGCATGGGTTGTGGGGAGGAATGGGCACACCCACCCGTTCTTCCCCACAACCCAAGCGCCGATAGCAGTGCAGGGGCGGAGTTACTGGGAAGCTGACCGGGGACTCCCCATTCGCCTTCTCAGCCATGCCGCTCCTGCGCCTGCAGTGGCGGCGTGGCTGGGATTCCGACTGGGGACTCCCCGGTTGGCTTCCCAGCCACGCCACCCCTGTGCCACGCCGCACCTTCGGACCGTAAGACGCACCCTCGTCCTCCCCCCACTTTTTTTTGGGGGGGAGGTGCGTCTTATGGTCCAAAAAATACAGTAATTATGTCGTCATAATTATATTGTTATTAAAAATTATATTTTTTTGTGCATAACGAAATCTCATCAGGGTTACCATCTTTCTTCCAGGAATCTAGCAGCTTGCAATTAATGTTAATTAATTAACGTTGTCTCCAATCTTCTTTTCCTCCATCCCAGGTTCCAACTACGAAGGGAAGCGGCAAATGAAGGTCGTCAACAGCCGGACAGTCTTCCTGCCTCCTCAGCTCCTGCTCTCCACTTATTTGGAGCAACTGAGTTGGTAGCCGTCGGAAGATGCCAAATTTGGGGAGTTTCTTTGATCTCTCCCCCCCTCCCCCGTAATTAAAAACAATAAGTTGAGGGGGAAACCAACAGACTAGTTAGAATTTTAAAAATTTGGGGGGGTTGGGGCATGTTTTTTGTGTTTGTGTTTCCAGGCAGTTGCGGTGCTAAAAAAAAAAATAATTTTTCCAAAATCCTGTTCTGTTCATTGCCAAATATGCTAATTTAATTAATCTTTTTGTTTTAGTTATGGGGCAGGCTAGGTACCAAAGGCTGGCACTGCACAGGGTTGTTGACCAACTGCCACCTTCCTGGGTGCGGAAGAGCATCCTTCCGCCTCCGTTGCTAAGCAACCTGCCTCCATCTTGGCATTTTCTAGAAATGCTAGAAAGCATTTCTCCTTATTGCTAAGCAACCGCATCCATCTTATCACTTCCTGGTTGCTGGAGAGCCTCCTTCAGTCCCTGTTGCCAAGCAACCGCCTGCTTCTCCCTGGGCAAACTAGGCCTCAGGCCTGCTTTGCGACCACAAGGCCCAATCGCCGTCCCTATTTAAAAGTGTTTTATCTTGTGGCATAGTTTTAGCGGAGAAAAATGTCCCTTTTTAAAAAAACATACAGTTAAACCTCTACATAAGGTTTTAATTTGTTCCTAGACCTTGGTTGTATCTCAAAAAATTATCTTGAATTTTCCATAGGAGTGCATTGAATGCAACTTCCCATAGAAATGCATTGAATTTCATATTTTGAAAAAAATCCTATTAAAAATTTGTATCTCAGACATGATCCCTCCCCCCGAGATTTCCGGATTTATCTCAAGTTTTTCTTAAGTTGAACTGTTCTTATCTTGAGGTTTGACTGTATATATTATTATTAAATTGGTCTTATATGCTGCCCACTCACAATGCGACTGTCTTTCCCTCCAATTTGTCCAATTAAAAGTTTAAAAAGACCCATGTTTAGGCCCAGACGTTAAATTTTTCCTCCTTTCCTACATAAAACAGCTGAAAACGAAAAGTTAATTTCTAGCATTTCTGCATGTGGCTTTTTTTTTAGTCATTAATTCAATTAGTCATTAACCCTTTGTCAGAAATATCAGTAGACATAACGTGCTTCAATTAAAGAGGACGCAAACTGGCCAAAGAACGAATTAACGAATTGCACAAGTTGATTTCTGTCTAAATTAAAATTCAAGCCTGCCCAAAATGCCCACATTATGGTACCTTTTAAGAAGCAGAAGTATAAAAATTCAGGACATATAGGTTTCCTGTTGTGTCTCTAACACAACCTTTGCAAAAACAACAACACAAAATCATTTTTGCTCTGGTTGTAATGTTTTAAATTAAAATTAAATTAATTTCTGGACTTTCCTTTTAGCAATTGATTTTTAAAAAAATCTCACATTTTATGAATCAATTAATTACAAGTGCGTCGTGGATAAAACATTTTAATTCATTTGTACAGCAGCTTTGGGGGGAAGGCAGTATTGTCCGTTCATGGGTGTCTTAAATTCGCCAAAAAGTCTTTCTTATAGCAGGGTTTTTTCTTTGCATGCGCACAAATGTAATCCAAAGTTTTTCTGTGTTGTGATTAAAGACACTCACTTGTTTGAGGTTATTCCGCTTGTGTTTTAGGTGGTGCAGGTTTAAAGATGTATGTTGTGATGCGGAAACTATTTCTGAAAATGTTGCTTTTCAAAAAATTAAAATTACCAATCTTTATCCATTCCCTTTATTCCCCGTTGAGTTAAAAAAAGATTATTTTTAAACTGAGTTTATAGGGCTGCAATTTGTTTTAACTAAAGTGGTAAATTGTCCTTGGAATATATTGTTTTAAAATGTGGGGATGCCCTTGTCTATTGGAAAACTCTAGTGGGTCATGTAGAAATCCAACCTCTCAGGAATTAGTGTTCTTTCTGGCGAGCTACATTTGTATTAATATCGGGAAGACGGTAAAGATTGGTTAAGCATTCTTTCATACGTTATACCGTCCATATCACCAGACTACGAAGAATGTATAAAAATTATCCTGCCCTTTTGCCTTCAAGTTTTATGGCAACAACACACTGCTCAAATGCTGTTATACAAAATGTAAATAAATATTGGTGCTTTTAACGGTTGTGGCTTCCTGTTTATGTCCTAAACACTGCCTTTCTTATCCATCTTTGTGCAAATAGATCTATCTATCTATCTACGGGATCTATCTATCTATCCTGTATTGATCTATCTATCTATCTATCTAGTTTCCTTCTTTCCATCCATCCATCTATCTATTTACCTACTGTATTAATTTGTCTTCTATCTAGTTTCCTTCTTTCCATCCATCCATCCATCTACCTACTGTATTGATCTGTCTGTCTGTCTATCTACTGTATTAATCTATCTAGTTTCCTTCTTTCCATCTATCTAGTTTCCTTTTGTGTATCTACTGTACTGGTCTGTCTGTCTGTCTATCTAGTTTCCTTCTTTCCATCTACCTACCTACCTACCACCTATTAATCCACTAAGCGTGATTTAGAGGGTTTTGCTCACAGATGTTATAAGAAATCACCTTTTAAGGTATGCGACTTAGCTCACTCGCTTGAGATACCTGAAGTGTTTTCCCCTGAGACTCAGCCTATATTTTATTCAGCCTGTAAACTTGAGCCTATTATTACGTGTCAGACTGAGAAATAAATTGCATTAAGGAGCTGGTTTAGGCCTGAGGGAGGTGGTGCTAAACCCAGAGTAACACGGTAAAGACTCACCTGTACACGTTTTGACACCTGGAGGAACGGAAGCAGGTAAACCAGAGTCCTGAGATAAAGAGATATTAAAGGAAATTGTCTGGAGGTGACTTATGCATTGATTTCTATATGCAATAATTGCTGGTTAATTGCTATGCTGAAAATGAGGCCCACATTACTCTAACCTAGGGATGTCCAAACTTTTTGGGCTGTGGGCCGGTCATGTGGTTCAGCAGGCCGGTCATGTGGTTCAGCGGAAGCGGAAGTAAAACACGCCTTGCAATCTTTTGCAACAGGATGAGATAGATTTTAGGCTGACATTTTGTTCTCTGACCAAACTATGGCCTGTGCACCGGATCCGGCCACCAACATCAATTCATCCAGCCCACACCTCCCTCGTTGCTCCCACAAGTGCAAATAAAATGACCCTGTGTGTTTTACTTCACTCCTGGGAGCAATAAGGATGGTGCAGGCCAGACGAATTGGCCTTAGGGGCCGGATTGGTACACAGGCCGTAGTTTGGGCTCACCTGCTCTAACCTCTGGTTTAGGTCAAAACCAGGATGGGAGAAACATGAATTCACATGTTTTCTTCCTTCAGTTCCACTGGCTCTCTATGTTCCCTGACCCGCAGGGTTGTTAAGCCAAAGCTGCATGCCCAGGATTGAAAATACGATGTGGATTTTCTGCCTCTATGCTTCTCTTAACCTGTGCTTGTTCAGCCTGGCAATCAGGCCCAACGTGATTTGTGGCTCTCTGAGGCCTAGGGGGCGGCATTACCTGTGGAACTTCTGGCCTGTCCAGGCAGATAGGTTACCGGCAGAAGCGTAGCGTGCCTTGGCGGGGCCCCGTATAAAAATTTGTTTGGGGGCCCTTAGGAAGGGTAAAGATTTGTTTTGCTTACGCACGTTGGGTTCCCCCGGGGCCCGGGGCCCCCGTATAATTGATACGGCAGATACGGCGGTAGCTACGCCCCTGGTCACCGGCCACCATGACTGAACGAAGGTGGCTTTATAATTTTTTAAAATTATTTTTTGTTTCATCTCTTTGTTGTAGATATTTTTTTAAAAAAAAAAATTGTTGTATGGCGCCTCAGAGTGAGAGAATTTCCCCAGATAGGCCAGCTAGAAATGCAATTAATTAATTAATTAAAAAAATTACATGGGTTCCACTGCGTTTGACTAAGTCTAGAGAAGGGTGCTTGTGTGGTCATTGCATCTAGCTCCAGTAGGGGTCACTGTGGTCAAACAGATCAGACGCTTCCCTGATCCATTGAAAACCCTACAGTAAGGGGTCCCCAAGCTATGGCCCGGGGCAGGATGTGCCCCCTGCCAATTCATATGGCCCCCAAAGCCCTCATCGCTCCCAGAAGTGGAAGTAAGTATGGGTGCGTTTTACTTCTGCTTCTGGGAGCGACGAGCGAGGGCTTTGGGGGCCGGATTAATTGGTGTCAGAGGCTGCATCTGGGCCCCGGGCCATAGTGACCAGCCTCCTGAACCATGTGACCGGTCCGTGTAGCCCCTGAAGTCGACATCGATGATGGGTTTAGATCGGGGTGCCCAATCATTTTGCGCCGTGGGCCGATTGTGTGGTTCAGGGAGCCAGTCACTAAGGCCCGGGGGCCGGGCCTTAGTCTCCTTAATTTGGACACCACTGGTTTACATCAGGAGTTCTCAACTTTTTAAAACTATGGGCCGGGTCACATTCCCTCAGACAGCTTCGAGGGCCGGACAGCCATTTTGTCCTTCCTTCACCACATGGCACTTCCTGGTGTGGTGGAGGTGGTAGTGGGCCACATAAAATGACACTGGGGCCACAGGTTAAGAATCCCTGGTTTAGAAATAAACTGTCTCCAGTGTAGCCCCACTAGGAAGGAGGGAAGGAAGGAAGGAAAAGAAAAGAAGGGAGGAAGGAATAGGAAAGACGGACGGAAAGAAAAGCAAAAATAGAGAAGGAGGAGGAAAGGGAAGGAAAAAGGAACGAGAAAAGGAAAAGTAGGAAGAAAAGAGAGAAGGAAAGAGAATGAGGGAAGGAATGAATGAGAGAAGGAAAGGAAAGGAAAAGTAGGAAAGAAAGAATGAGGGAAGGAAAGAACGAGGGAAGGAGGAAGGGAGGGAAGGAATGAGAGAAGGAAAACAAGGAAAGGAAAAGTTGGAAGGAAGGAAGGAGGGAGGGAAGAGAAAGAAAAGAAGGAGGGAAGGAATGAGAAGGAAAGGAAAGGAATGAGAGAAGGTAGGAGGGAAAGAAAGGGAAAAGAAAGGAAAGGAATGAGGGAAGGAAAGAAAGAATGAGGGAAGGAAAAGAAGGAAGGAAAGAAAGAAAGGGGATGAGGGAAGGAGGGGAAGGAAAGAAGAAAGGAGGGGAAGGCAGGCAAAGTTACCTGAGGTTTGTTCCTCAGGGGGGCGCCCCCCCGTCCTGTCGGCCCCCTCCCTCCCTGAGGGCGATTTCTATTGCCACCCAACTCCAAAGGAAAGTAGAGGAGTCATATTAACCCTATGTAAAAGCAATAAAATGCTGTTTCATTCACGCTCAAGAGGAAAAGACTGTCTCCAATTATTTAAGACAAGTCTGTTGATAACATTAATTACTGCATTTTTTGGACCATAAGCCGCACCCAGTTTTTAAAGCATTTTTAGAGTTTTCACAGGCCGCAATTGGCACTCTAAAAATGCTAAAAACACTGTAAAAACTGGATGCGTCTTATGGTCAGGTGCGCCCAGTGATGTGATGTTACCGGTTTGGACCGGTTCACCCAAACCGGTAGCATCCGGGCGACCGGTTCGGTTGCCTCTCCGGCCCTCTCCAGAAATAGTTTGACGCATGGACACTAAAAGTGCACACACACAAAAAGAACTGCGCATGCGTCAAACGGAGGTTTGACGCATGCGCAGACATTTTTATTTTTTGCTTCACATAAGACGACATGACGTCGGCTACACCCACGATGTCCATTTCACGGTGGGGTAGCAGAAATTTTGACAATCCACCACTGGGTGCGTCTTATGGTACGAAAAATACAGGACTGTATCGGCGATTGTGTTGTAGGGAGGGAACGGCACGTGCGCCAGTTCCCCCCAAACCAAGTGCTGATTGCACACTGTGATCGCTCGGCCCTTGGGTAGTGAGGAGGAATGGGGATGCGCACCCATTCATCTCCACAACCCAAGTGCAGATCAATCACAGCACACAATCGATGTGTGGGTTGGGGGAAACCGGCACATGGATGCCTCCCCTAAGTCTTCCACAGCCCCAGCGATTGATCGCTGGGGGTTCAGAGGACTTCGGGGAGTCATCCGCATGCCTATAGTCGGTGCTTGGGTTGTGGGGAGGAATGGGCACACCCACACGTTCTTCCCCACAACCCAAGCGCCGATAGCAGTGCAGGGGCGGAGTTACTGGGAAGCTGACCCTGGACTCCCCATTCGCCTTCTCAGCCATGCCGCTCCTGCGCCTGCAGTGGCGGTGTGCCTGGGATGCCGACTGGGGACTCCCCGGTTGGGTTCCCAGCCACGCCACCCCTGTGCCATGCCGCGCCTTCGGATCATAAGACGCACCCTCGTCCTCCCCCCCTTTTTTTGGGGGGGAGTTGCGTCTTATGGTCCGAAAAATACAGTAATTATGTCATTATAATTGTATTGTTATTAAAAATTATTTTTTTTGTGCATAACGAAATCTCATCAGGGTTACCATCTTTCTTTCAGGAATCTAGCAGCTTGCAATTAATGTTAATTAATTAACGTTGTCTCCAATCTTCTTTCCCTCCATCCCAGGTTCCAACTACGAAGGGAAGCGGCAAATGAAGGTCGTCAACAGCCGGACAGTCTTCCTGCCTCCTCAGCTCCTGCTCTCCACTTATTTGGAGCAACTGAGTTGGTAGCCGTCGGATGATGCCAAATTTGGGGAGTTTCTTTGATCTCTCCCCCCTCCCCCGTAATTAAAAACAATAAGTTGAGGGGGAAACCAACAGACTAATTAGAATTTTAAAAATGGGGGGGGGGGGGTTTGGAGCATGTTTTTTGTGTTTGTGTTTCCAGGCAGTTGCGGTGCTAAAAAAAAACATAATTTTTCCAAAATCCTGTTCTGTTCATTGCCAAATATGCTAATTTAATTAATCTTTTTGTTTTAGTTATGGGGAAGGCTAGGTACCAAAGGCTGGCACTGCACAGGGTTGCTTACCAACTGCCGCCTTCCTGGGTGCGGAAGAGCATCCTTCCGCCTCCGTTGCTAAGCAACCTGCCTCCATCTTGGCATTTTCTAGAAATGCTAGAAAGCATTTCTCCTTATTGCTAAGCAACCGCCTCCATCTTACCACTTCCTGGTTGCTGGAGAGCCTCCTTCAGTCCCTGTTGCCAAGCAACCGCCTGCTTCTCCCTGGGCAAACTAGGCCTCAGGCCTGCTTTGTGACCACAAGGCCTAAAAGTGTTTTATCTTGTGGCATAGTTTTAGCGGAGAAAAATGTCCCTTTTTAAAAAAACATACAGTTAAACCTCTACATAAGGTTTTAATTTGTTCCTAGACCTTGGTTGTATCTCAAAAAATTATCTTGAATTTTCCATAGGAGTGCATTGAATGCAACTTCCCATAGAAATGCATTGAATTTCATATTTTGAAAAAAATCCTATTAAAAATTTGTATCTCAGACATGATCCCTCCCCCCGAGATTTCCGGATTTATCTCAAGTTTTTCTTAAGTTGAACTGTTCTTATCTTGAGGTTTGACTGTATATATTATTATTAAATTGGGCTTATATGCTGCCCACTCACAATGCGACTGTCTTTCCCTCCAATTTGTCCAATTAAAAGTTTAAAAAGACCCATGTTAAGGCCCAGACGTTAAATTTTTCCTCCTTTCCTACATAAAACAGCTGAAAACGAAAAGTTAATTTCTAGCATTTCTGCATGTGGCTTTTTTTTTAGTCATTAATTCAATTAGTCATTAACCCTTTGTCAGAAATATCAGTAGACATAACGTGCTTCAATTAAAGAGGACGCAAACTGGCCAAAGAACGAATTAACGAATTGCACAAGTTGATTTCTGTCTAAATTAAAATTCAAGCCTGCCCAAAATGCCCACATTATGGTACCTTTTAAGAAGCAGAAGTATAAAAATTCAGGACATATAGGTTTCCTGTTGTGTCTCTAACACAACCTTTGCAAAAACAACAACACAAAATCATTTTTGCTCTGGTTGTAATGCGTTAAATTAAAATTAAATTAATTTCTGGACTTTCCTTTTAGCAATTGATTTTTTAAAAAATCTCACATTTTATGAATCAATTAATTATAAGTGCGTCGTAGATAAAACATTTTAATTCATTTGTACAGCAGCTTTGGGGGGAAGGCAGTATCGTCCGCTCATGGGTGTCTTAAATTCGCCAAAAAGTCTTTCTTATAGCAGGGTTTTTTCTTTGCATGCGCACAAATGTAATCCAAAGTTTTTCTGTGTTGTGATTAAAGACACTCACTTGTTTGAGAATATTCCCCATGTGTTTTAGGTGGTGCAGGTTTAAAGATGTATGTTGTGATGCGGAAACTATTTCTGAAAATGTTGCATTTCAAAAAATTAAAATTACCAATCTTTATCGATCCCCTTTATTTCCCGTTGAGTTAAAAAAAGATTATTTTTAAACTGAGTTTATAGGGCTGCAATTTGTTTTAACTAAAGTGGTAAATTGTCCTTGGAATATATTGCTTTAAAAGTGGGGATGCCCTTGTCTATTGGAAAACTCTAGTGGGTCATGTAGAAATCCAACCTCTCAGGAATTAGTGTTCTTTCTGGCGAGCTACATTTGTATTAATATCGGGAAGACGGTAAAGATTGGTTAAGCATTCTTTCATACGTTATACCGTCCATATCACCAGATTGCGAAGAATGTATAAAAATTATCCTGCCCTTTTACCTTCGAGTTTTATGGCAACAACACACTACTCAAATGCTGTTATACAAAATGTAAATAAATATTGGTGCTTTTAACGGTTGTGGCTTCCTGTTTATGTCCTAAACACTGCCTTTCTTATCCATCTTTGTACAAATAGATCTACTGTATCTATCTATCTACGGTATCTATCTATCTATCTATCTTGTATTGATCTATCTATCTATCTATCTATCTAGTTAGTTTCCTTCTTTCCATCTATCCATCTATCTATTTACCTACTGTATTAATCTGTCTTCTATCTAGTTTCCTTCTTTCCATCCATCTATCTATTTACCTACTGTATTGATCTATCTAATGTATTAATCTGTCTATCTAGTTTCCTTCCCATCTATCTATCTACTGTATTGATCAATTTATCTATCTAGTTTCCTTTCCATTCATCTATCCATCCATCCATCTACCTACTGTATTGATCTGTCTGTCTGTCTATCTACTGTATTAATCTGTCTATCTAGTTTCCTTCTTTCCATCTATCTAGTTTCCTTTTGTGTATCTACTGTACTGGTCTGTCTGTCTGTCTATCTAGTTTCCTTCTTTCCATCTACCTACGGTACCTACCTACTACCTATTAATCCACTAAGCGTGATTTAGAGGGTTTTGCTCACAGATGTTATGAGAAATCACCTTTTAAGGTATGCGACTTAGCTCACTCGCTTGAGATACCTGAAGTGTTTCCCCCTGAGACTCAGCCTATATTTTATTCAGCCTGTAAACTTGAGCCTATTATTACGTGTCAGACTGAGAAATAAATTGCATTAAGGAGCTGGTTTAGGCCTGAGGGAGGTGGTGCTAAACCCAGAGTAACCTGGTAGAGACTCACCTGTACACGTTTTGACACCTGGAGGAACGGAAGCAGGTAAACCAGAGTCCTGAGATAAAGAGATATTAAAGGAAATTGTCTGGAGGTGACTTATGCATTGATTTCTATATGCAATAATTGCTGGTTAATTGCTATGCTGAAAATGAGGCCCACATTACTCTAACCTAGGAATGTCCAAACTTTTTGGGCTGTGGGCCGGTCATGTGGTTCAGCAGGCCGGTCATGTGGTTCAGCGGAAGCGGAAGTAAAACACGCCTTGCAATCTTTTGCAACAGGATGAGATAGATTTTAGGCTGACATTTTGTTCTCTGACCAAACTATGGCCTGTGCACCGGATCCGGCCACCAACATCAATTCATACAGCCCACACCACCCTTGTTGCTCCCACAAGTGCAAATAAAATGACCCTGTGTGTTTTACTTCAACTCCTGGGAGCAATAAGGGTGGTGCAGGCCAGACGAATTTTAGGGGCCGGATTGGTACACAGGCCGTAGTTTGGGCTCACCTGCTCTAACCTCTGGTTTAGGTTAAAATCAGGATGGGAGAAACATGAATTCACATGTTTTCTTCCTTCAGTTCCACTGGCTCTCTCTGTTCCCTGACCCGCAGGGTTGTTGTGAAGTCAAAGCTGCATGCCCAGGATTGAAAATGCAATGTGGATTTTCTGCCTCTATGCTTCTCTTAACCTGTGCTTGTTCAGCCTGGCAATCAGGCCCAACGTGATTTGTGGCTCTCTGAGGCCTAGGGGGCGGCATTACCTGTGGAACTTCTGGCCTGTCCAGGCAGAGAGGTTACCGGCCACCATGACTGAACGAAGGTGGCTTTATAATTTTTTTAAATTATTTTTTATGTTTCATCTCTTTGTTGTAGAGATTTTTTAAAAAAAATAATTGTTGTATGGCGCCTCAGAGTGAGAGAATTTCCCCAGATAGGCCGGCTAGAAATGCAATTAATTAATTAATTAAAAAATTTACATGGGTTCCACTGCATTTGACTAAGTCTAGAGAAGGGTGCTTGTGTGGTCATTGCATGTGGCTCCAGTAGGGGTCACTGTGGTCAAACAGACCAGACGCTTCCCTGCTCCATTGAAAACCCTACAGTCAGGGTGCCCAAACTACGGCCCGGGGCAGGATGTCCCCCCCCCGCCAATTCATCTGGCCCCCAAAGCCCTCATCGCTCCCAGAAGTGGAAGTAAGTATGGGTGCGTTTTACTTCTGCTTCTGGGAGCGACGAGGGCTTTGGGGGCCGGATTAATTGGTGTCAGAGGCCGCATCTGGGCCCCGGGCCATAGTGACCAGCCTCCTGAACCATGTGACCGGTCCGTGTAGCCCCTGAAGTCGACATCGATGATGGATTTAGATCGGGGTGCCCAAACCTTTTGGGCCATGGGCCGATTGTGTGGTTCAGGGAGTCAGTCACTAAGGCCCGGGGGCCGAGCCTTAGTCACCTTAATTTGGACACCACTGGTTTACATCAGGAGTTCTCATCCTTTTAAAACTATGGGCCGGGTCACATTCCCTCAGACAGCTTTGAGGGCCGGACAGCCATTTTGCCCTTCCTCCACCACATGGCACTTCCTGGTGTGGTGGAGGTGGTAGTGGGCCACATGAAATGACACTGGGGCCACGTCCGGCCCAGGGGCCACAGGTTAAGAATCCCTGGTTTAGAGATAAACTGTCTCCAGTGTAGCTCCACTAGGAAGGAGAGAAGGAAGGAAGGAAAAGAAAAGGAGGGAGGAAGGAATAGGAAAGACGGACGGAAAGAAAAGCAAAAATAGAGAAGGAGGAGGAAAGGGAAGGAAAAAGGAACGAGAAAAGGAAAAGTAGGAAGAAAAGAGAAGGAAAGAGAATGAGGGAAGGAATGAATGAGAGAAGGAAAGGAAAGGAAAAGTAGGAAAGAAAGAATGAGGGAAGGAAAGAAGGAGGGAAGGAGGAAGGGAGGGAAGGAATGAGAGAAGGAAAACAAGGAAAGGAAAAGTAGGAAGGAAGGAATGAGGGAGGGAAAGAAAAGAAGGAGGGAAGGAAGGAGGCAAGGAATGAGAAGGAAAGGAAAGGAATGAGAGAAGGTAGGAGGGAAAGAAAGGGAAAAGAAAGGGAAGGAAAGAAAGAAAGAATGAGGGAAGGAAAAGAAGGAAGGAAAGAAAGAGGGGATGAGGGAAGGAGGGGAAGGAAAGAAGAAAGGAGGGGAAGGCAGGCAAAGTTACCTGAGGTTTGTTCCTCAGGGGGGCGCCCCCCCGTCCTGTCGGCCCCCTCCCTCCCTGAGGGCGCCTGAGGCCCATTAGGAAGCCCCCCCCCCTTCAACACCTACCCACCCACTCTGTCTCCCCCAGGGAGAACTCAAGAGCCGTGCCTGGGCTAGGCCAGATCTGGAAGCCTGACCTCAGGCGTCGTGCAGGGTGGGGCGGCACCAGGGCGCGGCCGGCACTTCTCCCTCCTCCCCTCCCCCTTAGGCTGATGCCGCCGCCCCAGCATCCAAGCTGACCGAGGACAGACAGCAGGCCTGAAAAGAGACCCCCACACACACCTCCCAAATCCCTTCTTTCGCTCCCTCTTTCCCCGCCCGGGCTGCCTCAGGCGGCCTGGGAAAGGGGGCGGCACTAAGGGGAGCCCCACCCGCACAGCCTAAGGAGGAGGAAGAGCTTTGCAGGCCCAGATCAGGAGGAGGAGGAAGGAGGAGTCTCCCCTTTACCTGGCCAGGTAAGGTGAACTCACCTGTACACGGAAGGAGGGGGGAGGCGGGTTAGGGCTTCACATTGGGGGTGAAATGGGGGTCTCTTGGGTCTTCCCCCCCCCCACGTTTCCTCCTGGATGTCTCTTTGCCCCTGCTTTGCCCCAGTCTTCTTTCTTTCCCCTACTGGTCGTGAGAACCCGTAGACACGTGTCTTCCACTTAGGGGACAACTCCCCCTTAGTGATTTTCGCCCCCTAAATCCTCCATCCCCTGCCTCTGTAGAGGGTTATGGTGGTGCACATGTCTTTATTTATTTATTGTGCATTTATGGTGTTTTTAGCATGTGTTGCATTTTGTGCATTTATTTATTGAATTTTTGCCATATATTGTGTTGCCTTTGGTGAATTTGTATTTATTTATTGCTTTTATTGCATTTTACCATGAATTGCATTGGGTGAACTTATTTATTCCTTTTTAAACATTTTTACTATGAATTGCATTTGGTGAACTTATTTACAGTATTTATTCCTTTTTAAACATTTTTACCATGTATTGTGTTTGGTGATTTTTTTTAATGTATTGCTTTTATTGCGCTTTATCATGAATTGCATTTAGTGAACTTATGTATTCCTTTTTTACATTTTTACCATGAATTGCATTTAGTGAACTTATTTATTTATTTATTTATTCAATTTTTAACATTTTTACCATGTATTGTATTTGGTGAAAATAGTTTTATTGCATTTTACTATTAATTGCGTTTGGTGAATTTATGTATTCCTTTTTTTACATTTTTACTATGAATTGCATTTGGTGAGCTTATTTATTTATTCCTTTTTTAATATTTTTACCATGTACAGTACTGTATTGTATTTGGTGAATTTTTAATTGCGTTTTACAATGAGTTGCATTTGGTGAATTTATTTATTTGTTGCTTTTATGTCGGTTTTACTATGTATTGCATTTGGTGAATTTATTTATTGCTTTTACGTATTGCATTTTACCATGAATTGCATTTGGTGAATTTATTTTGTTTTTACCATGTATTGCATTTACCGGTAATTTAATTTAATAGATTTATATACCGCCCTATCCAATGCACTCTGGGCGGTGTACACAAGTTAAAACCAATATAAAACAATTAAAAACCCTTAAAAACATAGCAATATCCCCTCACCCCCCCCCCACACACACATTTACTCTCTAAAAACAAATATAAAATGTACAAAACCTTAACGTTAAAAAATTAATTAAATTGGTGAAATCATTTATTTATTGCCTTTATGTAGTTTTTACTATGTATTGCTTTTTGTGATTTTTATTTATTTATTGCTTTTATTACATGTAAGTATTTATTTATTTATTGCTTCCACACACACCCCTTATCCCCATTCCTTGCATTTTTGGGTTTGTGTGAAAAAATTGGCATCTCTTTTTTTAAAAATTTGGGGAAGGGACATCTATTTAATTCAATTGGTTTATACTTTGTGTTGTTGTTTTTCCTTTTGTAAATATTATTTTTTTTAAAAAAATATTTTGTAAGTAAGCCATCCAGAGTCGGGAAAATATTATAAATATCAATAAAACAAAAAATATATTTTCCCAATTAAAAAATAACCCCTAAGAACAAAGATGCTGACCCTAAAATTGGCCTCTGTGCGTGTGTGCCCGTGTGCGCGTTTGTGTGTGTGTAAAGCTGGTGTGAATCTCTTGCAAGTGTGTGTGTGCATGTTGTGTGCAGGAAGCCCAGTTTATGGGGCTACACTGGGAGGTACTGGTGTTGAACCAGGACGCTTAACATGGTTTAGGGTTTCTAGAGCGGGGGTGCCCAAACTACAGCCCGGGGGCCGGATCTGGCCCCCAACGCTAATTTATCTGGCCTGCAAAGCCCTCGTCACTCCTGTAAGTGGAAGTAAAATGCGTCCATATGTCTGTACCTCTGCTTCCAGGAGCGACGAGGGCTTCGTGGGCCAGATGAATTGGTGTTGGGAGCAAGATCCGTCCCCAGGGTCATAGTGATGAGCTCCATGAACCATGTGCACGGCCCAAAACGTTTGGGCACCCCTACTCTAGAGACGTAGGTATTTCTTTAGAAACGGGCTGCTGGCTGATTTCGTAGAGGCACTTTTGACATGCTCTGTGTCAACCGTTGGCTGTAACGACAGAGGTCATACTGAACTATTGTTCGTGGGATGCCATTAGTGGAGATTTGATTTTTTTTTAATAAATAAAATGTATTTTAACAAGAATAAATAAATAAATAAACATTTAACGTAAAGTAAATATTTATTCTTTTAAAATACATTTTTAATAAATATTTAAATAAATATTTATTTTAAATAAATATTTATTTATTTATCGGTTCAGCAGTTCGAGACCCGGCTGCTGTGTGGCAGAGTAGAAGCGCCTGCAATTATCCCATTTCCTGCCCAACCGAGCAATTCGACATTAAAATTATAGATTTTAAGAACTTTTAGAATTTTAACCTATACTGTTTTGATGTTTTCTAGGATGTGTTAAACCGCCCTGGGTCGCCTTCGGCGAGGAGGGCGGTATAGAAATTTAAATAAATAGCAAGAAATTTGCAAGTAGACGAACAGGTACCCTATCTGTACGATGGCGTGAGTGCCCCCCCCCCAGTCTTCTGCAATCCTAGCAGTTTGAAAGCAGACTTGCAAGGAGACAAAACAGGGGGACCAGCTTCATGAACACGTTATCTGCTTTTGAGCAAAGGGGAGATGTTATTAAAGAAATTGTGATGTCCTTGATCATCCTTTTTGGGGGGGGATGATGATGAGGATGATGATGATGAATGGGTGGGCGAGGAATCTGATATGGGTTGGAAGGAGAAAGAGGATGCCAAGGTTATTTGAAGGACGTTTAGGTCTGGGATCAACATTATAGGATTAGGAGATTAAGACTTTTCCCCCCCAGAGACTGTAGGAATTTCATCTCGAGCTGAGAATTGTGTGTCTCTTTTGTGTTGTGTGTTGTGTCTTTCTCCACACCTCTCTTTCCAACCCATTGGGTCTCTCCCCCCTCCCCAACATCTAAAAACCACCCCTTCCCCAAAATTTAAAAAACTTGATTTATTGCTTGGTATGAGTGTGTGTGCCCCCCCCCCGGAAGTGTTCGGTGTGACGTTGTGTACATGTGTGTGACTGTGTCTGCCAACCCCCTCTTGATTGGCTCCCGTTGCCTCTGATGTCACAGCTTCTCGAGGGAGGGAGGGCCCCCCTTCCATGGCAGTTGTTGTGGGGAGGGAGAGGGGGAAGGACAGAGAGAGAGATTCTCCAGCCACGTTGACCGTCCGAGATGACCAAGCCAAGAGAGTCCCATTTTTAGACTTTTTGGTACAACCAGGTAAAGTCCCAAATTTCCCCCCCACCCCCCAAAAAAAGGTTTACTTTGTGGGGGTTTGGGAAGGGGGAAATTCATGATTCTGTGTGTGTATGTGAGAGAGAGACCACAATCTCTCAGACAACACACCCACACCTCCAGTTGTGACCTTTTTGGGTGGGGCATGATTAATAAGATGTATTGGGTTGAGTTCCTTCCTTTGGTTTGGTTTTTGGGAAGTGTGTGTGGGGTCATTTTCACAATTGTGTGTGTGTTTGTGTGATACCCACAAGGTTTCTCTCTCACACACACAAACACACCCCTGGTTGTGTCTTTTGGGGTGGGGCATGATTAAAAGTATGTGTCACTTTGATTACAAGACTGATTTCTTTCCTTGGTTTGATTTGGGGTTGGGGGAGGGGTCATTTTCATGACTCTGTGTGTGTGTGTGTGTGTGTGTGTGTGTGTGTGTGTGTGTGTGTGTGTGTGTGTGTGTGTGTGTGTGTGTGTGTGTGTGTGTAAAACCCACAAGGTCTCTCTCACACACACACAAAAACACACCTCCGGTTGTGGCTTTTGAGGCGGAGCGTCATGGATAGGGTCCCATTGGGTTGATGACAAGGCTGTCAATTTTCTTCCCTTGGTTTGATTTGTGTGTCTGTGTGTGTTGTGTTGTGTTTTTCTGTACCCAACACTGGACCCATGGCTTGACCGGAAGGCCCCTCCCCGTAGCTTGACACACACACACACAGAGGGCCAAGCCTTCCTCTTCCTCTTTTGCTAAAACAAAACCCTAAAAACAGCATTTGATATTATTAAAAATATCCCTATTTCTACACAGTCTCAAATTTGCCCCCACCCCCAAGTGTGTAAAAATGGACAATGCGCCACTGGTGGGGAAGTTGTGGTTATGCACACTGGTGTGGGGTGGGTGTGAAATCCTCTTTCCAGTGGGGTTTAGGGTTAAGGGGTTTTGCAAGAACCGAGGCTAAAGGCCGGTAAGTCCAGGCTGGGCCTGGCCTAGTAGGCCAAATGCGGCAGGGGGAGGTTGGGGTGAAATTGTGCAGAGGATTGTGGTGAAATGATGTGGGTGGGTGTGGGCAAAATTGTGCAGAAAATTAAGCATTTAGGGTGGTGGAATTGTTCAGGAGCTGTGGTGAAAATGGGGTGGAAGCGTGCAGGAATTGTGGTGGAATTATGCAGGTGTTGTGCAGAAATTATGTGGAAATTGTGGTGAAATTGTGCCGGGGATTGTGGTGAAATTGTGCAGAGGATTGTGGTGAAATTGTGCCAGAAATTAAGCATTTAGGGTGGTGGAATTGTGCAGGAGCTGGGGAGAAAATGGGGTAGAAGTGTGCAGGAATTGTGGTAAAGTTGTGCAGGCATTGTTCGGAATTATGTGGAAATTGAGGTGAAATTGTGCCAGGGATTGTGGCAAAATTGTGCAGATATTAAACATTAATTGTGGCAAAAATGTGCATAGCATTGTGGTGGAAATGAGTTGGAATGGTGATGAAAGTGCAGAAATTGTGAAAATGTGGGTCGTTGGTTTTCACGTCAGAGATTACTCTGGACTGAAAGGATTTCTGCATGGGACACCCGAATGAGGCTCCTTTCATGTTCCCCCGTGAAAGTGTGGTGAAATTTGTGCGGGAATTGTGCAAGAATTGTAGTGAAATGATGTAAGAATTGTGCAGAAATCATGGTGGAATTGTGCAGGAATTTGTGTTGAAATTGTGCAGGAGTTGTGATGAAGCTACGCAGGAATTGCAGTGAAATTGTGCAGGAATTGTGGCTTGAACCACAACATTTGAAGAAGCAAAATATATTTACCGTATATACTCGAGTATAAGTCAGGTTTCTTAGACCCCAAAATGAGATCCAAAAGTGGGTCTTGGCTTATACTCATGTCAATGTAAAAACACAAAAACATACCCACACAAATGTCTAAATTAATATTTTCACCGTATTTTCATGTATTTTAATTATTGAAACTCACTTGCAGCGGCTGCATTTTCCACCCCCGACTTATTCTCGAGTCAATCTGTTTTCCTAGTTTTAGAGGTCCAAATTAGGTGCCTTGACTTATATTCGGGATGACTTATAGTTGAGTATATATGGTATTTATTCATTGCAATTATTTATTATCTATTGCATTTACCTACCGTATTGTTTCTTGATTTTTTTCCTCGCATTTATCTAACGTATATACTCGAGTATAAGCTAAGATTTTTAGCCCCAAAAATGAGCTCCAAAAAGGGTACTCCGCTTATACTCAGGTCAGTGACCACAAGGGGCTAAGAACCATGCCAGATTGAGATGTGCCAACAATTTAATTAATTTTACCGTATTTTCATGTATTTTGATTATAGAAAGACACTATCAGCTGCTGCATTTCCCACCCTCGACTTATACTCGGGTCAATCTATTTTCCTGAGTTTTCAGGTCAAAATTAGGTACCTCTGCTTATATTCGGGCCGGCTCATACTTGAATATATACGGTATCTATCTAATCTATTCATGCATTCTATCTATTTATCTATTTATTCATGCATTCCATCTATCTATCTAACTATCTACAATATTTATTTATTTATTTATCTGTCTGACCTATTCATGCATTCCATCTATCTATCTGTCTGTCTGTCTGTCTATCTATCTATCTATCTACCTACAGTATCTATTTATTTATTTATTTATCTATCTAACCTATTCATGCATTCCATCCATCTATCTATCTGTCTGTCAGTCTGTCTGTCTATTCATGCATTCCATACATCTGTCTATCTACAGTATCTATTTATCTCTCTAATCTATTCATGCATTCCATACAGCTATCTATCTGTCTACAGTATCTATTTGAAACAGAGATGAGCACTGACACCTAGAGTCGGATACGACTGGCTTTCGAGCAAGGGAAACCTTTACCTTTTAATCTATTCATGCATTCTGCCTATCTATCTATCTATCTATCTATCTATCTAAAATTCAAAAGACAGGTGCTTGAAAGTATTTGTGTATTTTATTAAAAGGATATGAAGGAAAAATGTGGGACAATTAATACCTTCAATTGACTTCTTTTCCTGCAACAGGGATTTCTCTTGATGCCTCGATGAGGGAGGGCTTGTGGACAGTCCGCAGCGGACAGGTGATCCCAGTGGACGGAAAGAAGAGAACCAGCCGGATTACGGGAACGAGTGCCGGCCTCCCCACGGGGCCTTACGGAGTGACGTGGCAATAGTTACACAAAACGTGGCAGGACCACGTTTGACTTTGGAAGTGACGCTTTCCACTCTCACACTGTTTGGAAACTCATTTACCGCTTGGCCAAAGAGAATACGCCCCCTCTACCCCGGGGATATCTGCCCCCAACAGAGAGCGGACCCCACTTTCTTGACGTCATTGCCCTGGTCTCCCCCCAGTTTCCCCCACGGAGTTAACGCCGGACAATCGTTGCTCTACGGGGGGGCCAAAGGAAGTAGCTCCCACCACTCCTGGTGGGCACTCCACTGTTTTGGCCCGGCCATTGCTGCCCCCTGCAGGCCGGGCCATGAAGCTTCAGGCGGTGATGGAGAACTTGCAGAGGCAGCAGCGGGCTAGACTGCAGCAGGAGCTGGAAGCTCGGCAGCAGCAGCAGCAGCAAGAGACACCTTCTGGGGCGAATCAGGGCTCTGGAGCCGCCCCGTTACCCCGTGGCCGGGGGCCGGAACCTGGCACCACGGAGGAGGCGGGAGGGGAGCCCGAAAACGCCCAAATCCAGAAGGCCCAGATGGCCGCTTTAGCGGCCATGCGGGCTGTGGCAGCCGGTCTCAGCCAGACATCCAGCCCAGTGGCCTCGGAGGAGGAGGAGGAAGAGGAGGAGGATGAGAGCCGGTCCTCGGGGGGAGAAGGCAGAGGGGGTCTTGAAGAGGAGGAGGAGGAGGAAGACGAAGAGCGTTCCACGTACCAGCGGGAAATGGGCTCAGGAAGTGACATGTAAGTATTACGGTAGCAGGAAACATGTGCCCCCCCCCCCCCCCCCGTGGCTTCCTCTACAGCAGGGATTCTCAACCCGTGGGCCGGATGTGGCCCATGGCACCATTTCATGTGGCTCCCCTCACCGCCTCCACCACACCAGGAAGTGCCCACCTCGCAGTTCAGAAGCAAGAAATTTGCAAGTTGATAAATAGGGACAACTTCTGTGGGGAAGGTAACAGCCTTCCGTGCACTAAGGTGTCTAGGCATGCCTGGCACGTGTTCATGGAAACGTCTATATATATATAACTCTTTGGCTGTAAACGGAGATGAGGGAAAAGTCACCCTTGCTTGAAAGCCAGCCGTATCCGACTCTAGGGTTCGGTGCTCCTCTCCATTTCATACCCGAAGAGACAGCACTGTCTGCCTCCTTAGATGTTTCCATGGTCATGTGGCAGGCATGACTAGACACCTGAGGGCACAGAACGCTGTTTACCTTCCCACTGAAGCGGCACCTATTTATCAACTTGCAATGTCTTGCTTTCGAACGGGAGCTGGGACAGAGACAGGCACTCATTCCATCCTGCAGTACCCGGGTCTCGAACTGCTGGCCTCCCAGTCAGCGTCTTAACTACTTGAGCCACTGCTGGAGTGGTTCTATAGCTTTATAGACCAGGGATTCTCAACCTGCGGCCCACGGCACCATTTCATGCGGCCACTGCCTCCACCAAACCAGGAAGTGCCAAAATGGCCGTCCGGCCCCTAAAGCTGTCTGACGGAGCGTGACCCGGCCCTCTGGCTTAAATAGGTTGAAACTCCTGCTTTAAATCTATAAATAAGAAGGAAAAACAAGATGCTTCTACACTTTAAAACAACAACAACTGTAACACAATTTGCCTGCTAAATTAAGGCAGGGAAAAAGGTGGGCCAGAAACCCAAGGTGGGGAAATTCTGGTTTTTCTTCCTTTCTCTCCTTTATTTCCATCCCCCCTTCCTTTTGGCTAAACTCACCCCCCTTTCTACTCCACTCTGTTTTTGCTTTGGTTTTTTTCAGGGTCAGGAGACAATAAAAAGAGGAATTTGTAACCGCCAGAACAAGCCGGGCCAGTTACAGCACCCTGGGGGGCTTTTTGATTAAATTTCTGATTCCACTTCCAAATTTTTCCAAACTATTTTCGCTTTGCCAAAGGAAGGTGTGGCCCTGGAGAGACAATGCCCCCCCTTTACTTGTGAAGTTACTCTTGAGGAAAGTAACTTGTTGAACTTGGCAGGCCTTTTAGTCTTTAAGCCACCAGCCTTTATTTTCTTTTTATATTTTTATTTTCTTCTGTTTGTTTTGTATATTTTTGGGCACCGTTTCCTTGTTTCTCTCTAAAGGTACCCAAACTACGGCCTGTGGACCAGATCCGCCCTCCCATGCCAATTCAGCCACCCTGCACCACTCCTTGCCATTCCTGGAAACGGACGTGAAATGCGCCCTTATGGGTGGCGTGGGCCAGATGAATTGGCGTTGGATGATGGATCCGGCCCACGGGCTGTAGTTTGGGCACCCTTGGCTTAAGCAGAGGAAATGGCAGCCTAAAATCTGTCTCATCTTGTTGCAAAACAGATTGCAAGGTGTGTTTTACTTCCGGTGGGAGGGACCACGTGACCGGCCCACTAAACCACATGACCGGCCCACAGCCCCCAAAAGTTTGGGCACCCGTGCTCTAAAGCAACAGAAATAGTACTTTTTCTCTTGCTTGTTTTGCAATTTTTGACAATAAGTAACTCTCCATTTCCTTGTTTCTTTAAAACAAAATAGTTACTTTTTCTTTTGTTTAACATTTTTTGATAATAAGTTACACTTCGTTTCCTATAGTTACTTTTTCTTTTTTCTAGCATTTTTTGATAATAAGTTACATTTCATTTCCTTGTTTCTATAAGGCAGGGGGCCAGCTCACGCTCTCTCAGTCAGCTTTGAGAGCCGGATGGCCATTTTGCCGGCCTGCATGATGGGTCAGCCATTTTGTCCCAACAGCTTCAAAGAGGTGATCGTTTTGTTTCTTGAATGCCCTTGGAGGGGTGGGGGGGCCACATGAAATGTTGTTGTGGGCCGGATTCAGCCCATGGGCCTTAGGTTGGGAACCCCTGCTCTGAAGCAACTGAAATAGTTACTTTTTCTTTTGTCTACCCTTTTTGAATAATAAGTTACACTTCATTGTTTCTTTAAAATGACTGAAATAGTTACTTTTTTCATTATTTTTCACATTTTTGAATAATAACACAATTTCCTAGTTTCTTTTTAAAGCAACTGAAATAGTTACTTTTTCTTTTGTGTAGTCCTTTTGGATAATAAGTTACACTTCATTTCCTTGTTTCTTTAAAACGACTGAAATAGTTACTTTTTCCATTATTATTTTTCACATTCTTTAAATTAGTAACACTCAATTTCCTAGTTTCTTTTTACAGCAACTGAAAAAGTTACTTTTCCTTTTGTCTAGCCTTTTTGGATAATAAGTTACACTTCATTTCTTTGTTTCTTTAAAACGACTGAAATAGTTACTTTTTCCATTATTTTTCACATTTTTAAAATTAGTAACACTCAATTTCCTAGTTTCTTTTTAAAGCAACTAAAAAAGTTACTTTCTCTTCCTTTGGGCAGTGCAGGAAAAAAATCCCTCACCCAATTAACCCTTCTTTCCCCAGTTATTTCGGCCGTCACCCTTTCCCAAAAAGTGTTTTTAAAAAAGGAACTTAAAATCTTATAGTTGTTGCTGCCAGACCAGAAAGGAAAAGAGTGACATTTATCTTCCAGGAAGCGATTGTCTTATAACGCAATTAATGGCCTGAAGACCTCGAAAGATTGAGAAATTGAGCTTTTTCTTAAGCAATCCAGCTTTGAAGCGCAACAAATAATAATAATAATAAATTGAAAATTCCTGTTTTTCTGCCTCCTACAGAAATCCTTCATGTTTTAGACCCTGAAAATTGGGAAGGAAATTCTAGGGAATTAGCTGCTTTTACTGTATATACTCAAGTATAAGTCTAGTTTTTTAGCCCCCAAAATGAGGTCCAAAAAAGGGACTCGACTTATTCTCAAATCAACGACCCCGAGGGTCCGAAAACTGCAGTGATGCAAATTCAAACATACATATTTTAAAAGGACTAATGTGATCATAAACACTCAAAAACATGCTCACACAAATGTCTGAATTAATTAATTTTACCGTATTTTCATGCATTTTAATTACTGAAACTCACTCGCAGCTGCTGGCTTATACTCGGATCAATCTATTTTCCTGGGTTTTCAGGTCATAATTAGGTACCTCGGCTTATATTTGGGTCAGTTTATACTTGAGTATATACGGTATCTATTGCATTGTCGCTCTGTGATTAGACCAGAGGTGCCCAATCTAAGCCCCATGGGCCGGATCCAGTCCATGACACCATGTCATGTGGCCCCGCGAACCCTCCCAAGGGCACTTGAGAAGCAAAATGGCCACCCCATTTGAAGCTGTTGGAACAAAATGGCCATCCTATCATGCAAGCAGGGTGAAATGGCCATCCGGCCCTTGAAGCTGACTGAGATAATGTGATCCGGGCCCCCCATCTTGAAAAGGTTGGGAACCCCTGGATTAGAGCCTAAAGAAAGGTGGGTGAGAATCTGCCTTGCAGTTGAAGCACCGGGTGTGAATCATGACCTTTTTTGCCTTGCAATAGAATTAAAGCACTGGGTGTGAATTATGACATTTTGCATTGCAATTGAATTCAAGCACTGGGTTTGAATCACGGCCTTTCCGCCTTGCAATTGAATTGAAGCACTGGGTGCAAATCGTGGTTGAGGGTCTGCATTTCACATCTCACATCTCTGCCCACCCCCACCTAGGAAGGGCAGGTGGGACGACTTCGATGAAGACCTCGGGGAGGAAGAGGAGGAGGAAGATTATGAAGAGGAGGACGAGATGGAAGAGGAAGGGCTGGGCCCTGTGGGGCTCCCCCATTCCAGCCCAGGCCCTCCACTTCTCCGTAAGCAACAGGGGCCCCAGCAGTACCGGGGGGAGACCCTGAGGCCACCTGAACGGCCTTCGTCCGGGGCAGGACCCCCAGGCCTGTCTCAGGTACAACCTCAAGTCCTGGACCACGGAGACTGGACCTACGAGGAACAGTTCAAGCAGGTAAGGCAAAGATTTGGAAAGTTTATAAATGTCTGGAATCAGTTTTGGGGGTCCCTGCTAACCGGAAAAGGGGGAGGGTCAGCTCCGCCACCATTGGTCCAGCTTGGCTGTCTTCTGCAAAAAGCAAAACTTAAAAAACCAACCTTCAACGGTTTTATGAAAGCTTTTATTGATTCTGCAAATGCTTTTTATCGATTTTGCACCAAAAAAAAGTTTGATTGATTCTGCAACAATTTTTGGTCGGTTCTGCGAAACTTATCAGTTTTGCAAAAAAACTTTTGATCTGTTTTTCGCAGAAACTTTGATCGCGTTTGCAAAAATCTAATTGGTTTTGCAAAAACCTTTTGATCCATTTTGCCAAAACTTTTTGATCCATTTTGCCAAAACTTTGATCCATTTTTGCACAAACCTTGATCGGTTTTGCAAAGAAACAAACAAAAAAAACCTGATCAATTTTGCACAAACTTTTTGATCCATTTTGTGCAAAGTTTTGATCAGTTTTGGACAAACTTTTGATCACTTTTGCCAACTTTCGATCCATTTTGCACAAACTTTGATCCATATTTGCACAAACTTCCATCCATTGTTTAATTGTTTTGCATTCATTGTGTATAGTCTTTCCCTTTTCTGTAAGCCGCCTAGAGTTAGGTTCACCTGATTAAGGCAGGATAATAAATCTAAATAAATAAACTTTGATCGATTTTGCAAAAAAAAAACTTGATCAATTTTGCACAAACTTTTATCCATTTTGCACAAACTTTTTGATCCATTTTGCTCAAACTTTTTGATCCTTTTTGCAAAAACCTTTTGATCCATTTCGCGCAAACTTTTGATCCATTTTGCTCAAACGTTTGATCCATTTTGCAAAAACTTTGATCCATATTTGCACAAACCTTGACTGGTTTTGCAAAAAAAAAAAAACTTTGATCCATTTTTTAAAATATAGTCAAACCTCGCATAAAGAGTGTCTCGCTTAAAGAGTAACTCGCTTAAAGAAGCAGAATTTTCTCCAAATGTTCGCTTCGCTTAACAAATAAAACCAACCAAAAACTCGCTTAACAAATAAATCGTGGTTCGCAATCCCCACCACAATTGGTCATTTACAATGGTGTTTCGCTTAAAGAGCAAACTCGCTTAAAGAGCAATCCTGTGGAACGCATTATGCTCTTTAAGCAAGGTACAACTGTACCCCCCAATCCAGGTTTTGCAACCTTTTCCAACTGTTCGGCAGGCATCGTTTTGGGCTTTATCTGCATGCAAATTTTTCCGTTTGTCTTTTTAAAAAGCAACTTCTGCTATTAGTGTGTTGGTTTACCTGCTCCCCCCCCCTCACCATCTGAAGGTAGGAAAATTATTATTGATTAATTTGTTTGTTTAGTTCAGGGATTCTCAACCTGCGGCCCATGGGCCGGATGTGGCTGACGGCACAATTTCATATGCCCCTCCCCGCTTCCACCACACCAGGAAGTGCCATGTGGTGGAGGAAGGGCAAAATAGTCCGGCTCCCGAAGCTGTCTAAGGGTGACCCGGTCCCCAGCTTAAAAAGGTTGAGAACCCTCTTCTCCCTTTGACCCCCATGAATTTGGTGTATAAAAACCACAACTGTAAGTTTCATTCTTTGTCTGAAGAAGTGAACTTGATCCACAAAAGCTAACAATAAAAATATAGCAGTTATTCTTTAAAGTGCTACAGTGTTTTTTATTTTTATTTTATTTTGTTTTGTTTTCTGATAGTCCTGATTTAGTTATTGCATTTCTATCCCTGGCTGCGAGCAGGGAGTTAAACTCTTGTTCTGCAGCCAGAATGTTGTGAGTTCCATCCTGATGAGTGGGTAGCTTTCTGACCTGAAGAATTTTAAGGATGGAAAAAAATTGGATTAAAAGCCTGAGTTTTTCCATCATGAGATTCGGCCACAGGTCACAAAGGTCAGCAAAAAGAACTGGTCAGTCCTGTCCGGAAATATTTCTCCCTGGGCAAAAGTGGCCAGAACCAACTGGTTTCCCCCAAGGTGCCTTTTTACAAATGCAAAATGCTTCGATATTTACATGTTTTGCCCTCTTTAGAGAGGTTAAAGTTAGACACCTGAGGCAGGTAACTAATACCTGTTCAGTTCCAGGGAAGAAAAAAATAGAGGTATTTCTCCCACTCCAACCCCTGGAAAACGGCTGGCTTTGTATTTCCTACACAGCATCTGTTGGTCATGTTGTTGTTTTAAAAATATTTTTTATTAACACTAAAAGAATACATCTAAATAAATAAATAAATAAAGTTACAAAAGATAAACACACATACCGTCCTTTCTTTTAATCTGTAGGGGTTGGGGTAATTTTTGATAGTAGCTTAAGTGGGGTTCTCCTTGGTTTTTAAACTGATACTGATTTTATTCTCTGTGGGCCGCCCAGAGTCTTCCGAGTTGGGCGGCAATAGAAATCAGATAGATAAATAAATAAATGAAATATTCATATAACTAATAACAAGGGCAATTCTAATTAAAAACAGCTTGTTTTTAAAAAATGCATCACATAATTACAATGACGGATAAGTGCACCTATGGGACATTATATATTTCAACCAGTATTATTTTTTAAATTATACCTCTCTATCTTGATTGCTGTTGTTCTGTCCATTCATCTTCCTTCTTTCATTTCATCCATCTGTCCCTCTCTGTCTGACTGTCTGTCTTTCTCTATCCCTACCTGCCGGCCCGCCGGCCTGTTTACCCTACCTGCCGGCCCGCCGGCCAGTCAGTCAGTTTGTCTATCTATCTAGCTATCTACTCTGTCTATCTATCGATCTACTCTATCTATCCATCCTTTGGGTGGGTGGATGGATGGATGGATGGAAGGATGGACGGACAGAATAGATAGATAGCTAGATCTCCTCCTCCTTTCCTTTCTTCCTCATCATCTTCTTTACTTTCTCCTCCTCCTCCTCCTGCTTCAATCTACCCATCCACTGTACTCAATTGATTGGGATTCTTTTTTCTGGCAGCTTCCCTTCCTGCCTCCCCTTTTTGGAATGGGGGTGTGTGTGTAGGCATTGAATTAGAGAAGCCCTAAAAGAAGCTCATGGGGCTGGACACGACCCTCCCTCCCCAGAGGCTACAAGTCAGAAGGGTCTTTGATGTACCCCTTGTAAATACGTGGGGAATTTCGTTGTGTGTGTGTGTGTCTCCCTCCCTTTCTACCAAACAGTGGGCAGATGGGATCCAGATGGGATGAAAAGGGTGGGTGGGCTTCCTCACAATCAGCCCTACAGCAAAGCAAAGACCCCCTCCCCAACCCTTGATCGATTTTCAGGGCCGGTCTCAAGAGCGGAGAAAGTGGCCAAGGACCTTTGATCTCTTAAAACCGGGTTGCCCAAACTTTTTTGGTTGGGGCCCCTGACCACGCCCCTGAAACAGCTGAGCAGGTCAGGCCACGCGCCCCAGAACGGGGTGTGTTTCCACGTACGTGGCCATTTTACTTCCTGGTTTGGCACAGATGCATGCACGAAAGCAGCCATTTTACTCCGCAGAAGCGTCCCTGCCAAACCAGGAAGTAAAATGGCCGCTTTTCACTTCCTCGTTTGGCGAGGGCCTGATGGAATGTCTTTGGGGGCCATATCCGGCCCATGGACTGTAGTTTGGGCACGCCTGTCTTAAAAGCTAATTACTTGGTTGATCTCTTGCTTTTCAGAGGCCTTGGATGGGTTATTTGCATCTTTCCCCTTTCGATTACATGTTCTTTCTGGGGGTCACACTCTCTCAGTCATCTTCGAGGGCCGGATGGCCATTTTGCCCTGCCTGCACGATGGGGTTGGCCATTTTAGTCCCAACAGCTTCAAAGGGGTGTGTGGCCATTTTGTTTATCAAATGCCCTTAGAGGGGTGGGGGTTCCCACATGAAAAAGCACAGTGGGCCAGATCCGGCCCATAGGCCTTAGTTTGGGAACCTCTATAACCTAATTTCTGTCCTTTCGTGGCTCATTTATTTCCCCACCCCACCCCTTCCCTTGTTTTTTTTTTCCTCCCAGCCTCGTTAAACAATTTTTAAAAAAAAGATGAAAGAAGGAAGAAGAATTTTATGGAAGTGTCTAGACTTTGTTTGACTTTGGAGATGATGATGATAAGCCTCTTTCCTGTGGTAGTGATGATGCCCCTCCCCCCCCGCCCTCACTATCATTAACAGGGGTGGGGGCGGGTGTTATTTTGAAAAATAAATAAATAAAATAATGCCGCCACTTTTAGAAGCTGTTTCTGCCGAAAAGCCACACCCGTAAAAGTGAATGGTTGCCCTTGCTCAAAAGCTGGTCATATCTGACTCTTAGGTTCAGTGCTCATCTCTATAGCCAAAGAGCCAGTGCCATCTGCAGGCATTTCCCTGGTCATGTGGCAGGCACGACTCTACACCGGGAGGGCACAGAACACTGTTGACTTTTACCACCGAAGGGGTACCTCTTTATCTACTTGCAAAATGTATTGCTTTCAAATTGCTCGGTCAGGTTGGAGTTGGGGCGGGGGACAGACGGACGCTCCTTACCCCTAGGGTCTCAAACTGCCGACTTGTCGACCTTCCATGTGACCAGCCTGTGGGCCGAAAAGTTTGGTCACCCCTGATACTGTATATGCAAAGAAAGAAAACTGCAAAGATATATTTCATTGTTTTTAGAGGAGATAGATTTCAATTTTTTTTTAGAGGCGGGGGGGGGACCCTATTTCAGCAGAAAGCAGCTTTCGAAATTGCTTCTGGGTTTCGGAGTCCGGGACACAAATAGCTTTTCAGTTCCTCTTTCTTAGTTATGCCGCCCGCCCACCCCCCAACTTCCAACGCCTGAGGTTTTGAGCAATAAAATGCTCGTTTTCGTAGCGGGGGTGGAGTGGGCAGATCTTTCTCCTTTGCTTAAGGAAGACATAAAGACACTGGGTAGTTCTGGTGACCACTCCCCCCCCCCCATTCCTCATCACTCACTCTCTTCCGGAAAGGATGATGATGAGGCAAATAGTGTCGAAATATTTCTGCTCTGAAACAAGGCGTTCTCAACCTTTTAAAGCCAGGGGCCGTTGGGTCACACTCCCTCAGACACCTTCGGGGGCCAAACTATTTTGCCCTTTCTCCACCACATGGCACTTCCTGGTGTGGTGGGGGCAGTGCCCCCCCACATGGAATGGTACTGTGGGCCACATCCGGCCCACGGCCCACAGGTTGAGAATCCCTGTTGTATCCCAATCGGCATCTCTAATTCCTCATCTTTAAATCTCACTCCCATTCAAGTCAATTCAATTATTCGACCTGTATGCCGCCACACTCGCAATGTGACTCTGGGGTGGCTAGCAAAAAGCAAAAATATCATAGTTACAATAAATACAATTACAATATCACAGTTACAACATATCATAATTACAATTTCACAATTACAATCTTAAAGTAATTACCAAAACATTTCAAAAGCAAAACTCAGAAATACATTACAAACTCAGCCCAAACTACTCTGTCCATGTTGCTCTCATTAATTTCTGAGCCCTTCCACACTTCATGAAATGGTGCCGTGGGCCACATCTGGCCTGCGGGGTGCAGGTTGAGAATCCCTGCTCTAAAAGCTTGGGAGGGGGCCCCTCAGGTTTCCCCGTTGAATCCCTCTGGATGACTAATTCAATTGGGGCTGAGTATAAAATAAGAAAGAAAGAGAAAGATGGAAAGAAATAAAGAAAATAAGGAAAACAGAAAGAAAGAAAGTAAAGAAGACAGAAAGAAAATTAGGAAGACAGAAAGAGAAAAAAGAAAATAAGAAAGAAAGAAAATATGGCAGACAGAAAGAAAATAAGGAAGACAGAAAGAAAGAGAAAAAAGAAAGAAAATAAGAAAGAAAGAAAGAAAAGGACAGTTTGGATGGAAGGAAATAAATACATAAATAAATAACAGTTTGACTGAAGCAAGGGAGAGAGGAAGGAAATAGAATAAATAAAATAATGAATAAATGATCAGGCAATACATTTATGGTGCCAGTTAATTGACCATGTCAAAGTTGAATGAATTAATGAATGATTGGATAAGTAAATCAAAATGAAATGCAATAACAAAAATTTAAAAAGTAGATGAAATAAATAAGTAAATGGAATTGCAAGTTTTTAGGATCACACAGAGCTCCGTGACAGCCAAGCTGGTCCAAGAGCAGCGATTTGGGGAGGCCTGTTGTTGTTTTTTGCAGAAATGGCTCCTAAAACTGATTTATCTTGTTTTTAAACAAAATTGTCTTCTCTCTTTCTTCTCTCCCTCCTCAGTTGTACGAACTTGATGGTGACCCCAAAAGGAAGGAGTTTCTGGATGATCTCTTCAGTTTTATGCAGAAACGAGGTGAGGGGGGGGGGGGAGACCTTTACTATCCATCCATTCTACTTTTCGGTCCGAACAATCTTTTCTCCAAAACGTGCTCTGGAAAGCAAGGGAAGCTCCAATGGGCATTCTTGTAGCTCAGTTGTTCTCAACCTTTTAAAGCCGGGGGCCATTGGGTCACGCTCCCTCAGATAGCTTTGGAGGCTGGGGGGCCATTTTGCCCTTCCTCCACCACATGGCATTTCCGGGTCTGGTGGAGGCGGTGAGGTGGGCCCACATGAAATGGTGTAGGTTGCAGGTTGAGAATCCCTGTTGTAGAGCGTTGATTTCTAGTCAGGGGCGAACTAGAACAGGGGTTCCCATCCTTCAAACCAGGGGCCGGGTCATGCTCCCTCAGCTAGCTTCGAGGGCCAGACAGCCATTTTGCCCTGCCTGCATGATAGGGGTGGCCATTTAGTCTGAACAGTTTCAAAGGGGTGACCATTTTGTTTCTCAAATGCCCTTGGAGGGGTGGGGTGGCCATATTGTCTGTCTGTCTGTCTATCATCCTTCCTTCCTAGCTATCTAGCTATCATCCTTCCTTCCTTCCTACCTACCTACCTACCTATCCTTCCTACCTACCGACCAAAGTACCTACCTACCTACCTATCTATCTATCTATCATCCTTCCTTCCTTCCTACCTACCTACCTACCTATCATCCTTCCTACCTACCTATCTATCATAGATTGCTGCCCAAATCCGAAGACTCTGGGTGGCTCACAGGAAATAAAACCAATATTATTTATTTATTTATTAGTTTAAATTTATATTGCCGCCCACTCGCCGTGGCAACTCAGGGCGGCTTACAAACAATACATTACATTACATTACATTACAATATGTTGGGGTGGGCACAGTGGGAGGGGCGGCAAGGTCCTCATCCTGCCCTGCCTTCTTCTTCCCCTGGCAGCTGGTGTAGGCACAGGGGGAGGGGCGGCAAGGTCCTCATCCTGCCCTAGTTGCTTCTTCCCCAGGCAGTTGGTATAGGCACAGGGGGAGGGCGGCAAGGTCACAGTCTAAAAACCTCATTAAATCTGCTACCAAAAATTACCCCAACCCCTACAGATTAAAAGAGGGAGAGAGTGTTCTTACTAAATCGGCAATATTAAATGGCACTGTGGGCCCGATCAGGCCCGCAGGCCTTCAGTTGGGGAACCCCCTGAACTAGAAGGTGGCTGAGGCCAGGGAGATCTTGTCTCTTTCTGGAGACGAGTGCGACACTTCACCTTTTTGACCCCCTCCTTCGCCGCAGGGACCCCCGTGAACCGAATTCCCATCATGGCGAAGCAGGTGCTGGACCTCTACATGCTCTACGTCTTGGTGACCGAGAAAGGCGGCCTGGTGGAGGTCATCAACAAGAAACTGTGGCGGGAGATCACCAAGGGCCTCAGGCTTCCCACGTCCATCACCAGTGCGGCCTTCACCCTGCGGACACAGTAGGTATTGCTCAGTCAAGCCGGAAGAGGGGAGGGGGACTTTTTAAAACTGGGTCTCAGAGACCAATAATAATAATAACAATAATTACAAAAGCAGACAAAAGTATTTTTCCGGGCAATTTTCTAAGCGAAAAAATAACATTTCAGAGACAGAGCAAGTATATAAATAGAAGAAATGAAATAACGAGCACAAAAAATAACTCCCCCCAAAATAAATAAATAAATAAATAAGGGCTATGCATATTTACTGGTCCTGGGTTGGGTTCCCTGTGTCTGTTCTACTCGTGTCACTCTGGGTACTACCAGCAACCTACACCGATGAGGAGTTGGGTTTGGCCAATGCCAAAGGCCAGAAAGTACCTTCGTTTTGGAAGTCCAGGGTTTGGCACGGGAGGAGGAGGAGGACGGAGATGAAGGAGGAAGAGGAAGAGAAGAAGAAGAGAGATGAAGGAAGAAGAAGAAGGGAGAAGAAAGGAGAGGAAGGAAGAAGAGGAAAAGAAGAAGGGAGAAGAAGAAGAAAGGAGATGAAAGAAGAAAAAGAAGGCAGATGAAGGAAGAAGAAGGAGATGAAGGAAGAAGAGGAAAAGAAGAAGAAGGGAAATGAAGAAAGAAGAAGTAGAAGGTAGATAATGGAAGAAGAAGAAGGGAGAAGAAGAAAGGAGATGAAGGAAGAAGAAGGGAGATAAAGGAAGAAGATGATGATGAAGGAGCAAGGGAGATGAAGGAAGAAGAAGAAAAAGGGAGAGGAAGGGAGAAGAAGATGAAGGAGGGAGATGAAGGGAGGAGGAGAAGAAGAAACTGGGACTCAAAAGATAACAAAAACTCATTAACACCCACCTGGAGTACCATATATACTTGAGTATAAGACGACCTGAGTATAAGCCGAGGCACCTAATTTTAACCTGAAAACCCAGGAAAATAGATTGACCCGAGTATAAGTCGAGGGTGGGAAATGCAGCAGCTGATAGTGAGTTCCTATAATCAAAATACAGTAAAACCTCATATAACACTAAAACCTGGTTCCACAAGTCTTCGTGTTATATGATTTTTCGTGTTATCTGATCCTCTATGGGATCCATAGAGATACATTGTAACCACACAGGCTTTCGCGGTTGTTATCTGAAGCATCCCATAGGATCTTAATGTTATCCGATGCAATTCTTCCCCCCAGATTCCTTGATGTTATGCGATTTTCGTGTTATTTGATACTAATGTTATATGAGGTATTACTGTACATGAAGATATGGTAAAATTAATTAAATTGTTGGCGTGTCTCAATCTGGTGCGATCTTGGGACCCTCGTGGTTAAAAAACTCAGTTTATACTTGAGTATACACTATACGGTAATTAATCTGATGCTTTGTCCTTGCATCAAATTATACGGTCGTAATCATGGGAACATAAGCAAAAGGTCACCTCAAGTTTCCCTTTCCCTTCCTCTGTCCAGTCTGGAATTCCCACTCATCGTACATCCTGGGTGTCTCATCTTAAAACTTGGCAACGGTTGTCCATGTACTCTCACTTGCTCCTGAATGGGGAGGTTCGGCGGAAAGGCTGTCTTTGCAGCATGAAAAACAGCCTTGCTGAGTCCTGCAAATCCCCGCGTTCTGTTTCCCCCGGGTGGGCAGTCATCTAGGGTTCGTCTCGGTCTAATCCTGCCTCTTGTTCTCGGCCACCCCAGCGGCTTTTAATCATCTTTTTAAAGGATCTCCCTTCGTCTGCAGACAATGCCTTTCCCGATAACCTCATAGAGTCTCATTAGGGTGGGTGGGGGATGATGGGATAGAAAGTCCTCTTGCACATGAGGCGTTGGGCATGGCTGGACCCACCCGTCTGTGGATCAAGGCCATGCTTTATGTTTTCCAAGGTTTTTAATAGCATTCGATATTCTGCCTTTATCAGGGAAGGGCTTTTCTTAATCGAGGCTAAAGTTAATTAGTCTGGAATTCGGCAGGCCAGGTGGCTGAGGGGTGGGGGATTTGATAGCTGAGGCAGGAAGGGAAACTATTAGCCTCGTTAACAGCTGCTGGTCTGGATTAAAAAAAAAAAAGCAAATGAATTTTTTAAAAGGGTAATTTCCTTTTTTAAAAACCACAACCATCTCCCTCTCATTAGCCCCAAGAAGGGCCCAGAATTTTGCATTTCTTGGTGCTTTATTTGCTTAATTAAGCCTCTTGTCTTGTGTGCAACCGTCAAAAATTCCCCTATTTTTCACCCCTTTTGCAGAATTGCACCTTCAGTTTCAGAATATCTGTTGCATTATCTTTTTTTTCTTTGATGCCGGTAAGATGATGACTGTGTTGGAGACCAGGACGCACTTCCACTCTGATTTACCCCCCAATGTGCCCCCTCCCCAAATTCTGCTGCCCCCACCCCACAAAGGGTCCCTGCGTAGCAGACGGGATCAGCCTGAGAAGGGGGGGGGGGGTCTCCCTTGCTCGAAAGCCAGTCGTATCCAACTCTAAGTTTCAGTGATCATCACCATTTATGGCCACAGAGCTAGTGCTGTGTCTGTAGATGTTTCCTTGGTCACATGGCCAGCACGACTAGATTCAATTTAATTTAATTTCCCCATTTGTATGCTGCCCAAATACTAAACACAATATAATCAATACACAAAAATTATACATTATTCAATCCAACAATATACAGTATTCAATATAAACAATATATAGATGTATGGAACACTGACTGTTACCTTTTGTGCCGAAACGTTATCTTTTTATCTCCTTGCAAATTTCTTGCTTTCAAAACTGCCCAGAGGAGAACTTTGTATTAATAATAAAAAAATTAAAATAATTTAAACAAAACACACCTAGGTATAAAAGGGGATTGAAACAGCTATAGTAAACAAAGAACAGTATTACCGTATAGACTCGAGTATAAATTGAGTTTTTTAGTCCCCAAAATGAGGTCCAAAAATGGGACTCGACTCATACTTGGGTCAACGTAAACACTCAAAAACATACCCACACAAATGTCTAAATTAATCTTACTGTATTTTAATCTATTTTAATTATTGAAACTCACTAGCAGCTGCTGCATTTCCCACCCCTGACTTATACTCAGGTCGATCTATTTTCCTAGTTTTAGAGGTCCAAATTAGGTACCTCAACTTATATTCAGGACGACTTATAGTCAAGTATATACGATAATTAGGCTTCAGTTTAAATTGAAATATGCAGTTTCCAGGCCAGTTTCTTCTAAAGGTAAAGGGTCTCCTTTGCTTGAAAGCCAGTCTTGTCCGACTCTAGGGTCTGGTGCTCATCTCCGTTTCTGTGGTCATGTGGCAGGCACGATTAGAACACTGTTATCTTTCTTGCCAAAGTGGTACTTCTTTATCTATTTGCAAATTTCCTTCTTTCGAACTGGGAGGAGCTGAGACAGACGACAGAAACACACTCCGTTGTGCTGCTCTTGGGTCTCAAACTGCTGACCTGCCGACCTTCTGGTCGTCATGCTTCGCATCTTAACACTACGCCACCATGGTCTCCCGTCCACAGGAAACCTAATCCTAAGGCTTTGCCTAATGGAGGGAGGAGAGGGCTGATTCGTTCCCCTTTAGAAGGAATGGAGGCTTTACCAGGGGTTCCCAACCTACAGCCCGTGGGCCAAATCCAGCCCACAGCACCAAGTAACCTGGCCCATGACCTTGCTTCAGCAGCCACTGGGGAAATTGGCTGTGGACTCATTTATGGCTCTCCAAAACATGTTTACGACATCAAGGGGAACCACCAGTCTGGCCCGCTCAGCTGTCTGAGGGGTGTGGTCCGGCCCACAGCTTAAAAACATTGAGAACCCCCTCTTTAAACCCTACTGTCCCTCACCTGGCCTGGATCAAGTCAGGCAGAATAAAAGGACTCTACAATGTTATGTCATTTGGTCCCCCGCCCAGGTATATGAAGTACTTGTACCCCTACGAGTGTGACAAACGGGGCCTCAGCAACCCCAATGAACTGCAGGCGGCCATTGACAGCAACCGACGGGAAGGGCGCCGGCAAGGATTCAGCGGCTCCATCTTCACCTACTCACCGGGAAACCCCCACAGCCTCCTCACCTCCCCCAAGATCCAGGTGGCCTCGTTGGGACTCCCGTCGGCCACCAACGGCAACCCCATCGTCCCCGGGGCCAAGATCAAGAAAGGTACCCAACAGCTTCCTCCCTTCCTTTCATGGGGGAAGGGGGCATTAATTAAGAAAATTAACGTTAATTGCATGTAAACTGCCCACTAAGCTTTGGAGTCAGTTGTGGGACGGAGAAACTTTGGAATCAGTTGTGAGATGGAGAAAATTTGGAATCAATTGTGTGAATGAAAAACTCTGGAATCAATTGTGGGATGGAGAAACTTTGGAATTAATTGTGGGATGGAGAAACTTTGGAATTAATTGTAGGATGGAGAAAATTTGGAATAAATTGTGAGATGGAGAAACGTTAGTCTCAATTGTGGGATTGGAAAACTTTGGGCATCTGAGCATATGCCGAGTGCTTTTTTCCATTGGGTGAGATTCTTTGAGGCAGGGAGTTTTCTGGTCAGTTTGTGGGGGTCACCTATTTCTTCTGCCCCCTCCCTGCTTCCTCCTCTCCATCTCTGCCCCTCCCCGCCAGAGGAAGACTCGGCCATCCCGACATCGGTGCCCGGCCGCCTGCCGGTCTCGCTGGCCGGCCACTCCGCGGTGGTGGCTCAAGCGGCGGCGGTGCAAGTGGCGGCAGCAGCTCAGGCGGCAGCCCTGGAGCAGCTGCGGGAGAAGCTTGAGTCCGGGGAGCCCCCCGAGAAGAAGATGGCGCTGGGGGGGACGGAAGAGCAGCAGCAGCGGCTGATGCAGCGGGCCTTACAGCACAACCTCCTGGCCATGACGGCGCAGCTGCCCATGAGCATCCGGATCAACAGCCAGGGGGCCACCCGGTCGCCAGGTTGGTGGGTGGGGGTCAGGTGGTCAGCATAGGGGAGGGAGGGGGAGGAGCCAACCAGACCCCTCAAGGCAAAATTGTTCCCCAACCTTTGGTCCTTGGACTCCAATTCCCAGAAGCCTCAGTCAATTCCCCAAAGCACGGATCAGCCAATGGACTTCTGGGAATTGGAGTCCAAAAACGGAAGGTTGAGGAGCCCTGAGTTAAGGTCGTCATATTTGCTAATTAACGCCCCTCCTTTTGCAGAGAACCGCCAGGAAGGCGCATCGGCCAACGGGAACAGTAGCATCAACATGTCGGTCGAGATCAACGGCACCGTTTACACAGGTAACAAGGGGGTTGGGGTGGAAGGAGCCGTGGTGTGTGTGTGTGGGGTTTGACTGCTGAGTTGCCGATCGTCCAGATAGACAGAGGCTCTTGCAAGGCGGGTCTGCGGTGGTTTAGTTTGAAATTGTGAGCAATTTGCAAGTAGATAAACAGGCACCGTTTTGCCAGGAAAGGTAACAACATTCCCCACGCTCCTGCTAACCTAGTGGTTCAAAAGCAAGAAAATTGCAAGTGGGTAAATAGGTAAGCTTTGGCAGGAAAGGTAACAGCGTTCTGCATCTAGTTGTGCCTGCCACATGACCACAGGAATGTCTCCAGACTCGGACAAGCACTGGCTCTTGGGCTGTAAATGAAAATGAGCACCGACTGACCCCTGGAGTCGGACACGTCCGGCTTTCGAGCAAGGGTGACCTTTGACCTAACCCCCCCCCCCAACATCCAACCTGGAATCAGCTTGGTTTGGAGAGCCAGTGGGGCAGGGTGGGTGGACAATGGGACTCCGAGGACCTCAGAGCAACTGAGACCTTGTTCCCTGCACGATGGGGGTGGCCATTTTGTCCCAACAGCCACAAAGGGGCGGCTATTTTGTTTCTCAGATGCTCTTGGAGGGGTGTGCGGACACATGAAATGGTGCCACAGGGCAGATCCGGCCCACGAGCTAAGTTGGGAAATCCTGCTTTAAGATTTGCAGTGTGTGTATGGGAGACCTCAGGCGGGAGAGAAAGTAGGTGCAGTAACCTCTCTAGCTCTTTCCCTTTCTCCATCATTCTCTCCCTCTCTCTCTACCAGGGGTCCTATTTGCCCAGACACTGCCAGCCGCCACGTCCTCCTCCGGCAGAGGAAACGCCAACAGCGGGCAGAATCCAGGCAATACCACCACCACCACCACCACCACCACCACAACGAGCAGCGGGAGCATGGCCGCAAGTGGAACGGGAGCCTCGGGCCCAGCCGGAGGTTTGTCCTCAGCACCGGCTTCTACCTCAACGAGCACCTCATCGCCTTAAAACCCTCCTCCTCCCTCCCTTCCCCTCCCCCCCGCAAACAAAGACACCATTAATTAAGACGCCCATCTTGCAACACTGCCTTGCCACAGCGGAAATGGAAGTGAATCGTGTCTTCCTCCTTTTCCTCGGAGCCCCGGGGGGGCAACATTTGTTGGCCGGCTTCATGGCACCCGCTCGGGACGGGCGACAGGTGTGTCAGGCGCGGGAGCACAAAGGTGTGTGGATACCACTTTCCGGAGGTGCCACGAGGTGTTTACGGCGAGGGTGTTTTACTCCGTGACTTCCCCTGAATAACCAAAGCAAACCCAACTCCTCCTCTGACAAATCTTCAGCGACAGATCTCTCTTCCTCCGCGTTTCCCTTCAAACAAATCCGCCGTAAAGAGAACAAACGAGACGAATTTTTTATCCCCGGGCGATAAGTGATAAGGAAGACGTCGCCGTCGTTTGATGCTGAGCCAGACCCGACCCGGAAAAACCTTCTTACCTCATATGCAAATCCCACACATTGCACTGTGTGTGTGTGTCTTTTAGATTCTTTTTATTTTAATTATTATTATATTATTATTATCTTGATACCTCCAGAACAGGAAGACTCAGTGACGGCGTTTGGGAAGAAGAAGAAGAAAAATAACAAAATCCATTTAACATGTAGACGCTGGGGAGCTTTTTAAGCCCTTTTTAAAAATTCTCGTTGAAATGGTTAAAGGAAAATACGGGGCGAGGGTTTGCAAAGATAAAAAGCTTCGCTTCCAGTTTTCCCGTTCTTTGATATTTTCATTTATTCAAGGTAGAGAATATCCCTTGTAACCTGATCAAGGTTAGTTTTGCTCCTTCAGATGGTGGATTTTTTTTTTGGGGGGGGGCAGTCTGTGCCCATCTTTCTCTTTAAATTTCCCTTTCAATTTCGGCAGGGCTTTTGCGGGAAGGTCACTAAATGGCTCAGGTAGTATTTTTACGTGGCAGAGCTTGAACGACTATAGGATGATATTTTTGTACCCGCCTTCTCTGCTGTGTTTTGTGTGTTTTGTGTGGAAGAGAAGTGGTGGTGGGGTTTTGAGGATTGGCATTGTTTTGCAAGTTGTGAGTGTGCGTGCGTGTGTGTTTGTGTGTGACACACCAGGTGAGTCTTTTATTTAACACTTTACAGATCCCCTGTTACTCACAGGGCAGGAATGGTCAAATCTTTGGTGTGGATTTTATATTGGTCCTGTGATAGTGGGGTTAATGGGTTATGTTATATATATATATATATATATATGAACAGGTTTTGCTAAATCGGAACGAAGAGGGTTTGTTAAATCAGAAGTCCTCGGAGTTTTATATCGCCTAGATTTAACAATTAGGGTTTGTTAAATTGGAACGAACAGGTTTTGCTAAATCGGAATGAAGAGGGTTTGTTAAATTGGAAGAAATAGATTTTGTTAAATCGGAAATCCTCGGAGTTTTATATCACCTAGATTTAACAAAAGGGGTTTGCTAAATCGGAACGAAGAGGGTTTGCTAAATCAGAACGAAGAGGGTTTGTTAAATCGGAACAAATTGATTTTGTTAAATTGGAACAAATAGATTTTGTTAAACGGATGTCCTCAAAGTTTTATATCACCTAGATCTAACAAAAAGGGTTTGCTAAATCGGAACAAATAGATTTTGTTAAATCTGAACGAAGCGGGTTTGCTAACTCAGAATGAAGAGGGTTTGTTAAATCGGAACAAATAGATTTTGTTAAATCGGAAGTCCTTGGAGTTTTATATTGCCTAGATCTAACAAAAAGGGTTTGCTAAATTGGAACGAATAGGTTTTGTTTAATCTGAACGAAGAGGGTTTGTTAAATCAGAACGAAGAGGGTTTCTTAAATCAGAACAAATAGATTTTGTTAAATCGGAAGTCCTCAAAGTTTTATATCGCCTAGATTTAACAAAAAGGGTTTGCTAAATCGGAACAAATAGATTTTGTTAAATTGGAAGAGGGTTTGCTAAATCAGAACGAAGCGGGTTTGTTAAATCAGAACGAAGCGGGTTTGATTTTTCCTATAGCAGTTTCAGCTTTGCAAGGTTGCAAACCTCCCACCACCACCCATGACGCACAAACATGCTCCGGATCATTTCATACGCGGCCAAGCTTTTAGCTCTTGGCTTCTGTGAATGACCTCCACGGGTAGCATCTTTCGGTCCTTTGGTTGGTATACAGGCCATTGTGTGGGATAAATTGGCAATGAGGTTTGGAAAGGGACATGCAGAATGGTTGGTGCTATTTAGAACGAAGAGGTTTCCTCCCCACTGGAGGAAAGGTACTGAATTACACGGGTCCCCCTTCCCCCCGAGAAGAAATAGAAGAGACTGGTTTAAAAAGGAAACTTTTGAAAAAAACTATTCTTTAAAACCCTGATAGTGAAGAGGGGTTTTAAAAAGGGAAAGTTGGGCTTTTAAAAGTTATTTTCACTTTTTAAAACCTGATAGTGAAGACGGATTTTTAAAATAAACTTTTGCTTTTAAAAACCATCCTTACTTTAAAAACCTTGTAGTGAAGACTGGTTTTTAAGAGGAAAATTGTGCTTTTAAAAGTTATTTTTAACTTTAAAAACCTGATAGTGAAGATGGATTTTTAAGAGGAAACTTGGGCTTTTAAAAGTTATCCTTACATTTAAAAACCTGATAGTGAAAGATGGGTTTTTAAACGGGAACTTCTGCTTTTAAAAGCTATTCTTACTTTAAAAATTTGATGAAGAAGACGGATTTTTAAAAGGAAACTTGTGTTTTTAAAAAGTTATTCTTCCTTTACAAACCGATCCATTCTAAATGGGGAATTGGGAATTTCTCTCTCTCTCTCTCTCTCTCTCTCTCTCTCTCTCACACACACACACACACACACACACACACACACACACACACACACACACAGACAATCCTTTACACCAGGAGTGCCCAAACTATGGCCTGGGGGCCAGATGCGGGCCCCCGACAGAAATTCACCTGGCCCACGAAACCCTTGTTGCTCCAGGAAGCGGAAGTAAAACGTGCCCGTATGGGCACATTTTACTTCTACTTCCGGGAGTGATGAGGGCTTCATGGGCCGGATTAATTTGTGTCGAGGCCACATCTGGCCCCCGGGCCATAGGGACCAGCTCCCTGAAGCTTGTGACCAGCCCACGGCCCAAAAGGTTTTGGCACCCCTGCTTTACACTAAATCTAGTTTTGAGGGGCGGAGAAGAAAGAGGCTATATCTCTCTCTCTCTCTCTCTCTCTCTCTCTCTCTCTCTATATATATATATATATATATATATATATATATATATATATATATATATATATATATATATATATATGAGAGAGAAAGTGAGCGTGTATGTTTGTCAGGCCGTTTATGAGCCTGTAAAATCTGTGTGAATGTTTTTTAACACAAAGAAAACACAGTATGAAAATGGTATTTCTTCAGTCCAAACTTGGATTGTAACTCAGGGGATATCATAAACCTAATTTATCTGGACCTTGATTGTATTCAGGGAGGTAAAAATGGAGCGGATGGAGGTAAAAAACCCCAAACCTCAAAAAAATGCATATTTTTGGTTCAAACAGGACCTGGATTTTGTTTTTATTCTTCGCTGGCACCGTATAACTTTTTTTGTAGGGGTCTGCAGTCATGGGAGGGGGGTATTTTGGAGGTGGGATACCTTTTACACCAGGGATGCCCTAACTATGACCTATGGGCCAGATCCGGCCCATGAGCCACAGTGACCGGCTCCTTGAACCACGTGACCGGGCCATGGCCCAAAAAGTTTGGGCACCCCTGTTTTACATCCTGAGCTGGGGGGGGGGGGTTTGAAGTAACTTGTTTTAAGACTGTTTTAACGAGGATGTTCTGGTTAACAGTAACCGAGGCTGAAGAAGTCGGGATTTTCTGACTGGTTTTGGGTTCACTTTGCAGAGCAAAAGTAGACAGAAATCTCTCAGGATGGGTGGAAGAAATGTTTTATTTAGGCCTGGCCTCCACGGTCCTTTTCAAGGTTGTAAAGCAGAGGTCTCGACCTTTTATAAGCCGCGGGCCGGGTCACGCTCCCTCAGGCAGTTCCGGGGCCCGGATCCGGCCCACAAGATGAGAACCCCTGTTGTAAAGATTGCTAGACATTTGCTTTGGCGTCCCGGGGAATTTTTGGTGGCCGTGAATTCTTCCACCAACATATGGGTATGTTTTTTCCTTTCATTTGGTTTGCTTTATTTAATTTTTTTAATCCCCCCCCCAAAAAAAAAAAAAATTAGATTTTTCCCGTGTTTGCTCTTGGCTTAATTTTACACTTGTGAAACGGGGCGTGCCTTTAGTTAGTAGTTTTAAAGTGTGTTTTTTCCACTGTTGTACTTTGGATATTTGGGGTGGGGGGGGATTGAGCAAGAGAAATATATAAAAGTTTTCCCCCCTCTCTCTTTTTGCATATCAACTTCAAACTTAACTGGGGGAGATTCTGTTTGATTTTTTTTTTTTTTGTTTCCGAAAGGAAAACGAATACAACAAGGGTTTATGCAATTTGTACAGCTTAATGTAGGCTTTGGATTATTATTATTTTTGACTCAGGTAATAAGAAAATAAAAAATGGTAAAAGAAACCACATTCTACCTCTGAAAACAATATTCTCCCGGGGGGGGGGGGAGACAATGCCTTTTTGTCTCCAGATCTCTGTGTTGTTTTATTTTTGTTTAGGGTTTGTTTGTTTTTATTTTTTTTTGGGAGGAAAGGCAAAGAAACTAATCACCTTTTCCCCCTGCAAACATTCAGGTATTATTAACCTTTTGTGACTTAAGAGAAATTTAAGGAGAACGCTGAAAAGTTTACATTTTATAACATTATTATTACAGATTGTATTTAAACTTTCAAAAATATTTAAGATGATTGTAACCGTGTAAAGTTGAAGAGATATTAAAAAAAAGGAAGGAGGAGGAAAACAAAATAAGACCTTTGGAAGCAATATGTCATTTGTGTGTGTCTAACTGGGGCGAAAATGGATCAGTCAAGTCTCAAAGTTGATTTCAGGGTTTTGGGAACCAGGATTTGTAGGTCGTAATTGGTTAAGAAGAGATAAATAATTATTTGGCCCCTGGTTCTTTCCCACAATTCCAGCCAGGAACCCAGGAACAAATGTGAAAGAATTCCGGAGTCTTTATTAAACTGGAGTGACAAAATAAGTCTTATGACCTGCTATTAAATGGTATTTCTCACATCCGTCCAGCCGTAGGACTGGTGGATTCTCGTCTGCAGTAGGAGAATAATTTTGTTTGTTTGTTTATTACAGTGTATACTCAACTCTTAAGTCTGTTTATTACAGTGTATACTCGACTCTTAAGTTGTCCCGAATATAAGCCGAGGTACCTAATTTGGATCTCTAAAACTAAGAAAATAGATTGACCTGTGGGTTCAGTTATCCACAGTTTTGGTTATCCACTGGTTTATTTAAAAAATATTCAATTAAAATCCTGAAATGCTTAATATATATATACCACATATACTTGAGTATAAGTCATCCCGAATCTAAGTCGAGGTACCTAATTTGGACCTCTAAAACTAGGGAAATAGATTGACCCGAGAATAAGTCCCGGGTGGAAAATGCAGCACCTGCGAGTGAGTTTTGACAATTAAAATACATGAAAATATGGCAAAATTTATTTATTTATTTATTTATTTTAGTTTCAATAATTAAAATACATGAAAATATGGCAAAATTTATTTATTTATTTGTTTATCAGATTTATATGCCGCACTCCTCGCCAAAGCAGCTCAAAGGGACTAACAGTGTTAAAATCGCAAATATAAATATGACATAATATAAATAATACGATCAGGAAAGTACAATACAAAAAGTCTTAAATTTAGGCTTCTGTATGGGTATATTTTTGAGTTTTTATGGTAGTGTTAGTGGGTTTTTTTAAAAAAATGTGTTTGAATTTTCACCACTGCGGTTTTGGGACCCTCAGGGTCATTGACCCCAAGTATAAGTTGAGTCCTCTTTTTGGACCTCATTTGGGAGGGGGCCCTAAAAAACTGACTTTGAATTTTTTAATCTTTTAACTTGTTTAATTTTAATATATTAATAATTTTTTTAAAAAAAATTATTGAGTTTTTCAAACGACACAAAAATACAAATATATCTTGCAGAAAATAACCATTTGATTTTACATTGTCTCATCTGTATATAAAATAACAGAAAATAAAAATGACATACAGTACATTACATAACTGACAATTTATTAATAATATAATATACTAAAGTAAAAATAAAACTTTCTTGTATAAGCACAGTTATTACTTAATTTGTAACAATCACCATTGTGCTGTTTACATTGCCCAGAAGATGGTGGGGGATCAGCTTCTTTTTAATTCCAAAAACTCATTTGTTCTGGTGCTGGCCTTCCTCGTTCTTTCCCATTCAATGTCGCCTCCACAAATAAATTCCAAATTTTTGAAAATTTGTTTTCTTGGGCTATTCCTTTTACCACATTCAGCTCCCATGTTAACTTATCATTTAAGGCAAGCCCCCACATCTCTTTATACCAATCATCAATCTTTAATCTCTCGTCATTTTTCCAATTTCTTGCTATACATTGTCTTACTGATGTTAACATTATAGATATCAATTCCCTTTTATCCTCATCCACTTTTATACTGTCAACATCCGTCAATAAGGCCGCACCTGGACCCAGCTCAATATTTTAATAATTTTTAAATTGGATTTTATATTGTTTTTTTATGTATATTTTTAAGCCTTTGTCAGCCGCCCTGAGTCTCTTTGAGAAGGGCGGCATATAAGTCGGTAAAATAAATAAAATAAAATAATAATAAGACTTATACTCGAGTATATACAGTACATGAAAATACAGTAAAAGAAAGTAATTTAGACATTTGTGTGAGTATATTTTTGAGTTTTTAATGGTCATGTTAATGCATTTTTAAAATATTTGAATTTGCACCACCGCAGTTTTGGGACCTTTGGGGTCGTTGACCCGAGTATAAGTCTAGTCCCCTTTTTCGACCTTATTGGGGGGGGGGGGCTAAAAAACTAGACTTATACTCGAGTATATGCAGTAAATATTTTCCTACGTTGAGAGGGGGAAACCCAGTTAAAACCAGAAATACACAAACTTAAATTTAATTAAATAAATTAAAAATAAATTAATTAAATTTAAACAAACAAACAAACAATAACAGTTTGACGGTATCCAGGGGTGGCAGTAGTCCGAATATATACTTATTAGCAGGAATAATAATAATTCTAATCGCCACTGCAGGGACTGTTTTACAGAATCCCCCCAAAAAATACAGAAATGGGGAACTGCCGAAAAAGGAGTTGGACTTCCAGAGCGATCGGCCGAACCAGCCAGAACTCTTCAAAGGAGGGGCTTGTGCAAATTACACAACATTTCTTGCACAGAGAAGACTTCAAAGGGCAGGGCATGTTTTCCGTATGGAGAAAACTGGGACGCCTTAAGATGGTAATAAAGGTAAAAGGTGTTTCTCTTCCTCGAGAGCCCGCCATGCCTGACTCTAAGGGACTCATTTCCATTTACAGCCCGAAAGCCAGCGCTGACTGAATCGGCAGGCCTTTCTGTGGCCACCTGGCAGGCAGGAGTAGACTCCGGAACGCTGTTACCTTTCCTGCCAGAGCGGTACCTCTTTATCTACTTGCAAATTTCTTGCTTTCGAACTGCTCAGGCAGGTGATGGGCACTCACTCTGTCGCGCGCGTCTCGAACTGCTGAGTTCAGTGTCTTGAGCACTAAACTACCACAGTGCCTTAGTGCGCTTGGTACTGGTTTTTAAAAAAGGACACAATCCAACCAGGTAGCAAAATTGGAATTACTGTATATACTCGTGCATAAGCTGAGGTATCTAATTTTGACCTGAAAACCCAGAAAAATAGCTTGATCTGAGTATAAGCTGAGGGTGGGAAATGCAGCTGCTATTAGTGAGTTTCAATAATCAAAATACATGAAAATAAGGTAAAATTAATTAAATTGTTGACACATCTCAATCCGGTTGTGGTCTTGGGACTCTCGTGGTCACTGACCCGAGTATAAGCTTGTCACGCAACCAGCCGGCCTATTCTACCCTGGGGCCCCTTGACGTGACAAAGCTGAGTCCCCTTTTGGGGTCTAATTTTTTGGGGCTAAAAAAACTCGGCTTATACTCAAGTATATACGGTAATTCCAATGTCCAGTTGAAAAGCAGTAAAAACACCATTTAAAAATGTATGGGTTTTTTTTTTTTTTAGAACAACCTAGCTTAACGGCCAAAGGTCAGTCTGAATGAAACAGGGCTTTGCTTGGTGGCCAGAGGGAGGGAATGATGTGCGGTCAGCAGTTATGGCAGGAGTGGGAGGGAAGGTGAGGAAACTGCAACAGCTACAATCTCCCTCCACAAACAAGCTTCTGGTTTGGGGTCAGAATTCACAGGGGGGGGGGCTATAAAAGGCAGACATTGAGTAATTGGCTAAAAATGGTAGGTTTAAAGGACGTGTGGAGAGAGCTCAAAGGAAATGAAAGAACATATACTTTTTCTCAAGTACATAATACTTATTCTAGAATTAATTACATTTTTGTTACTGAAAATATGGTGAAAACAGTAGAAGAAATAGAAACAGGGATTTTTAAAGAATCAGATCATGCAAAAATATTAATGGATCTAAAATTTGGAGGATTAATGAAGAGGGTAAATAATTGGAGGTACAACCCAAAACTTTTTAAAGATCATGCTATTAAAAGTCAAATAATTAAAAAATGGGAAGAAAATTGAAAATGGAACGATAGTAATACATGAGGTTAGTTACAGTACTGTGTGGGGTACTATGAAAGCGATTTTTAGAGGTGAAAGTGTTAAATTAGCAAGTATTAAGAATAAACGGAATGGAATTAAGCACGTTGAAATGGAAAGACAAATAAAACAACTTCAAACTGAACACGCAGGGCAGGCGGGAAATTTCTAGCTGAAAGCCTGACCGGACGGCAGGGCTATTTTAACCCTCTTTCTTATCCCGATCAAACCCAGGACAGCCCAAGTGAAGCTGCTTTCTTGGCGTTGGCCAAACTCAAGTCCTCATCGGGGCCTGGTTTAAAAAGAGTAAAACAACACATAAAACTGTTTAAAAAGTTATAGTTACAGTTATAAAAAATGTCTGTGTATAAATGCACATACATAGTAGATATTAAAATGTTTGCTACCATCATGGGCGGAGTCTATGTCATGGGCAGAGCCTACGTCATGGACGATTAATCGTGCCTGCCATATGGCCATGTAGACATCTGCAAACACAGGCCGCACTGGCTCTTTGGCTGCAAATGGAGATGAGCACTGCCCCCTAGAGTCGGATAGGGCTGGCTTTTGAGCAAGGGAGACCTTGAACTCCTTGCAGGGACAAAAAACCTGTCGTCAAACTTGAATATCAACCAGGGATCTTCTGTTATTGGGTAAAGGCCGCCCTTGCTTGAAAGCCAGTCGTTACTAACTCTAGGGTTCAGTGCTCATCTCTGTTTATAGCTGAAGAGCCAGTGGACTTGATCCACAAAAGCTCACATTAAAATACAGCAGTTCGTCTTTAAGGTGCCACAACGTTTTTGTCTTTTTTGTTTTTACTCTCTGAGATGCTTTCACAGGATGAAACTTTTTAAAGGGTAGCTGCATTAGTCTGGGCAGGGAGGTGGGCGTGGCCACCCAATTTCGCTCCCCCCCCCCAAAGGCCACCCAATCTTGCCGCCCCTGCCGGGGGGGGGGGGTCGGACCTGTTGCTGCTCACCACTGCACATAGTGAATATAATTACATAAAACAGAATTACTAGTGCAAAATAAAAATAGTTATTATTGGTTTTTAACCTGTCCCCACTGTAGCCACTTCGCCCTAATGCTCTAATGCTTCATACCCTGGTATCCCTCCAGGCAAATCTGGCTACCGCAGCTGTCAGGTGAGTACTTCTTTCTGAGAGCACGGCTCTAAACTATTCAACTACATCTGAGGAAAGGCAACAATGAGGTCACATCTAAGGTTGCCATGAAACTGGCATTCTAGGAGCACGTGTTCAGATGTCTCCACCTGTTTCTAGCAGTCGGCAGCAGACTGGCAAACGAGCCGGATGATGTATCTCTCCACGTTCACACTGCGTGTTGTTGTCCGCCATCAAGCCCCCATTTGAGCTTGTTGGTCTTGTATTGAAGGAATCCAACCCTCAGCCTATTCAGAGTCCTCCAAGTGACAAAGGGGAGGTTGAGTTCCTCAGCCATCTTCTCCTTTAATGTCCTTCCTTTGCTCAGTGAGTTTCTTCCTCCCTTCTTTTAAATTTGGGTTTGTTCAAGAGTGTCTGTTCCCCCTTAAAGCTCTTCCTGGATCTGAGCGGGTGGACTCTAAAAGCCCTAATCTCCACCTGCTGGATCCGCATGTGAATATCTGAAGCCCCCTCCCCTCAACTCTTTGCTTCCCACTTTATTATTTACTCATCTTTTTATTTAAAATATTTTCCATTAAGTCCAAAATTACAAAATACATGACATATTATCTATGCATCTAAACTCAACAACAGATATAAAAGAGTTCTTAATTGTTCTAAGCCGGGGGCCAGGTCACGCTCCCTCAGACAGCTTCAGGGGCCGGACGGCCATTTGGCCCTTCCTCCACTACACGGCACTTCCTGGTGCAGTGGAGGGGGGGGGGTACATGAAATGGTGCCATGGGCTGCAGGTGGAGAATCCCTGGTGTAGATTCACATAGACTTGGACTTCTGGGAATTGAAGTCCAAGAACACCTGGGAGTGCCAAGGTTAGCCATGACTGTCCTAGGAGTCAAGACAGAAGGAACTGGGCATATTTACCCTTGAGATTTGCCTCATGGGCGACCCCTTCTGACTCAGTTATTCTATGAATGAGTGAATAAATGGAAGCTGCATCTGCTTCGATTGGTTTCTTCATTGATTTCAATGGGGTTGGACTGGATGGCCTCATGGAACACACACACCCCTATCTGGCCCACGAGCTGCAGCTTGAGAATCCTTGATCTAAAGCAAAGCAATCACTTATATACAGTACCACTCCACAGTACTTAGTGCGTGGTTCACAAGTTAATTAGCATGTTGTGGATTATGAATTGTGAGCCGCCCAGAGACGTTTCTGTGATAGGTGTGGCCATATAAATCTAAATAAATGCTGGGTACTCATTTTACCAACTATGGAAGCGGCTGAGCCAACCTTGAGCCCTGGTCAGGACTGAACTCACAACCTTTTGGTTGCAGAGCATCTTGACCACTGTGCCACCAAGTCTCTTTAAACAACTTTTTTTTTAAAAAAACTACATAACAAAATTACACAAAATAAGAAATGAATTTAATGTTTATTTATTACAGAAAAAAATACAGTACAGCAATACATTAACAACTACAATAACAAAATGATAGATCAGGGGTGCCCAAAGTACAGTCTGGGACCCAGATCCGGCCCACAAAGCCCTCATCACTCCCAAAAAAGTGGAAGTAAAATGTGCCCATACACATACAGGCTTCTGGGAGTGACAAGGGCTTCGTAGGCCAGAAGAATTGCTGTCAGGGGCAGAATCCGGCCCCCAGGCCATAGTGACCAGCCCCCTGAACCATGTGACTGGCCCACGGCCGAAAAAGGCTGGGGACCCCTATGATAAGCTAGATTGATTCATGTTAAAGAAAGCAACTCAAGTGTATATTTCATATGTTTCAACCACCCTCTTCCCCGCCGGCCCTGCAGTGTAGGACAGGGGTTGTAGGGGAGGGGGGAAAGTGGCCTAAGGGAGAGGAAGGGCGGTGACTGACCCCCCCCCTCCCGTCGTCGGGAGCATTTGGGGACGTGCGGGGGGTGGAAACGGGACCCCCAAAACGGATTCCCCTCCCTTTACACCCCAAAACGGCACTTCCGCCGTTGACATCCGGCGCGCGAACGCCGTCACTTCCGCCCTCGGCGGGCCAACGACACAGCGACGCTCTGGGACGCGAAGGAGAACCGCGCCCTCTCTGACCGTGGCCCGCCTCAGCCCGTGACGTAGGCTCGCCCTGGGCGAAAACTACCATTCCCAGAATGCCGCATCCGGCGCGGCCATTGAGGGCGCTGCCTCGGAGCTTGCTGGGAAACGTAGTCGGTGGGGGTGGGGAGAGGCGTCGTCCGCTTTGGCGGAGTGACGTTGCCAGTGACGCGCGCGCGAGGGGCGGCGGGGCCTTGACTCCCCTCGAGGGGCGGGGCGAGAGGAGGAGGAGGAGGAAGAGTTAAGATGGCGGAGGCTTCTTCTTCCTCTCCATCCCCGCAACCCGGGCGGTATTTCTGCCACTGCTGCTCGGCTGAGATCGCGCCCCGGTTGCCGGTGAGTCCGGGACGGGGGACTACAAGGCCCATCCTCCGCACTGGAGAGGGGGACTCGGCTAGCGCAGGCAGGGAGGGACTCCCGAGTCCATCGTCCCCGGCGGTTCCTGAGGTGGCTGATGGGCCTGGGAGTAAGGGCAGCCCCTCTACACACCCACACCCACACCACCCGTTTCCCCTCTGGAGGGGATGATGGACGTTGGAGTGAGAGCAACGCCTCACCCTTCCCCGAAGTTCCCCGTCCCATTTCACGTCTAGAGGTGATTATGGGCGTTGGAGTGAGAGCAACGCCTCCCCCCGGAGTTCCCCCTCCATTTTCTTTATTGGGGATGATGGGTGTTGGAGTGAGGGTGGGTGTTAAATTGAGGGCAGTGCCACTCCCCGTCCTAGAGGGGAGGATGATGGGCGTTGGAGTGGCCTCCAGGCGAGGGAGGGTTTTCTCTCCGCCTTCCTTGGGGATGATGGGACATGTGGTGGGCCACCTCTGCCTCTCGTTAGAGTGAGGGTAACTTCTCCCCTGGGGTTCCCCAGTCCATTTCCTCTCTAGAGGGGGGGATGATGGGTGTTGGAGTGGCCAGGGAGGGAGATCCATTCCCCTTGAACGTCACCCCTGGCCACCACCACCTATCCCTGTGGGCTGGGCTGTCAGAGGATGATGGGAGGTGTAATCTAGCAGCTCCTATAAAGGGAGAGAGGATGGGGGGTGCTTTCAGTCCTGCCCTAAAGATGACTTTGCGTGTGTTTGTTATCTTCCCAGCTCAGGGATGATGAGACTTTGTTTTCTGTGCTGTTTCCTGCTCTTAACTCTACAAAAGGGGCTTTCCGGACTCCAGATTCAGCCGACTCCGGTTCCCACTATCCCCAGCGGTGCCCTGTTTGCATGCCCCGTCCAACACATCTGGAGAGGTTCTGGGCTGGAAGCAAATATTTGGCAGTTCCATGGCTGTCATTTGTGCCAGCCGGGGATGATGGGGACTGGAGTCGGCCGGCATCCTGAAGGCTCCCAAGGGCTCCTGTTTTGAGGGGGGGCACAGTACCCATATGTGACACCCACACAGCCACAGATAAGGCATGGAGAGACATTGAAGGGACTCAAGGAGAAGATAGGCAGGTGAGTGAGGAGGGGAGAAGCCCAGCTAGATGGGCTTTGAGTGGCTCCAGATCATGACTTGGGAGTCCCGGGTTCAAATCCCTCTTCTGGGAAACGTACCAGATGACCCGGCCCACCCCCTGCCTGGCCATCCTCAAAGCCTTGTTGCCAGAAGAGAAACACAGGCACCATCTTGAGCTTGTGAGAGAGGAATGTCGTAAAATAACGCCTTAGAGCGATGGAATCCCCTCCACTTCGACTCCCACAATTTGCCGCCTGTGTCTCCTAACCCAACGCCGTCTCTTGGGCTTGTGAGGGAGGAACATGGGAAAATAATTCGTTAGCGCTGCTCCCTGGCCGCCTTAGCAAGAAAGTCACCCACCTTTTGCCATGGGATTTCCCCCTCCACTTTGACTCCCACAATTTTCCGCCTGTGTCTCCTAACCCAACACCGTTTCTTGAGCTTACGAGAGAGGAACATGAGGAACATGGGAAAATAATTCGTTAGCACTGCTTCTTGGCCTTCTTAATGAGACAGTCAGCCACCTTTTGCCATGGGGTTTCCTCCTCCACTTCGACTCCCACAATTTGCAGCCTGTGTCTCCTAACCCAACATTGCCTCTTTCTCTGTGTGTCTTTGGGGGCCCCTGTGGAAACATTTGCCACATCGTCGCTCCACTCTTGCTCCACTCTTGCGCAAGTGAATTTGCCCCTGCAAAAGTTCACGTTAAGATAAAGCCCTTTGTCTTTTCCACCACGTTTATTTTCACTTTCCCTTTCATTTTTTCCTTGCATCTCTTGTCTGATGGGCCTCCGGAAACAGAGAAAGTTGACTTTACATCTTTCCTGCTTAAAAAGCATTTTAAAAAATAACCTGATTTCCCTTTTTTTAATTTAAGGACTTTGGACTGTAAATTTTAATTTAATTTAATTTAATTTTCATACTTACATGCCGCCCGATCAGGAAACCCGACTTGATTTTCCCCTAGATTTGGTTTTGCATTCTTGAATACCTCTGGATTTTCTCCCCCGCAGGATTACATTTGTCCCCGGTGCGAATCCGGTTTCATTGAAGAACTACCGGAAGAACCAAGGTAAGAAACCAATTCCCTGCTTCTTTGAGCATGTCTGAATGGGTCGGGGGTCAAGGTCGGGGTCTCCCTTGCTCAAGTCGTGTCCAACTCTAGGGGGTTTAGAGCTCATCTCTGTGTCCAGTCTGAGTCTGCAGACGTTTCCCTGGGTCATGTGGCAGGCACGACTAGACATCAGAATTTTAATTTAATTTAATAGGTTTATATACCGCACTGTCCAATGGACTCTGGGTGGTGTACACAAGATAGAACCAATATAAAGCAATTAAAAAAAAAAACCTTAAAAATGCTGTTACCTTTCCCACCGAAGTGGAACCTATTTACTTCCTTGCAAATTTCTTGCACATCCAAACCGCGAGGTTGGCAGGAGAACATGGAATGCTGTTACCTTTCTTGCCTGAAGCAGAACTCTTTATTCCCTCGCATCAAACTATAAATTGATAATTTTACCCTTATATTGGTGAAGGTCACCCTTGCTCGAAAGCCAGCCGTATCTGACTCTAGGGTTCAGTGCTCATCTCTGTTTAAAGCCGAAAAGCCAGCGCTGTCTGCATCTGCAGACGTTTCCGTGGTCATGTGCCAGGCATGACTAGACGACGGAACGCTGTTTACCTTCCCACCGAAGTGGTACCTATTTATCTGTTTGCAATTTTTTTGAAATTTTGAACACAGACAGTCAGACCCACTTTCTGTTTCTAGACAGCATTTGAAAATAATTTTAGTCGTAGGATATAGTTGGAGTTTTTTTTTTACTGGTTTTTTAAACCTGGTCCTTTGAGGCTGCTATATATTTTCAGTGATTTTACACTCCAGTGTCTAGTCGTGCCTGCCAAGTGACCACGGAAACGTCTGCAGAAACAGATAGCGCCAGCTCTTCGTCTTTGAAACAGATATGAGCGCTGAACCCTAGAGGTGGATACGACTGGTTTTCGAACAAGGGAGACCTTTACCTTTACTGGTTTTTTAGAAACACTCAGAGAGTAAATAGAACAAACCGATGCGGCACCTTCAAGGCTAACGGCTGTGTTTTTAATATGTGCTTTTGTGGATCGAGTCCACTTTGTCGAGCAGGGCTTTCTCTCCCATGAGCGTCAGACTGATTTTATTCCCCTCCGTCTTTCCACTCCCCCCCCAGGAATGTCGAAAACGGGTCCAGTTCTTCCGCCTCGACCAGCGACCAGACCAGACACCCGTTTGAGGTAAGACGGCGGCCGCTCAAGGGGTTAAGACGCTGAGCTTGACAACTGGAAGGTCAGGGGTTCGAGACCCGAGTGCCGCATGACAGAGCGAGCTCCCGTTTTTGTCCCAGCTCCTGCCAATCTAGCAGTTCAAAAGCAAGGAATGGCAACTGGATAAATAGGTACCACTTCAGTGGGAAAGGTAAACAGTGTTACATGCACTCCGGTGTCTAATCATGCCTGCCACGTGTCCATGGAAACATGTATAGAAACAGACAGCACTGGCTCTTTGGCTTTGAAACAGAGATGAGCACTGAACCCTAGAGTCAGATACAACTGGCTTTCGAGCAAGGGCGACCCTTGACCTGCCTCTGTGCCCCCTTTCCGTGGCTGAGAATCCAGGTCGGTTTCTTCTCTTGCTAAGATTAAAAACAAACCATTATTTAATAACAAAGAGCCTTTTGGAGTCTCTCGTACCTTAAATAGGAAACTATCTTTAGATAAGGTGCAGGTAGATAAACAGGTACCACTTCAATGGGAAGGTAAACAGTGTTCCGTGCCTAGTTGTGCCTGCCACATGTCCATGGAAACATCCGTAGACTCAGACACTGCTGGCTCTTTGGCTATAAACAGAGACAAGCACTGAACCCTAGAATCGGATACGACTGGCTTTCGAACAAGGGCGGCCTTTAGCTTTAAACGGGTGCTTCTTCGGCAAGAAAGGTAACAGTGTTCTGTGCGCTCCTGCCAACCGAGCAGTTCAAAATTGTGAGAAGTTTGCAAGTGTATAAACAGGTTCTGCTTCGACAAGGAAGGTAACAGCGTTCCTTGCATCCGGCCGTGCCTGCCACATGGCCGCAGAAAATGTCTGCAGACTCAGACAGGGCTGGAAACTGAGATGAGCACCGAACCCCTAGAATTCGACTGGCTTTCGAGCCAGGGCCGACCCTTGACCTTGAGCGAGGGGAGGATGATTTCCTAATCATCATCATCCTGCTGCCACCCTTCGTTCCAGAATGTGGACCAGCCCCTGTTCAGCCTGCCTCAGGGCTACGGCCAGTTCGCCTTCGGCATCATCGACGACACCTTTGAGTTCCCCACCTTCGGCCCCAACCCGACGCCCGAGGACAACCGGTACGCAGAGAATCGGCGGCCGGAACGGGAGCAGCACCCCTCCCGGCACAGATACGGTGCTCGGCAGCCGCGGGCCCGCTTCACCACCACCACCTCCGCCACCACCCGGCGGGCGGGCGGGCAGCACGAGGGCGTGCCCACCTTGGAAGGGTAAGCAGCCAGTGGGTCCCAGTTGGGGGGTGGGGGTGGCGGCTCAGCTCCATGGGGCAGGGAAGGAGGCGGAGGGGGCTGGTGACCGTCTAGGACCCCAGGAAGAATGATGATGATGAGGTCCCAGCATCTATGGAGGGGTTTTCTGACCAGGGAAATGACCACCTTCTATCTATCTGTCTATTAATTAATGCATTTGGTATATCTATTAATTCTATCTATTGAATCATGCATTATATCTATAAATTCATGTGTTCTATCTGTCTGTCTATTTATCTATTAATTCATGAATTATATCGATTAATTCACACTTTCTATCAATTCATCAATTATATCTCTTAATTCATGTGTTCTATCTATCTATTCTTGTGTTCTATCTATTAATTCATGTATTATATCTTATCTATTTATGTAATCTATCTATCCATCAATTCATGCATTCTATCTATTATTTCATGTGTTCTATCAATTCATGTGTTATATCTGTCTATCAATTCTTGCATTCTATCTCTGTCAATTTATGTGTTCTAACTATCAATTCATGCATTCTATCTATTTCATGTGTTCTATCTATATCAATTCATGCATTCTATCTATCTCTGTCAATTCATATGTTCTATCTATCAATTCATGCATTCTATCTATCTATTACTTCACATGTTTTATCTATCAATTCATGCATTCTATCTATCTATCTATTAATTCATGTATTCTATCTACCTACCTACCTGCCTACCTATCTGTCTATCAATTCATGCATACCTACCTACCTACCAACCTCTCTCTCTCTCTCTCTCTCTCTCTCTCCCTGGGCAGGATTATCCAGCAACTGGTCAATGGGATCATCGCCCCAACCACGATACCAAACCTTGGAGTGGGACCCTGGTGAGTTTGATTTGGGGGAGGGGGGAGAACAGGTTTCAGTGTCTTTTTCTTCTTTTCTCTTTCTTTTTCTCACTTATTTTCTCCTTACTTTTGTCTCTATTTCTTTCTTTCTCTTTTCTCAAAATCGATTTCCTTATTTCTTTTCCTCATACGATTTCTTCCTCTTAATTTTTTCTATTTGTATTTCATTCTCTTTTCTTCTCAGATATCCTTCCTTCCTTTTTCTCAGAGATTCTTCCTCTCTCTCACTCTCTTTCTCTTCTTTCTTTCTCACCTCTCTCTTTTTCTCTTTCTTCCTCTCAAACTATTTCTTTTTCTATTTGTAATTCATTTTCTCTCTCTCTCTTTCTTTCTTCCTCTCAGATATTCTTCTTTTGTCTTTCTCACTGTCTCTTTCCTTCTTTTGCTCTTTCTTCTGCAGTTTCCTTCCTTCCTTCTTTCTTTCTCTCTCCCTCCTCCCTCTGTTTTCCTTCCTTCCTTTCTCTTTTTCACTGCCCCTTTCTTTCACTCTCTTTCCTCTGCAGTTTCCCTTTCTCTCTCTCCTTCTTTTCTCTACAGCCCCCCCATACAAATAACCTCTACTCTCCTCCCAGGGGGATCCTGCATTCGAATCCCATGGACTACGCATGGGGGGCCAACGGCCTGGACGCCATCATCACTCAGGTCAGTCGAGGGCCGGTGTGTGTGTGTGTCTCTGCCTTCCTTGAGGGGATGGACGGACATGGGCCTCTCTCTGTTGAATTCCCTCTCATGGGACAAGCTTTTCCGTCCTGCCAAGAGTTGGGCACTGTTCGCAGTAGCCCAGCCAAACCACCTCTGGCAGCTTCAGCAGAACCTCCATAGCCCGAAGCACTCTTCTGATAAATTGCCTTTTCCTTCCTTCCTTCCTCCCTTCCTTCCTTCCTTGATTCACTCATTCATTCATTCATTTATTGATTCACTCATTCATTTATTCATTCCTTGAATCATTCATTCACTCATTCATTCATTCATTCCTTGATTCACTCATTCATTTATTCATTGATGCACTCATTCATTCATTCCTTGATTCACTCATTCATTTATTTATTCATTCATTCATTCAATCCTTGATGTACTCATTCATTCATTCAATCCTTGATGCACTCATTCATTCATTCATTTATTCATTCATTCCTTGATGCACTCATTCATTCATTCATCCATTCCTTGATGCACTCATTCATTCATTTATTCATTCATCCCTTGATTCATTCATTCATTCCAGCTGCTGAACCAGTTTGAGAACACGGGGCCCCCTCCGGCCGACAAGGAGAAAATCCAGGCCCTGCCCACTGTCGACATCACAGCGGAACACGTGGGTAAGTCAGATGCCCTTCCTTACCTCCCTCCTCTGTAAGGACAATGTAGCCCATCATCCTCCCATCACAGAGATCCCCCCCCACCCCGCCCTGATCTGGCAGAGAGACCTCAAAAAAAAAAACCATTGAGGAAGAGGGAAATGGTTTTCGAAGAAATTAATATAAGCTATGCTACCTCTAAAACAATATGTAGGCGTTTGCTGCGATAATGGATTTAAGCGATAGATCAACAGATAAATATAAAGCAAAGCAATCCCTTGTATCTCTATACCTGCCCCATAGATGCACCTATTAGTGCCCTTTCTGGGTGATTCACAAGTTAATTAGCATTTTTTGCCTTCATTAACACGCCGGGTCCTCATTGGCCCTCTGAAGGATGGAAGAGGCCGAGTCAGCCTTGAGTTCCCCGTCAGGATCAAACTCACAGTGTTCTGGCTGACTTCTGTAGCTGCTCCATAGCGCTCCCTCTGGGCAGTTCACAAGTTAATTAGCACCACCATCCCCTTAATGTGCTGGGGATTCATTTGGCAACCATCAGGACAGAAGGCTGAGTCAACCTTGTGTCCCCGTCAGAATCGAACTCACAACATTCTGGCTGACGTCTATAACTTGCCCCGTCGTGCTTATTTGTTCGCTCTCTGGGCGGTTAGCAAGTTAACCAGCATTTTATTTGCCTCTCGTTAACGTCATTTCAGTGACCTTGGAAGGAGGAGGGCGGAAGAGGCTTTTGAGTCAACCGTGAGCCTCACGGACAGGATAGAACTCACAACCTGGCTGCAAGGAAAGCAGTTTTTAACCCCTGCCCCACTGGGGCACCAGAAAGGTCTTCTGGTAAAATACTGTATAGATCAGGGATTCTCAACCTGCGGCCTGTGGGCTGGATGCGGCCCACGGCACCATTTCATGTGCCACACACACCGCCTCCTCCACGCCAGGAAGTGCCATGGGGTGGAGGAAGGGCAAAATGGTCTCCCGGCCCCCGGAGCTACCTGAGGGAGTGTGACCCAATGGCCCCTGGATATAGATAATCTATTGAGCTTCCCCTTCTTAACTGGCCGATCCCCCTTGAGTGGTCACTTTGGTCATTTGGTCACTCTGGGTATCTTTACCTCCCCCACCCCCCGGGTGCAGATTCCGGCCTCGAATGCCCCGTCTGTAAGGAAGACTACGAATCCGGCGAGAGGGTCCGACAGCTGCCCTGCAACCATCTCTTCCACGACGGATGCATCGTCCCCTGGTTGGAACAGGTGAGAAGCCCCCCCCCGAAGCCCCCCCTGCCCCCCAAACAAGATCAGCCCCCCCCCAACTCGGTTGGATAAAATCCAGCTGCCTTCCTGAAAAATCCTTTCACCTGCCGTGGGATTTTCAGCTCCTGGCGAAAGGCAGTGGACGATAGGAATTGTAGTCTGGTAGCCTCTGGCCAGTTAGGCCAGGATCTGTGAAGTGGGAGCATCTTCTGCATTGTACTGGGAGGGGGGTTCCCCTTCCTGACTCCCCCAAAGAAGGGGGTAGATGGGGTGGGGATAATTTCAGCCGTCCTCACCCCCCACCCTCGTGAGCTGATACTGTGGTTGACTGTACACAGGATAAAGTGCTCATATTTTGGCATCTAATGGAGTTTGTTTCTTCCTTCCTTCCTTCCTTCCTTCTTTCTTCCCAAACGTCTTTCTTCTCTTTCTTTCTTTTTATTTCTTCTCTTTCTTTCTTTCTTTCTTCCCTTTCTTTTTTCTTCCTTCTTTCCTTCCTTCTCCCAAACTTATTTCTTTCTTCTCTTTCTTTCTTTCTTCCCTTTCTTTTTTCTTCCATCCTTCCTTCCTTCTCCCAAACTTATTTCTTTCTTCTCTTTCTTTCTTTTTTCTTCCTTCCTTCTTTCTTTCCAAACTTCTTTCTTCTCTTTCTTTCTTCTCTTTCTTTTTTCTTCCTTCCTTCCAAACTTCTTTCTTCTCTTTTTTCTTCTCTTTCTTTTTTCTTCCTTCCTTCCAAACTTCTTTCTTTCTTCTGTTTCTTTCTTTTTTCTTCTTTCCTTCCAAACTTATTGTTTTCTTCTCTTTCTTTCTTTTGTCTTCCTTCCTTCCTTCCTTCCAAACTTCTTTCTTCTTTCCTTCCATCCTTCCTTCCATCCATCAATATCTCCCTTCCTTCCTTCTTTTCCATCTTCTTCCTTCCTTCCCTCTCTCTTTCTTCTTCCTTTCTTCCACCCTTGGTCTGCCTCCCTCCCTTCCGCCCAAAAGCACGACACGTGTCCGGTCTGTCGGAAGAGCCTAAGCGGCCAAAACACAGCCACCAACCCTCCGGGACTCTCAGCCATGAACTTCACCACCACCTCTTCCTCCTCCTCTTCCTCCTCTTCCTCCTCCTCTTCCTCCAGTTCGCCGAGTAACGAGAACTCTGCAAACAACTCCTGAGGGGGGCGGGGGACCCCCCCTGTTTTAGACCACCGCCTCCCCTGCCCCTCCGGAAAAAACTACAACACGAAAACGTCGCCTTTTTCTCAAATTCTCTTTTTTTCTCATGCCGTCTAAGGTCGTGGTTTAAAACGCCGCCTCTTCCCCCCCCCCCCGGGACCAGAGGAGGGGATTTTGGGGGGTTGGGGGGACAGGGACCACCAGGCCAAATGGGGTGGGGGGAGAAACACCCCCCAAAAAAAACCAGAACCAGCATAAAGGGGGGAGATTGAGCCTGGCATTTCCACCCCACCAGCCCCATAAATTCACTTAACTTGACCCTCCCCCCAAATGGGGGGTTTGGCACTTGGGGGACATGCAAGGTAGGACCCCCCCCTTGCAAAGCCTGCCTGAGCATTTAGGGGCCTTCTCAGCCCCCTCCCCAAAAGGCAGTCCTGGGGGGGGTCAGAAGAGCAGAGGTTAATATGGGGTGGGGGCATTCGAAGGGGCCAGATTCTTTACATTGATTTTGTCCGGCCCACTTTCCGACGCCTGAATTCCCCCCTCCCCCTGTAAGTTAACAGGAACACGATCGGACAAGCCCCCCCCCGCCCAATGACCCACACATTCATACCCACACAACACGCTACGAGGCCTGCTTGGATCTCCAGCCTTTGGGGTTGGAGCAGATCTTTCTTTTTTTTTTTTTTGGAGGGGGGGACCTTTCGTGTAGGGAGGGGGGAGGCATTATTGGGGAGGGGGCAAATGAGAAATCAGAGGGGGCGCCGGTCTTGCCCCACAACTGGTTTAAGTGCGTTTCCACTCTTTATTTCCCCCCTTGTTTAACCTCTTTTTCTTTGGCACTTAAAGAGAGACAAAAGGGTTTTTTTATATATATAATTTTAAATTATTACTGCTGTTTAAATAAATGGACATGTCAGCTCAGAGATCCATCCCTCGCTCTGTGGGACCTTCTGGGGTGGGGGCCTCATCATCAGCATCATCCTCTTTTTCTTCCCAAGCCGGGAGGGAAACCAGCGGGGCAGTTCCGGGGTGGGAGGCGGGAAGAGAACATTGAGCTAGTTTCTTCTCTCTTCTTTCTCTTTCCTTCTAAGTCCCTGTGAATCCACATGAATGGGTTTACTGCGTGTGATCTTGGACTTCAGCTCCCAGAAGCCCAAGTCAATGTGAATCCACACGAATGGGTTGACTGTGCATGTTCTTGCACTTCAATTCCCAGAAGCCCAAGTCAATGTGAATCCACACAAATGGGTTGACTGTGCATGTTCTTGCACTTCAATTCCCAGAAGCCCAAGTCAATGTGAATCCACATGAATGGGTTGACTGTGCATGTTCTTGCACTTCAATTCCCAGAAGCCCAAGTCAATGTGAATCCACACGAATGGGTTGACTGAGCGTGTTCTTGCACTTCAATTCCCAGAAGCCCAAGTCAATGTGAATCCACACGGATGGGTTGACTGAGCCTGTTCTTGCACTCCAATTCATAGAAGTCCCAGTCCCTGTGAAGCCACATGTATGGGTTGACTTTGTGTGTTCTTGCACTTCAATTCCCAGAAGCCCAAGTCCCTGTGAATCTACACAAATGGGTCTACTGCACATCCACACAGTAAACCCATTTGTGTGGATTCGCAGGGACTTGGGCTTCTGGGAATTGAAGTCCAAGAATACCTGGAGTGCCAAGGTTCGCCCTCACGGCCCTAGGGTTTGGTTTCCAGTATCTTCTAATCATCCTTCCCCCCCCCCTCTGGACCTGCTCTAATTTGTTTGCCTCCTTCTTAAAATGGGGTGCCCAGAATTGGACAGGCAGGAGTCTAGATCTGGCCTAACTAGTGCTGAATTAGAGTCGCGTTGGACAGGTTTTGAAGTCTAGACTCCTGTGTTAATGCAGCCTAAAATGGCATTAGCCTTGTTTGCCGTCACGTGACCCTGTTGGTTCCAATTCAGCACTGCGGCGGCTGAGTGGTTAACACGCTGAGCTTGAAGACTGGAAGATCAGGGGTTCGATACCCGAGTGCCGCACGACAGATCTTGGGGACAGGAAAGGAGCCTCATTCGAGCGTCCCCTAAGCGGAGTTTCCGAACCGAAATATATTTGGCCTATTGGAACTACGACAATATATTAATTTATTGCATTTTTATACCGGCCACGTGGGATATTTCTCACTTTGAGCAGTGCACACACAAAACAATGGAATCAGAGAATGCCAAGGTCCTCGTGCGTCGTATTCCAGGGCCCATCATCCACCCCATTCTTGCACCTGTGCAATCGGGTTTTTTTTTCCTCCTGTTCCCTAGGTGCAAAACTTTGCAATTAAATCCCTGTTAAACTTCATTTTGTTGAGCTTCAAGTATCTCCGGGTCTTTTAACACAATTTTTTAACACTGTTTTTACACAATTTTAACACAATTCTTTTAACACAGTTAATAAGGTCTTTTAACATAGTTTTAACACAATTCCTACTCCTTCCATATTACCTGGGGAGTTGATACCTATATATTTCTCTTCAAGCAGGGATTCTCAACCTGTGGCCTCCGCCTCCTGCACACCATGTGGAGGAAGGGCAAAATAGTCCAGCCCCCGAAGCTGTCTGAGGGAGTGTGACCCAATGGCTTCAAAAGGTTGAGAACTGTCTTAAATCATCCTGAAATGGTATTGGCCTTTTCTGCAGCCACATCACACCGTGGGCTCATAAATAAAATCAGTTTTCAACCGAGGTGCTCGCATCCGGTCACGATCCGCCCGTGTCCCGTGACCTCAGGAGGCCAGCAGAGGCAGGAAGTGGGTGGACAGATGTTCCCGGCGGGTCTTGGGGCCCCTCCGCGGGACCCCCCGGCCGTTGAGGGAGAGGAACATGGGCCGGCCCTCGTGGCGCCAGGGGGACGAGGCATACGTGTTGTAACCGTTCTCCTCGATGCGTTCCTTGAATTGGCAGTCGAGGCCGAACTTCTTCTGCAGGGAGAAAATGGAAATGCAGCAACTTTAGGTCAAAGGTCGCCCTTGCTCAAAAGCCCATTGTGTCTGACTAGAGTCCAGTGCTCATCTCCATTTACAGCCCAAGAACCAGCACTGTCTGAGTCTGCAGATTATCCCCTGGCCATCTGGCAGGCATGACTGCACTAAACACTAACCTTTCCTGTCGAAGTGGTACCTGTTTATCTACTTGCCAATTTCTCGCTTACGAACTACGAGGTTGGTAGGGGCCCATCGAACGCTGTTACCTTCCCTGCTGAAGCAGAACCTGTTTACCTACTGGCAAATGCCTTCTTTCACACTGCAGGGGTGCATGGAACATTGTAACCTTCCCCGCCGAAGCAGAAGCCTGTTTACCTACTGGCAAATTTCTTGCTTCCGAACTGCTAGGTTGGAAGGAGCGAATGGAGCCCTGTTACCTTTCCCAGTGAAGCAGTACCTGTTTTATCTACTGGCAAATTTCTTTCAAACGGCCAGGTTGGCAAGAGCACATGGAACACTGTTACCTTTCCAGCTGAAGTGATACCTCTTTATCTGATTGCAAGTTTCTTGCTTTTTGAACTGCGAGGTTGGCAGAAGCTAGAACAGACGGACAGGCACTCACTCCGCCTGGCAGGACTCTGGTATCGAACTGCTGCTACCCATTAAACCTCCGCATCTCAGCCCACACGTTTTGAGGGTGGAACTTACCGTCCCGTAGACTCTGCCTTTCCGACTCATTGCCAGGTAGAAGCCGCTGTGGACGGCCCGGATCACCACGGTGCCGATTTCCACAGATCGGATCTCCATGACATCTGGAAGAAAGTAGGCAAGGATAAAGCCGGCTTGTTAATGACTCCAGGAACCTTCGTTAACTGATTAAAAGACAACAAAATACATTCACAATATACATTCAGTAGGATTGCGTGGGACAGAATAGGGCTCGGCTCCTCTCCATTGACAACCCAGGAGCCAGCGCTTTCTGAGTCTGCAGGCATTTCCGGCGTCACGTGGCAGGCATGACTAGACACAGCACACTCTAACCTTTCCCACTGAAGTGGTACCTCTTTATCTACTTTCAAATTTCTTGCACTTTCTGACTGCGAAGTTGGCAGGGGCTCACTTGGAACACTGTTAAATTTCCCCGCCAAAACGGTACCTGTTTATCTGCTTGCAGATTTCTCACAATTTCAAACTGAGGTTGCCAGGAGGGCATGGAACGCTATAACCATTTCTGCCCAAGGGGTGCCTGTTTATCTGCTTGCAAATTTCTCACAACTTCAAACTGTGAGGCTGTCAGGAGTGCATGGAACGTTATAACTTTCTGCCAAAGGGGTACCTGTTTATCTGCTTGCAAATCTCTTGCAAGTTCAAACTGAGGCTGTCAGGAGTGCATGGAACGCTATAACCTTTTCTGCCCAAGGGGTACCTGTTTGTCTACTTGCAAATTTCTTGCCAATTGACGATTTCATAGTTGGAATTAGGAGCTCAATTTCAGACTGACCACCACTGTCACCACCAGGGACCGAATCCTGCATAGACTTACTGTTTGGGCCGTTCTTCTGCCGCCTCCCTTCGACACGCCCGTCGCCTCCGATGCACAAGAAGAAGTGGTTGTGCGAATAAAGCCGCCTCAGCCGGACATCCCCTGCCAGGTGATGGTAACTCCGGACGCTTCGGACACTTTGGGGACACCAACGCTGGCCGGGCGGCCGCAAATCCACACCTCCCTGTCCCCAGCCGCAGGGGGCGAGAAGGACCACGAGGGTCAGCCATCGGGCCCACCCCCTGCTTGGGTCCCCCTGGCCCATAGCAGTGCCAAAGGCCAAAGGCCAGGAGAGTCTGTGCAGTTCCAAAGAGGGCAAAGGGGAACCATAGGTCTCCAGGCGGTAACCCCACAGGTGCGGCGGAAGGCTTGGCCCAACAACAAAGGTCAAGGCGTCGCCCTTTGCTCGAAAGCCAGCCGTGTCCAACTCTTAAGGTCCACTGCTCATCTCCCTCGGCAGCCCAATTTGGCAGGAGAAGGGGCCAACGACGGACACTCAATCCGCCGCGGGTCTCGAACTGCCGACCTGCCTAGCGTCCAGCTGTCAAGCTCAGCTGCTTCTTCCGTGTCCAAAACTTTAATCTCCCAAACCAGAGCCAATTTCTCGGCTTTGGTCGTTTCAGCCAGAATCGAGCCCTCCTTGAGGTATAGCCTCTTGCTGAGCCTTTGCCAACCGCAGAAAGCCGGTCTTCTCTCTGCCACAAATCTGGATCTGATCCGTCAGGAGCGACTGTACCGTCAGCCGGCAGGGATGGAAACAGCCAGTGTGGGTACACCTGCCTACCTGCCCAGGTAGAGAAAGGCGGGATGTTCCCTGCGTCCCCGGCCAATCCCTGCTGCCCAGAGGCGGAGCCAGGCACGTGGGTGTGTTGTTGCCTCATTTGTGAGATGTTTTCAAGCAGTTCGAAAGGTAGAAATTGCAAGGGGAGAAATAGGGACCACTTTGGTGGGGAAGGTAAACGGCATCCCGTTAGCTCTAGTTCTGCCTGCCACATGACCACAGAAATGCCTGCAGACTCTTCAGCAATGAAACAGACAAGCACCGGACCCTAGAGTCGGATACGACTGGCTTTTGAGCAAGGGTGATCCTTGACCTTCAAGCCTTACTAATTGTTTGGAGGAAAAGCCCTCTTCACCACCTCTGTTCTGCGGGTTCGAGTCTTCAAGAGTGCCCGACACGTCCCCTTCTGAAGCAGACGTCACCCAAAGCAGGGATTCTCAACCGAATGTGGCCCACGGTGCCATTTTATGTGGGGGACCACTGCCTCCACCACACCAGGAAGTGCCATGTGGGTGGAAGAAGGGCAAAATGGCCGTCTGGCCCCCGACGCTGCCTGAGGGAGCATGACCCGGCCCACGGCTTAAAAAGGTTGAAAATTCCTGACCTAAACACTGGAGGCTCCATCATTTGGGGTCCCCGATTCCCAAGGACAGAAAGCGTTCTCTCCCTCAGGTTTCTCTACCCACGTCATTCATCCATCCATCTATCTATCTATCCCTTCCTTCATTCCTTCTTTTCCTCCATTATCTATTTATCTATCTCTATCTCCCTTCAGTCCTTTTCCATTATCTACCTATCAGTCTATCTATCTCTTCCTTCATTCCTTCTTTTCCTCCATTATCTATCATCCACTCATGCATTATCTATCTATCTATCCCTTCCTTCATTCCTTCTTTTCCTCCATTATCTATCTACAGTATCTGTCTGTCTATCCCTTCATTCCTTTTCCTCCATTATCTATCCCTTCCTTCATTCCTTCTTTTCCTCCATTATCTATCTATCTATCTATCATTTATTTATTTATTTATCATTTTGAGCGTTGGAACCATTTCGCCCTGCCTTGTAGCAGGGAGTTCCGCAGGCCCAGCCAGCCGGCACGCCCTGCGTTTCTCTCCAGGCTGATACGTGGCTTAATGGATCCTCCATCCACTGCTTCCCTGTCCTTACCAGAAAAGGTTTCTGGCATCCTTGGGTGTCCCTTCGTCATCGTGACACACTGCCCCGGCATGTTGTGTATGTCTATCTCTCTCTCTCTCTCTCTCTCTGTCTCAGAAATCTGAGTCAGGGATTTATTCGCAATCCTTAAAGCACGGATTCTCAAACTGCTGCCTGTGGGCCGGATGAGGCCCGCGGCACCATTTCATGCGGCTCACCACCGCCTCCGCCACACCAGGAAGTGCCATGTTGGTGGCGGAAGGGTGAAATGGCCATCCGGCCCCCGAAGCTGTCTAAGGGAGCGTGATCCATCCCCCGGCTTTAAAAGGTTGAGAATTCCGGCCCTAAAAGTTAAAAAATAAAAACATAAATCAGACGTGGCAGTCCCTGGCAGAGGGAAACGCCCAACCTCCCCAGGGGGGTTGATAGCCAAACAAAATGCCAAAATAATAAGTATGAAAGCTTATGAAACCCCTCCTTTTATTCCTTACTGGTGATTCTTAATTGGATGCAAAGTTCTGTGAAGTTCAGAAAGTTTGCACAAAATTCCTTTGCTCAAAAGCTGTTTGTGTCGACTTTAAAAAGGGTCCAGAACTCCTCTCCGTTTACAGCCACAGAGCCAGCGCCGCCTTGAGCCCGCAGACTTTCCATGGCCCCGTGGCAGGCAGGACTAGAGGTACGGGACGCTGTTACCTTCGCCACCCAAAGCAGCACCCCTTTGACCTTCTTGCAAATATCTTGCCGTTTCAAACCAAAATGGGGCAGGCGGCAGGAGAAAAAGAAGGAAGGAATTTAATAACTATCCTTTATTTCTTTATCAGTCACATTTGTATTGCCGCCCACTCGGCAAGCGACTCTGGGCAGTGTACAACAATCCTTTGGTTTCTCTTGTGGTCATTTGTCCAGTGGAGGGGGGGCGCTTCCCAATTACCGTATATACTGGACTACAAGTCACCCCAAATATAAGTCGAGGGACCTAATTTCGACCTCTAAAACTAGGAAAATAGATCGACCCAAATATAAGTCAGGAGTGGAAAATGCAGCAGCTGCTAGTGAGTTTCAATAATTAAAATACCCGTACATGAAAATATGGTAAAATAAATTAATTTAGACATTTGTGTGGGTATGTTTTTGAGTGTTTACGATGACCTGAGTATAAGTCGAGGTCCATTTTTGGGCCTCATTTTAGGGACTAAAAAATCCGACTTATACTTGAGTATCTATGATAATCCTCTGTTGCCCTGATTAATAATATTATTATTTATTTAAATTCATATGCCACCAGCAAAGCCTTTTGTTCCAGAAAAGTCAATAGTTTGTTTAAATCAGGAATTCTCAACCTTTTAAAGCCAGGGGCCATTGGGTCCATCTCCCTCAGACAGCTGCTTGGGCCGGACGGCCATTTGGCCCTTCCTCCACCCCACGGCACTTCTGGGTGTGGTGGAGGCAGTGATGCTGGCTGGGAGGCGGAAGGTCAGCAGTTCGAGACCCGAGTCCTGCAGGACAGGATGAGTGTCCATCCTCTGTCCCAACTTAGCAGTTCGGAAGCAAGACATTGCAAGTAGATCAATAGGGACCCCTTTGTTGGGAAGGTAAACAGTGTTCCGTGTCTAGTCATGCCGGCGTCTTCTTCCTCCTTCATCTCTCTTCATTTCCTTTCTTCTTCCTTCATCTCTCTTCTTCCATCTCCATCATCATCTTCCTCCTTCTTCTTTCATCTCCCTTCATCATCATCATCTTCTTTCTCCTTCTTCCATCTCCCTTCTTCTTTCATCTCCAGCATCATCATCTTCTTTCTCCTTCTTCCATCTCCCTTCTTCTTTCATCTCCAGCATCATCTTCTTTCTCCTTCTTCCATCTCCCTTCTTCTTTCATCTCCCTTCATTATCATCTTCTTTCTTCCATCTCCCTTCTTTTTCTTCTTCTGATTTCATCTCCATCATCATCTTCTGCTTCCTTCTTTCATCTCTCTTCATCATCATCTTTCTTCTTCTTTCATCTCCCTTCATTATCATCTTCCTCCTCCTTTTGTCTCCCTTCATCATCATCTTCTTCCTCCTCCTTCTTCAAGTGACACCCCCCCCCTCCTTTTAACTGATGGAAACCATTCCTAGCACTAAAATTACCTCCAATGAGTCACATTCCTTTCACATCATTTTTCTTTTGCAACAGGACCGAAATATCCTAATATTTTTTCTCCCAGGGCTTCCTCGTTGTCCTTCGCCTGCCTGGAATTGTGTCATTGACGCAACAATGCTTTGAAAAACCAACCAGTTTCGCGTGTGTCATAATCCTGGTTCGGTATTTTTTTTCTACCCAGGTCGTTTGCCTGGATCTTTTCCCCCCCTTCGTCACTCAACAAATATAAACCAAAACAACACCCAACATCCCCATTGGTTTGAAGGAAAGAGATGCCCAAACTTTTCAGCCACTTCTGCCTCTCTGAAGCCCCGGGGCCAAAGTTTTGTTTTAAAAGTAATTACGGCCCAATCTTTGGTTGCAAACGAGGCTTGTTTTCATTTCCATTTCATTTCCTGCCACATTCCTAAATCTTTACGGTTCCAGGGCGGAAGAGGAACTGGGTTAAGATTCAAGCAGGGCTTTGCGTAATTCTGACAGGTCATCCCCTCTTGGCCTGGCTCAGCAAAAACTCAAGTTTGGCAAACAGGAAGCAGCTCCTGAGATCTTTCGGCTGGTTTTTGCATCCTATTAAAAATAAGTTAACAAGCCTCTCCAAGCAAAGGGAATTCATCATGGCTCCTGTTGGCGATGAAAAACTGGTTTGTGTCGTAAAGGCACGCAGAGAGTGCTGTGGTAATTCAAGAGGTGTGTTGAAGACACGGTGTGGCTTCGTGGTTAAGACGCTGAACTGGACGGTCAGCGGTTTGAGACCCGAGGACTGGATGACGAAGGAAGTGTCCGTCATCTATCCTGGCTCCTTCCAGCTTAGCCGCTCGAAAGCTAAGTATCTAAGTCCAGTAGTTCGAAAGGAAGAAATTTGCAAGTAGATAAAGAGGTACCGCTTTGGCAGGGAAGGTAACGGCGTTCTGTGCATCTGTAACCACAGAAATGAAGATGACCACTGGACCGTAGAGTCAGACACAACTGTTGTTTTTTTAATAAGACTGGTTTTATTTTTTTGTGAGCCATTCAGAGTTGGGCGGCAATAAAATTCAGAAGAATAAAAATAAATTAATAAATAAACTGCCTTTCAAGCAAAGGAGACCCTTTACCTTTAGAAGAAATCAGCCTGGAAAATGCATATTTCAATTTAAACTGAAGCCTAAGTAATACCGTTCTTTGTCTACTATAGCTGTTTCAAAGCCCTTATATAACTAGGTGCGGTTTTTTAAAAAATTAATTTATTATAAATATAAAAATAATAATTACACATTACAATAAAACAGCAAAAAACAATACAGTGTTACAATACACAAAAATACTGTGTTTTTCCTCTGCCTAGCAGAACAATATATATGCTGCTTTTACCTTGTTTAATCTACAGTCTCTTTAATTTGTACTTTATCCTTCTTTCCCAAATGATATTTGCTTTTGATCTCTCTCCCCCCCCCCCTTTTCAACAGCACGTAGTCTGTTGCAACCATCTGGCTGATGGTCTTAACTGGGGCTTATTTGGGTGTAGGGCCAGGGTGCGCAAACTTCAGGTTGCCGGCCGGTCACGTGGTTCAGGTGGCCGGTCACTATGGCCCAGGCAGGGGCTAGATCCACCATCCCCAATGCCAATTCATCCGGCCCACGAAGCCCTCATTGCTCCCGGAAGCAGAAGTAAGCGCACCCAGGTGTGTTTTACTTCCGCTTCCGGGAGTGATGAGGGCTTCGGAGGCTGGATCAGGGCCAGATCCGGGCCCCGGGCCAGAGTTTGGGCACCCCTGGCATAAGGCTTATATTCAAGCTTCCTGAAAAACATCATGCTAGGGCTTATTGTCTGGTTAGGACTTATTTTTGGAGGAATACAGTATATCCCCACCAGGTAGACCAGGGATTCTCAACCTATGGCCCACAGGCCGGATCTGGCCCATGCCCATCACACCAAATCATCCGGCCTTGCTCCAGCCACGGCTGCATTCATGACAGCTGTAAAACACCTGTGGATGCAATCTTTACAATGGAAGAACCACCCATCCAGGCAGCTCAACTGTCTAATTGAGTGTGACCCGGGCCACCGACTTAAAAAGGCTGAGACCCCCCCTGAGTTAGACCAGGGGTCTGCAAACTTGGCCCTCCAGGTGTTCTTGGACTTCAGTTCCCAGAATCCCAAGTCAAGTACACCTGCTGATCAGGGGCTTCTGGGAATTGAAGTCCAAAAGCACCTAGAGAGCCAAATTTCAGACCCCCCTGAGTTAGACACAGGTATAGTAGCGACATTGCAAGCTAAATGGATGTGGGTGCAGAAAAGTAGGTTTGTTGTTTGTGGCTCCTGGATTTTGCCCTGGAGAAAGAGCATGACTTGATAGCTAGCCTAGAAGGCATGGAAGGCCTTGACTCAAGTGGGGGAAAGGTTGATCCTAAATGCAAAGGTGAATAAGCTCACCTAAGGCAGCCAGGATGTTTGTCCTGCTGAAGCTGGGCCTTTTGCATATGTTTAAAGTGTGCAATTTAAGACGATGCAGATGATGCTATAGTGCCAGAAAACACCAATCATTTGCGACCCCAAGAGCCAAGCTAGATTAGACGATGGAGGAAGGAGTTCAATGGATAAGGAAATCATATTTGAACTAAAAAATATATAAATATTTAAATTAAATTAAAAAAAATAATTTTTTAAATTAAAAAAATTTGAACTAATAAATAAATTAAAGGAAGGGATATGGTTGAGTCCCTAAAGACCCACAGGCTGAGGAGAGTGGACAACAACAGGCAGCAGAGAACGAGGAAGTCCCCAATGTGAGATGGACTGACTGCCTAAAAGAAACCACGGCCTTTTGTGTTTGCAAGCTCTGAGCGGGGCTTTTTGAGGCGAGGGTAGCAAAGCACGGGAATGAAAGGCAGCAAGCCAAGCAGGTTTCGGGGTGACACGTGTCCTGCTGTCTTAATTTATGCTTTATTCACATCCACACGTTACCCTAACCCCGGTCGCACTTCGTTTTTTAAAAAAGCACACTTGTGCTATTATTTAGTATCTCTAGGGTTTCTCCCGTCGCCATGGTGACAGCAGGACGAGCCCACTTCAGGATGTCGTGGGCGTGACGTATGACGCCGACTGGGAGTGAAGTACTGCAGCTGCGCGGCAGATTGCTAAGGGACCGGCCCAGAGGCGCATGCGCAGAAGATATGTACGTTGGCGGCTTGGTAGTACTGTATCTATTACGCCGCCTCCAAAGGGAGCGTTAGCGCATGCGTAGTCTCAGCTGGGAGATGCGCCTTCTCAGTGCGCATGCACAAAGAAAGCGAGCTTTTTTCTTATTCAAAGGCGCATGCGCCCTTTTATCCGCGCGCATATAATACGTCGTCTCTCCGCGGCGCGTTTTCCCGCGCCTGCGCAGTGCCTTGTCGCTGTGTTTTCCGGTCTTTTGGACGCCATGGACGACGAAGAAGAGACTTACCGGCTGTGGAAGATCCGCAAGACCATCATGCAGGTACGGAGGTGGGGGGGGAGCAAGGGGGCAGAGAGGCCTACCTGGCAGGGCTGTTGTGACCCTACAAGGCCGGGCGGGAGGCCTTCCATGCTTTTGGGAGGGAAAGGAAGATGGGTTTTGTAGTCCCTCCCGCCTGAAGCCGACCTTGGAGGACAGGGTTGGGCAATGGAAACGCCTCGAGACTACAAATCCCATTTGCCTTCCCCCCCAGGGAACACTTAGGGGAGGGAGGTGGGAGGAGGTCCTGGGAGGTCGTTTTGAGGTGTGTGTTTGGAGACGATGGGCCTTGCTTGGACTCCATTGAGGCCTTCAGGTTCCTGGCCCTGAATCCACCAGAATCTGGTCGTGGTGGTGGGGACACAGATGTCCCCACAGGTTGCACCTTGGACTACAAGTCCCATCTGCTGTCACTCAGGGATGTGAGTGTTGGGGACGATGGGCCTTGAATTCTATTGACGCCTTCAGGTTCCTGGCCCTGAATCCACCAGAATCTGGTGTGTGTGTTGGGGTGGGGCAAATGTCCCCATAGGTTGCACCTTGGACTACAAGTCCCATCTACCTTCACACAGGGAACACTTAGGGGAGGGAGCAGGGCCTGGGAGGGCGTTTTGGGGTGGTGGTTTTGGGGATAGTGGGGCACCCAAAGGTTCCACTTTGGACTACAAGTCCTATTAGCCCCAGCCCCAGCAGCCTTTGAAAAAGCCCAAGCTCAAAAATCCTTTCATTGGCATTTTTTATAAATTAAAAAACACACATTATTGCCTATAAGAAATATGACATACCGAGAATGATTGGCAAAAGTATAATTAAAGTAACTTAAAGGTATAATTAAAGTAAGGGTAAGACTGTTAAAAGAAACTACAGTTGTTCTAAAACTGCCCCACTTTCTGCTGCTCCACTAAAAATACCTTCACAGTATGGTAAAGGTAAAGGCCACCTTTGCTCGAAAGCCAGTCGTATCCAACTCTAGAGTTCAGTGCTCATCTCTGTTTATAACCGAAGAGCCAGCTATTAATAATAACAGTCTTTTAGGTGGCACAATGATGATTATTTTTGGTCTTTGTTTTTGCTATTTTGTTTATGTTCTAATTTAAAAAATGACTGCAATGGCTCAACTGAACTTGACAACTGGAAGGTCAGCAGTTCGATTCACAAGTACGACACAACAGAGTGAACTCCCATCTCTGTCCCAGCTCCTGCCGACCTAGCAGTTCAAAAGCAAGAAATTGCAAGTAGATAAATAGGGACCACTTTAGTGGGAAAGTCAACAGCGTTCCGTGCACTCCGGTGTCTAGTCATGCCTGCCACATGACCACGAGAACGTCTGCAGAAGCAGACAGCGCTGACTCTTCGGCTTTAAAACAGAGATGAGGACTGGACTCTAGAGTCGGATACGACTGGCTGTTGAGCAAGGGTGACTGGATTTTTTTAAAAAAAGAACATGATGTCTTTTTTCAGGCTGGTTTGTAAGCCTTTGAATTGGTTTGAAAAATTAATAGTAATAATAGTAATAATAGTAATAATAATAAAATGGTGGTTCTGCCCCCCCCCCGGCCTGTCTCTCGTTCCCCCTGCCAATTTCAGAGCGTTTTAATAAGGAAGATTTTTTTTTGTTTCTGGTATACATTGGAACATCGGTTAACGTAATTAATGTGTTCTCCAGGACATTTATTACAACGAAAATTACTTTAACCGAGTTTCCCATAGGAATGCATTGAATGCACTTTCCAATAATAATAATAATAATAATAATAATAATAATAATAATAATAATAATAATAATAATAATAATAATAATAATAATAATAATAATAATAATATGGTCAGTAGAATGGGGGGGTGTCCCTGTCCTTCTCTCCCTTCTAATTATCGTTCTTTCACCTCCCTCCCAGCTCTGTCACGACCGAGGTTACCTGGTGACCCAGGACGAGTTGGACCAGACCCTGGACGAGTTCAAGGCCCAGTTTGGGGACAAACCCAGCGAAGGCCGGCCTCGGCGGACGGATCTCACGGTCCTAGTGGCTCACAACGACGACCCCACGGACCAGATGTTCGTCTTTTTCCCAGGTAATTGCGCAGAAGCGCAGTTGGTCACCAGGGGCCGTTGTCCCATTGGCTGTGCCCAATTGTGGGTCATAAAAACACCACAATCTTCGAGGAGGCTCTTTCTGTGTACCCGCCACCCCATCACAGGTCTTAAAGACCTGTATATGTCGGAGACTGTATATACTCGAGTATAAGTCGGTTTTTTTAGCCCCCCAAATGAGGTCCAAAAATGGGACTCAACTTACTCGGGTCAATGTAAAAGTTCAAAAAAATAACCACACAAGTGTCTAAATTAATTAATTTTACTGTATTTTTGTGTATTTTAATTATTGAAACTCGCTCGCAGCTGCTGCATTTCCCACCACCCTCAGCTTATGCTCAGGTCAATCTATTTTCCTAGTTTTAGAGATCCAAATTAGATACCTCGGCTTATATTCGGGACGTATAGCCAAGTATATACACAGTATAAGCTGACCCGAATATAAGCCGAGGTACCTAATTTTGACCTGAAAACCCAGGAAAATAGATTGACCCGAATATAAGCCAAGGGTGGGAAATGCAGCAGCTGCGAGTGAGTTTCAATAATCAAAAATACATGAAAATATGGTAAAATTAATTAAATCATTGGTGCATCTCAATCCAATGCGGTCTTGGGACCCTCGTGGTCATTGATTCGAGTATAAGCCGTGTCCCCTTTTGGGGCTCATTTTTGGGGCTAAAAATCTCAGCTTATACTTGAGTATATACAGTAAGTTTTTTTAAAAAAATATGCAAGTTATTCCCAACCAAACAACTGTAGAACGGAGGCCGATACCTTTTATCAGTCCCACGTTTTGTAATAGCTACAGTCATACCTCGCATAACGAATTTGATTTGTTCTGCGAGGCTGCTCGCTATGCGAGTTTTTCGCTATGCAAAACAGCTCGCATAGCGAGTCACTTGTTAAGCGAGGTTTGACTGTATTTGAAAATTGCAAATAAAAAACACAAATGTATATACAGTCATACCTCGCATAACGAATTTAATTCGTTCTGCAAGGCTGCTCGCTATGCGAGTTTTTCGCTATGCAAGTTGGACTTTTCCCTATGGAAAAACTCACCTAACGAGCATTTCAAGGGGGGAAACTCGCATAGCAAAAAAAATTTGCTATGCGAGTTTTCCCCATAGAAACGCTTGTTATACGAGTTTTTCCATAGGGAAAAGTCCAACTCGCCTAGCGAAAAATTTTGTTAAGCGAGTCTGACCACTTAGCAAAAAACTTGATCGTTATGCGAGTTTTTCGCTAAGCGAAACGCTCATTATGCGAGGTTTGACTGTAATCATGTTTAAAATCACTATGGTTGACTCTTGGCTTTCATGAAAACTCTCCTCAGAGGAGCCGAAGGTTGGCATCAAGACCATCAAGATGTACTGCCAGCGGATGCAGGAGGAGAACATCACGCGGGCTTTGATCGTGGTCCAGCAAGGCATGACCCCCTCGGCCAAGCAGGTAAATCCCGGCCCAGGTAGACGGCAGGTAGAGGCACAAAACGTTTGTGGCACCTTAAAGGCTGACTGCTGGCTTGGCAGCGTGCGCTTTCGTGGGTCAAGTCTGGCTTCCTCAGACCTAAGAGCCAGCGCTGACTCAGTCTGCAGGTGTTTCCGTGGTCATGTGGCAGGCAGGACTAGACCCACAAAAAAAAACCTGTTACCTTCCCTGCCGAAGTGGTACCTGTTTATCTGCTTGCAAACGACTTGCTTTTGAACTGCTAGGTTGGCCGAAGTGCACGGAATGCTGCAACTTTTCCCATCCAAAGCAATGCCTGTTTATCTCCTTGCAAATGTCTTGCTTTTGAACTGCTAGGTTGGCCCGAGTGCACGGAATGCTGCAACTTTTCCCATCCAAAGCGGTACCTGTTTATCTCCTTGCAATTTCAAACTGCTAGGTTGGCAGGAGACAGGAGTTCACTCCATCTTGCTGCACTCAGGTCTCGAACCACTGACCTTCTGGTCATCAAGTTCAGGATCCTAGCCACCCCAAAAGATACATGTATATAATCAATCAATAATATTGTCAAAGATCAGTACAGTGAAATAAAGTTTTTTTAAAAAAATTAAGTGCATAAGATACAGTTAAAATATACCACCCACTGACTTGAGTTAAAATAAAATAAAATCAGTTCTTAAAATTGGTACTACATTTGGGCCAAGGAATGGAACAGCGCAAATAAACGAGTGTGTGTGATTAAGCAAAGTCTTAATCTTCTGAAGGACATTGTTGCATTTGCCGAATTAATACTCCTTATTTTTTCTCTCTCTCTCTTCCTTTGCAGTCGCTGGTAGACATGGCTCCGAAATACATCCTGGAACAATTTCTGCAACAGGAGCTGCTCATCAACATCACGGAACACGAGGTGAAGAAAAGTCAGGACATTTAAAAAATATCTTCTGGGCCGGATGGGCGGGTCAATATTTAAATTCCTATGTAACAGAGGTGGGTGCTTGATCCATCACGTGGGACTCGGCTCTTGAACTGCTGGCTTGCCAGCTAACAAGGCAAGCTTCTTAACCGCGGCAGCCCCTGCAAACAGATAATGAGATACCACTCAGACAGGAAAGGTAATAGTGTTCTGTTGCACTCCTGCCTACCTAGAAGTTTGAGAGTGAGAAGTTTGCAATGAGATAAACCAGTACTGCCTGGGCAGGAAAGGTAACAAAATTTGGTGTATCAGAAAACAAAAAAGTAAAAAAATAAAATAAATAGTACTTTAAAGACTAACTGCTATATTTTTATTGTAAGATTTCGTGGATCAAGTCCACTTCGTAGATTTATTGCGGTTTTTATTGGTTTTTAAACTGTGGTATTGGTTTTATTCTCTGTGAGCCGCCCAGAGTCTTCTGAGTTGGGCAGCAATAGAAATCAGAAAATAAAATTTAAATTAAACTTAATTTAATTTTCACATTTATATGGCACCCAGTCAGGGAACCCGACTCAGATAATAATTATCCAGTATGCACAGTAACTACACAGTCATACTCACCAAATACACAGTAATAATAAACCATATACTAAGTAATAATAAGCCACAGTAATAGGAAACCATAAAACAAATAAATAAACAGTGTTCTGTGCTGTCTAGTCCTGCCTGCCACGTGACCACGGAAACGTCTGCTAATGCAGACAGCGCTGGCTCATGGGCTGTAAAGGAGCAGGGATTCCCAACCTAAGCCCTGCGGGCCGGATCCAGCCCATGCTGCCATTTTATGTCCTCCCCACCCCCTTCCAAGGGCATTAGAGAAACATAATGGCCACCCCCTTTTGAAGCTGTTGGGACAAAATGGCCACCACCTCCATCGTGCAGACAGGGCAAAATGGCCATCTGGCCCTCAAAGCTGACTGAGAGAGCGTGACCCAGCCCCCTGACTTGAAAAGGTTGGGAACCCTCTGGCCTGTAGGTTTGGACAACTGGAAAATACAGATATTTTGACTTTTCCTTCCGGTTTCCACAGTTGGTTCCTGAGCACGTGGTGATGACAAAAGAAGAGGTGACGGAATTGCTGGCTCGTTAGTATCCTTTCTCCAGTCTTTCTTCTTCGACTCGATGGGGATGTCAGGAAAGGCTGAAGGCTGTAAAACAGCAATTAGCAATTACCGGTAACACTTACCAAAACCCGGCTTATACTTGAGTATATACGGTACATGTACCTGTTCTGTAGCCCTTAGTGCCTTCTTTGGGTGGTCCACCGGTCAATTACCATTTTGGGTGTGACACTCACACGTGATCAGCACTTGCGGATCCCCCTCTTCAATCACAGGCTGTCTATAACGTCTGTTTTCTGTCGGGCAGCGGTTTTAACCCCTGCACCAGCAGGACTCGCTCAGAACGGCTGTAATGAAACTCGTGTGCAATACATTTAATTTGTTTTTAAAACTTTTAATATTTAATATGTTTTTAAAAGTTACAATGTGAATCAGCCCCGCCCCCGCCCCCAAACTTTTCAGGCTGTGGGCTGGTCACGTGGTTCCGGGGGCTGGTCACTATGGCCTGGGGCCTGATCTGCCCTGATGCCAGTTCATCTGGCCTGCGAAGCCCTTGTCACTCCCAGAAGTGGAATTAAAGCATACATGTACAGGTGTGTTTTACTTCCGGGAGCGACAAGCGTTTCGTGGGCCAGATAAATTGGCATCAGGGCAGATCTGGCCCCCGGGCCACAGTTTGGGCGCCCTTGATGTAAATGAACAATCAGTGGTATATTAAAGGAAGTGAGTTAAATATGTATGTTATCAAAATTGTGCTGCGTTAGTGGCAATATTTCCCCAACCCGCCCATTCAGCACTGCGGTGGCTTAGTGGTTAAGACGTTGAGCTTGACGACTGGATGGTCAGCAGTTTGATACCCGAGTGCCGTGTGACTGAGTGAGTGCCTGTCTTCTGTCCCAGCTCCTTGCCATTCTGGGAGTTCGAAAGCAAAGAAATTGCCAGGAGATAAATAGGTTGTGCTTTGGCTGGAAAAGTAACAGTTTTCTGTGCATCTAAGTGCTGCCTGCCCACGTGACCAGGGAAACGTCTGCAGACTCAGACGGGACGGGCTCTTGGGCTGCAAACAGAAATGAACACTGAACCCTAGAGCCGGATACGACTGGCTTTTGAGCAAGGGAGGCCCTTCTGAGCTTTTGACCACCCTTAACTGTTGCTGCCAGTAAGTTGAGGGAAAACCAGCTGCCCCGAATCCAGGCCGGAGACCCTGTGGCACGTTACTTCGGCATCAAGCGAGGGCAGGTGGGTCCATTCATACGTTATGTATCCTCTCTGTCTGTCTATGCAAATAGATCTCTGTCTGACTCTAGAGCATCTATCTATCTATCTATCTATCTATCTATCTATCTATCTATCTATCTATGTGAATAGATTTCTATCTACAGTACCTATCTATCTGTTTATTTATTTATCTATTTATCTACAGTATCCATCCCTTTCCTCATCTATCTATGCAAATAGATCTTTCTTATCTATCTACAGTATCTATTTATTTATCTATGATACCTATCTATTTATTTATTTACTGTATTTATCTATCAATCTATAGTATCTATCCATCCCTTTCATCTATCTATGCAAATAGATCTATCTATCTGCAGCATCTATCTATTTATTTATTTATCTATCTACAGTATCTAATCTATCTATACAAATCTATCTACCTACCTACCTACCTACCTCACAGACCAGATGGGAGGAAATATTTGATTTGTCCCTTTGCCTGCCATCCTTTGTGCTGGACAATGACAAACATTCTTTCTTCCATTCTCTTTCCAGGTGGTGAAAATCATCCGTCCCAGTGAGACGGCCGGGCGGTACATCACCTACAGGCTGGTGCAGTAGTCGGGGGGGACGTTGTCCAAGGCAAGTCCCAGGATCAGGGGGGGCTGAGGAGACCCTCTTTTCCATTCTCTCCCACTCTTGATTTTGTAGGATCTGGTCAGGTTGTAAATTAAGCCAGTCTCTTTGTGGGTCTTGCTAGGAAACATTGGGGGGTCAGGGGGGCGGATTATCTTGTTTTTCTTTCCCTGGGGGCCCCCTTGGGATACGACTGGATTTGATGGCTTGCGTTACCTCTACATGGGTGGCTAACAACAATTAAAAGCAACATCAAAACTAACTAAAAGCCCTTTAAAAAACCCCATTAAAAATTCAAAATAATTTACCCATTCACCCCATCCACTAAAAGAGACGGGGCATCCCATCATCTTTTCCGGCTCCTGCCAAATTGCAAGAAATTTGCAAGTAGGTAAAGCGGTGCCGCTTCTGTGGGAAAGGTTGCAGAGTTCCATGAACTCCTGCCGACTTGGCAGTTCGAAAGTGAGAGAAATTTGCAAGTAGATAAAGAGGTATCGCTTCTATGGGAAAGGTTGCCGAGTTCCATGGGCTCCTGCGAACCTAGCAGTTTGAAACTGCACCCATCTCTGTCCCGTTTCTTGGGGGCACGAAAGGCACATCCTCCGGGCATCCCCTGAGCAGAGTTTTTCCAGCAAAAATCCTTTCAACCCAGAATAATTTCTGACCCGAGTATAAGTCGAGTCCCATTTTGGGACCTCACTTGGGGGGAACTAAAAAACCCGACTTGTACTCAAGTATATATGGTGGTGGTGGTGTTATTGTTGTTGTTGTTGTTATTATCTCCTGGACTTTTGGAGAGTGCTGAATTTTCTTGACTGTCCCTCATTCTCTCCCTTTGATGTTTAGAGGACGAAATATCCCCCCGTTATCCAGCCGTGGCGACTTATAGACACACGTCTTGGGCGGAGGACAAGGAGTAGGTTTGGACGTCTCTTCCCCCCCCCCCGGGGAGGAAAAGCACCCCCATGCTGGCGCCGAACCTTCCGTGCATTTCCTCCGTGCTCGATGCATCGCAACCCGTGGGAATCTTTCTTTTTAAGCGCAGCAGATCCACCGGCACTGCCGTTAACAAAGCTGTTATTTTTTTCCCGCCGAGCTGAAATCCTGGTTCTTTTATCTCGCGGGGCTACGGTCGATTGGAATCCCTCCGAGATTGTTGTTCTCCTCGAGTTCGGTTTTGGGTCCCTGTGGAAGGGCCTTTTGAGTTCTTACCCAGATTCTAGACCAGGAGTAGCCAAACCTTTTGGGCCGTGGGCCGGTCACATGGTTCAGTGGGGCCGGTCACTATGGCCCGAGAGCCGGATCCGGCTGCCGATGCCAATTCATCAGGCCCACAAAGCGGGCCAGTTTTACTTCCGCTTTCCAGGAGCAATGAGGGCTTTGTGGGCCGGATGAACTGGCATCATGGATTGGGCCCTCGGGCCGTAGTTTGTGCACCCCTGTTCTAGAGTTTAATGTGGTCACTAATAAAGCTCTGAAAAAATATTTTGTCCAAGTGCCTGAAAGTTTTCTTGTTGGTCTTCAGTCACCTTTCCCACCCAAGTGGTACCTATTTATCATACCTATTTATCCACTTGCAAATATCTTGCCATTTCGAACTGCTCAGTTGGCAGGAGCAGGGACAGAAGACAGGGGTTCGCTCCGTCATGCAGCACTCAGGTCTCGACCTTCCAGTCAAGATCAGCGTCTTAACCACTAGGCCACCCTAGACACTGTGTGTGTGTGTGTGTGTGTGTGTGTGTGTGTGTGTGTGTGTGTGTGTGTGTGTGTGTGTGTGTGTGTGTGTGTGTGTGTAAATCTCCCTTGCTCGAAAGCCAGTTGTATCTAACTCTAGGGTTCGGTGCTCATCTCCGTTTACAGCCAAAAAGCTAGTGTTGTCTCAGCCTGTGGACATTTCCCTGGTCATGTGGCAGGCATGACTAGGCAAACACAACACTGTAACCTTTCCCACAGAAGCGGTACTTGTTTATCTCCTTGCAAATTTCTTGCCATTTCGACCTGCGAGTTTGGCAGGTGCACCCGGAATGCTGTAACCTTTCCTATGAAGTGATATCTGTAAAGGCGCAAAGGTTCCCCTTCCTCAAAAACCAGTCATATCCGACTCGGGTTCAGTGCTCATCTCTTTTTATAGCCAAAGAACCAGCGCCGTCTGCTTCTGCAGACATTTCTGCGGACATGAGGCAGGCATGCTTAGACACCCAAGTCTGTTTACCTTTCCCACCGAAGTGGTCCCTATTTATCTACTTACAATTTCTTGGAGCTGTTTATCTACTTGCCGTTTTCGAACAGCTCGGTTGGCAGGATCCGGGGCAGATGACAGGAACTCACTCCGTCGTGCCGCAATCGGTTCTTGAACTGCTGCACCACGTACAACAAAAGTGATTGAGGTCTACTGGCTGTGATAAGTGGGTGAAAGTTTAGATAAACTCCCGGGGCAGAAGGCTAGATTTAGTTTGACCCTCCTTCTGGCCCGCCCCAGATGGGAGACTTTGGGGTCACCTGCCGTAAGCGAAAGACGACAAAAACTCACATCCGTGGCCGATGCTTTTATTTCCGTTCCACTCTTGCCAAAGGTTTTGCCACAAGAGCAGCCAATGTCATAAAATACAGAGAATTCAAAGCAAAGAGGCTTAAGTCTGGCTTTGCAAAAGGAATCACCCACACCCAAGGTACCACTTTTAGCCACTGCCGGACGGTTTTCCCTTCCTAGGCGTAAATGATTCTCCTCCATTTTAAGCTTAAAATGAGAATCGTTCTGGTCATTCTTGGCTCAAGACCCAAGAAAATTCATTCATTCGTTCCATTTTTCCCCTTCCTTGCTTCAAATGAGTTGAAGCCAAGGACCTCGTTAAGTTTATTTTTATTTGCTGGAGTTTTATTTCAATTTGCTAGCTCTGGAGAGCAGGACTTGTGCCGCAGGAGGCTGTTCCATCCTGAGCAGTTCGTTCATTCCATTTTTACCTTCCTTGCTTCAAATGAGTTGGAGCCAAGGGCCTTGTGAAGTTTATTTTTCTTTGTATTTGCTGGAGTTGTATTTCAATTTGCTGGCTCTGGAGAGCAGGACTTGTGCCGCAGGAGGCTGTTCCATCCTGAGCAATTGGTCTTTTTATTTATTTATTTACATTTGTATCCTGCTCGTCTGGGATACTCTGTGCATTTCCTAGAGCAATGATGGCAAACCTTGACGCTCCAGCCATTCTTGGACTTCAGTTCCCAGAATCCTCCTGATCAAGTGTGCTGACTTGGGCTTCTGGGCATTGAAGTCCAAGATCACCTGGAGCGCCAAGGCTGGCCAACGCTGTCCTAGAGCAAGAGTTTTTGACCTTTTAAAGCCGGGGGCCGGGTCACGTTCCCTCAGACAGTTTCAGTGGCCAGATGATTATTTTGCAATTCCTCCACCACACGGTGCTTCCTGGTGTGCTGGAGGCAGTGGGGGGAACGGACATGAAATGGTGCTGTGCGCCGCATCTGGCTCACGGGCTGCAGGTTGAGAATCCCTATCCTAGAGGGAGGGGTTAGTTTGTGATTCTCAAATGCTTACCCCCTCACTGTCCAAAACGTGGCAGCGTGGATTGCAAGCCACCTTCCAGGCTGGTTTTATTCCTCGGTTGGGTTTTAATCACATTTTCTCTGTACACTGATTTTTTAAAAGAAATGTTTATATATACATGAAGTGATTTGATTTGATTACAAAATAAAAAGTTAGGTTAAGTCAAAGTCCTTGTTCGAAAGAGCCAGTCCTATTCAACTCTAGGGTTTGGTCTTCACCTCCGTGTACAGCTCAAGAGTCTGCGTCTGCAGACGTTTCCGTGGTCACACGGCAGGTACGACTACAACGCTGTTACCTTCCCCAGTGAAGTAGTACCTGTTTATCTACATGCAAATTTCTTGCAATTTCGAACGGCTAGGTCAGCAGGAAAGCTGGATCGGACAACAGGGAGCTTGCTCCGTCGTGCAACGCTTGGGTCTCGAACCTGTGGACTTTCGCCACTGAGCCACTAATAAGCGGTCCCTTTGAATAGCTTCATGTGTCCCCCCTTCCCCAACACCACCACCCCCGGCTTTGTTTCCTGCAGAAGTTCAACAGAGGAGGTTCACTCAGTCGGCTCATGCGAACATCTCAACACCCCAAGCACAGCTGTGACACATGGGTATTGTTGTTGTTGGACTGGTTGGTGTTGTAGGCAACATCATCCTCACGCACGAAGACACTATCTTCACCTGCCTCGCCTTGCACCGGGTTCGAGTGACGCCGCGGGGCCGGAACGTCCTCCAAGTCCGACGGGACGGCGTTGCCCTCGTCCCCGGACGGGGTTTCTTCCCCACTGCTCTCGCTGGCCCGGCCCAAAACCGGAGCCGCTCCTTCGACGCCGACCTCTGCACCGTCGTCCAGGTCCGAATCCGAATCGACGAACCGGGCACCGGACCCTGGAGGGGACAGAAGGGGAGGCCCGTCTTCAGCGCGTCCTCTGTGAAGACTCACTCTACTTTTTACTATCCAACCCTGAGGACAGCCACGACTACATGGTGGAAGACAAAGAACACTGTAACCTTCCCTGCCAAAGCGTTACCTGTTTATCAAGTTGCAAATTTCTTGCCTTTGAACTGCTAGGTTAGCAGGAGTGCATGGAAAACTTGCCTTCCCTGCCAAAGCGTTACCTGATTATTTACTTGCAAATTTCTTGCTTTTGAACTGCTAGGTTGGCAGGAGAGCATGGAACGCCGTTACCTTACCTTCCAAAGTGGTACCTGTTTATCCACTTTCAAATTTCTTACTTTCAAACTGCTAGGTTGGTAGGAGCGCATGGAACGCTGGTACCTTTCCCTTTCCTGCCCAAGCGATACCTGTTTATCTACTTGCAAATTTCTTGCTTTTGATCTGCCAGTTTGGCAGGAGAGCATGGAATGCCATTACCTTCCCTGCCGAAGTGGTACCTACTTAACTACTGTACTTGCATTTTTTTTTTTCTTTTTTGAACTACAAGGTTGGCAGAAGCAAGGACTGAGACGACGGACACTCACTGTTACCTTTCCTGGCCAAGCGATACTTGTTTATCTACTTGCAAATGTCTTGCTTTTGAACTGCTAGATTGGCAAGAGTGTGTGGATTGCTGTTGCCTTCTCTTCCAAAGCGGTACCTGTTTATCTACTTGCAAATTTCTTGCTTTTGAACTGCAACGTTGGCAGAAGAGATGGATCGTCATTACCTTCCTTGCCATAATGGTACCTATTTAACTACTTGCAATTTTTTCTTTCATTTTAGAACTGCAAGGTTGGCATGGGCCTTTTTGGAGGGGCTGTTTTGCCCCCCCCCCCATGTAAAATCTTGTGGATTCCCATTCTGTGGCTTCTTTTCTTGTGAGGAAAACCTCCCGAGACCCCCCTTCAGACCCATGAGCCCCTCTTACCTCCATAGGCCTCCCCGTGAAGAGCCGCCTCTGCCACCGACTGAGTGGTCGCCACGAGGTCCGGGAATTCTCCACGCAAGGGTCCCTGTCCGGGTATATGAAGAGAGATGGGCGTGAGGTGAAGCCCCCCCTCGGACAAGAACTTGCACTCACAGCTTCCCCCCCCCCAAATAAGGGGGTACTTCCACTCACGCTCTCCCCTGCCGGCCACTCTCTGTCATCTTCTGGGCTGTCCCCAAGCAGGCGATCGGGTTCGAAGATGGCCGAGTAGAAGATGATGAGGGCCTCCACTATCCGGGCTTGGTGCGGGTAGTCGACCAGCGAGGAGAGGGAGACGGTGGCCTCTGTGGGCCGGGGCCGTATAAGCGTCGGGCCGAAGACGATGCCCAAGTTGCCCGGGGTCATCTTGTTCTCCTGCTCAGCTTCGACAATCCTGGGAAGGCATTTGGAGAAAAGGGGATTTTTAAAAAGTCATCTGTGGCTTCAGTGATCCACGGTTTCAGTTACCCACAGGTCTTTTTAAAAATAATCAGTTAAAACCCTGAAATGCTTCACGGCAGTCCTGAATAACTGTTTATAGCTAAGAAGCTGACTGGAAGGCGGCAGGTCAGCAGTTCGATTCCCGAGTACTGCGGGACAGAATGAGCACCCTTCGTCTGTCCCAGCTCCTGCCAACCTAAGCAGTTCGAAAACAAGAAATTGCCAGTGGGTAAAGAGGTACAGTTTCAGTAGGAAAGGTAATGGTGTTCCATGCATCTAGTCATGCCTGCCAGGTGGCCAGGGAAACGTCTGCCACTGCAGACAGCACTAGCTTTTGGGCTGTAGGCCGAGATGACCCTAGAGTCAGGTACGACTGGCTTTCAAACATGGGTGACCTTTACCTATTTACAAAACCATCATCCACTTTCCAGCTAGTTTTCAGAGCAAGGTCATTTCATCTAAACATTTTGCCAGCCAAATAGGTTGTCTCTTGCCATGTTGAAATGGAATGGGGTCAAAAAACCGACCACAAAACCGCCACCGCCCTTCATCCCAATTCACAGGGGAGAGCCAAAAGACTTGGCCGCGAGTTCTAGTCCCAGGCCGCCTCGGCCAGCCCACTTACCTCCGGAGGTGCTCCACAATGTACTTGAGGGTGGCCAGATTTTCTGGCGGAAGCTCCTTCGTCAGCTCCTTCAGCTTCGCCACCAGCCTCGTCACAGTCTCCTCCGTCTCAGCCCCTTTGTCCACCAGCTCTGTGAAGCCTTTCCCGGCCTTCCCCCCCTCGACTCCCCCCTGCAAGCTCTCCTTGGCCAACCCCATCAGGCTGTTGTACAGGCGGAAGGGCAGGATGGGCTCCGGCAGCTGAGGGGGAGGGGAGAGGGAAATTGGTGTGTGAGAGTGTGTGAAATTGGCCTGCAGTGTCTCATTTTGGGGGCTAATAAACCCAGCTTATACTCGAGTATCTACGGTATGTATTCATTTCTACGGGGACTGCAGTGGCTCAAGTAGTTAAGACGATGAGCTCGACACCTGGACGGTCGGAGTACAAGACCCGGGGACTGCATGACGGAGTGAGTCCCCGTCTCTGCCCCAGCTCCTGCCAACCCAACAGTTCGAAAGCAAGAAATTGCAAGTAGATGAATAGGGATCACTTCAACGGGAAGGTAAACGGCGTTCTGTGCCCTTCCGGTGCCTAGTCATGCCTGCCACGTATCCCCAGGAACATCTGCAAAATTTATTTGTTTAGATTTATGTTGCCGCCCACTTGCCGGGGCGACTCAGGCAGGCAGCACTGGCTCAGAGACGAGCACTGAACCCTAGAGTCGGATACGACTGGCTTTTGAGCAAGGGAGACTTTGACCTTCCCATCCAGAGGCAGAAAATGAGAGGAAACCTCTGAACTTTCCTCGCCAGGAAGGCCTTCCGACCCTCTCCTTGACCCCCCCGTGACCCCTCCCCTGGGGTCTCACCTGCCGCAGGTAAAGCTTCAGGACGTTGCTGACATCGTGAGGTGGCGCTTGAGAGAGTTCCACTAACTCCTTCCCATTCTCGAATGCTTGGCAGAGTTTTTCCACCCGGGTTTTCACCCCGTTGACCCGGTAGATGCCCTGCAGGGAAGTCGCGTCAGGTCAGGGGGGTCTTTGGGGGCAAGAGAGAGGGCTGATAGAATTGGGGGGGTCACTCGTGCTCAGGGGCGTTTTCCACAAACAGGCATTATAGACAGCCCATCATTGGCAGAAGAAGAGCCGTAAGGGCTGACAGTGAGTGACTGTCTCAGGCGAACACGACGATGCCTCCCTTACCTTTGTCTTCATGGCCCTTTTCTCGATCTCGAGCACGCACTTGCGGATGACGAACGGGACGCCGTCGGGGCTCTGGCAGGAGGCCTGAGCGAAATCCTGCCCGAAGAGGCGCAGCTTCCCCTGCAGCTTCTTGTGCCCGCACTGGATAGCCAGAGTGTCCAGGCACTTCTTGTGGCAGGCCAGATAACACTGTGAGGGGGGACAGACAGAGGAAGTGGTACCCGGCGGTCATCTAGACCCTCCCCACAGAGCCGTTGGCCGAAGAAGGCCCCCCACAATCAAGCCCGCTTAATTGCAAACGAAGGAAATTGAGGAAGCCAAATTTCCAGCCCTGAGTCTAACCTTGATCCCTGCCAGGATTGAACTCACAACGTTCTGGCTGACTTGTGTACCAGGCCCATAGCCCTTAGTGCCCTCTTTAGGCTGGTGATTCCCAGCCTAAGGCCTGCGGGCTGGATCCGGCCCCATTAAAAACCCCTTTTGAGTCACAGAGTTGGGAAATGGGGTCCTGCGTGGTCATCCAGTCCGACCCACTCCTACCTCCTCGCATTCGGCTCCCTGGAAGTAGACGTAGCTGTTGCATTCGCGACACTTGGCCGGGGTCCGCAGCCTCCGCAGCCGGTGGGTCTGAGCCGCTCTGGACAGCCCAGCGTGCCGTGAAGGGCCGGGCCGGGCCGAGAGGCCGGGGCTCATGGCGTGGATACCTGGCAAACCAGACCGCAAAGAAAGTGGTCATGTGGTAGGTACGATTAGACACCGTAACTCTTATTACCTTCCTTGCAAAAGTCGTATCTGTTTATCTCGTTGCAAATTTTTTAGCTTTCAAACAGCAAGGCTGGCAAGAGCTCATGCAACGCTATATCCTTTCCTGACGAAGCAGTACCTGTTTATCTAGTGGCAATTTGTTTAGCTTTCAAACTGCAATGCTGGCAGGAGCTCATGGAATGCTGTAACCTTTCCTGCTGAAGCAGTAGCTGTTTATCCAGTGGCAATTTTTTTAGCTTTCAAACTGCAAGGTTGGCAGGAGCTCATGCAACGCTGTAACTTTTCCTCTCGAAGGAGTACCCGTTCATCTAGTTGCAGATTTTTAAGTCCCGAACTGCTAGGTTGGCAGGATTGCACTGAATGCTGTTACCTTTCCTGCCCAAGAGGTACCTGATTATCTAGTGGCAAATTTCATGCTTTCAAACTGCTAGGATGGCAGGAGCTGGGACAGACCACTCAAGTCTCAAACTGCTGGTTGTCAAAACCAGCGTCTTAACCTCTAACCCCTTAACCCACCCACCTCAAAAAGCAAAACCAGTCTGCCCTCTGTACATACTCTGCTCAAAGGAGGCCGAGTTTCCGTCCAAATCATCTCCCGGTGACAAGGATCCATTGGCAGGAAGGTTTGGGGTCTCACCTGTCCAGGTAAAACAGGGACCCCCATTCAGAGGCAGGCAGGACTAACCCTACCCCCCGAAACCCTCCCCAGGGATCTAATGTTGATTGTTGCAACATTAGAGATTGGCCTTCTCCACAGGGCGGTGGTTGTCAGATGGGAGGGAGGGAGGAGTGAGTTCAGGTGAGGCCCTGGAAGGTGCAGCGAAAGGGGGGCTCGGCGGGTGGCTACCTGGGGACCCCAACTGGCCACCTGAGCCGGCGATAGAGGAGTCCTCAGTCTCCATCAGGGCCGTCGGCCAGGACTTGTGGGGCTGGTGGCCTCGACCGCCTGAGGAAGAGGAGGAAGAAGAATCGCCGTCTTATTTAGCCTGTTTCCCCTAATTTGCTCTGCTTAATTGCACAAACGAGGGGCGGGCAGACGGGTGGGTCTCACCTCTCCGTGCCGCCTCGGCCGTGCCGCCGCCTGAAGCAAAGTCTCCGCTGCTGTGGCTGCCTTTCCGTGACCGTGGCAAAGGGGACCTGGGTCCAAAAGAAGAAGGAGGAGGATGGGTGAACAAAGATCATCACCCCTTTTAATCTCTCCCCAACCCCAGGCAGGCTAAACTGTCTTAATTCGGTACCTTAAATCCTGCCCTTCATGGCCTTAATCTTAAAACGGGCTTTGCTGTGGCACTCTCTTTGTGGTCAGCCCTTATGGATTCCCATCTCCAACGACAGGTTGTCTATAACGTCTGTTTTCTTCCATTTTGCTTTTTCAACTTACCATATATACTCGAGTATAAGCCGACCCGAATATAAGCCAAGGTACCTAATTTCGTTCTGAAAACCCAAGAAAACAGATGGACCCCCGAATATAAAAAAGCATTTAAAAAGCCGAATAGCTTTTTAAAATTGGGTTTTTAATTGGTTTTTTAAATGGGTTTTTAATATTGGGCTGTTGGGCTTTTTTTAACGTTGTGAGCCGCCTGGAGTCATTTTGAGTTGGGCGACTGTACAAATTGGGGGAAAAAATAAAATAAAAGTAAGTAACTTTTAATCTTTTAACCTCTTAATCCTGTTAATCTTTTAATTTGTTGAATCCTTTAAATTTTTAATCTGAATTTTTAGGGGATGGTTCTGATTCTTGATAATTTTACTGTTAGATTGATGTTCTAAGGTTCTGTTATGTCGTGTCAAGCTGCCCCAAGTAGGGTGGCATATAAATATGAATTGAATTAATTATTCTATCAATCAATCAATTGAATGAACAAACAAACAAATAAATAAAGCCAAGGGTGGGAAATGGAGCAACTGCTAGTGAGATTCAATTATCAAAATACCAGAAATATGGTAAAATTAATTAATTAATTAAAATGAGTGGGTGTTTTTTAATGGGGATTTTTAGATGGTTGATTTGTTTTTGCTTCCTTCTACCTACCTACCTACCTACCTACCTACCTATCCTTCGGAGTGGGGCGGCGATATAAGTTTAAATATATAAATAAATTGTTTGGACCCTTGTGGTTGCTGACCCTAGTATAAGCCGGGCCCTCATTTTGAGGCTTAAAAACTCGGCCTATGCTTGAGTATATATGGTATTTAAAACCTGTCTTTTCAAACATTACGGGCCGGGGGAGAAAGAGACGTTATAGACAGCCCGTTGTTGAAAAGGGAAAATCTGTAAGTGCTGATCATGTGTGAGTGTCACAAACTCAGACTCCGTGCTTCAGAAGTGGAGAAACGGGTCTTATCTGCCACTGTCCGAATGCCGCTGCCGCCTGCCAGATGCGGCCCTACCAGTTGTGGGTGGCGACATAGGGTTCGAAGTCGTACTGGGTCTCAGGTTCGTCCCCTCTCTGCAACTGCTTGACGTGGGAAGCGTACTGCTGGCCCGGGTCATAGAGTTTGCTGCTTTCGCACAACGTCTGGAAGTAGACGGGCAGGGGGGCCGTTTGCATGTGCATCATCTGGTAGAAGGAGATGGTGGCCTGGAAGGAAGGGAGGGCGGGAGGAAAATTCAGATTAAAAGGAGCTGTTCTTCTGCCCACTAGAGAAGGGGCTGTGTTGAGAAATAGCCAAAGCTGATCAAGAAAATTAGCAATTAGCTGGGACAGGTATAGAAGTGTAATTGCTATCTATCTATCTATCTATCTATCTATCTATCTATCTATCTATCTATCTATCTATCTATCTATCTATCTATCTATCTATCTGCCTATTTAATGTTATCTTATCTATCCATCCATCCATCCAATCTATCCATCTATCTATTCATCCAGAATGCGGCTGCTTGGGTAGTGGTGGGGTGCGGGTGTTATGCTCGTGCCTCACCACTATTTCAGGAGCTGCACTGGTTGCCAGTATGTCTCCGGGTGCAATTCAAGGTGCTGGTCATTACCTTTAAAGCCCTACATGGTAGTGGGCCAGGATACTTAAGAGACCGCGTCACCCCAAGAACATCTGTCCGTCCCACCAGGGCAAATCGGAGAGGCTCTCTCATCGGCTAGAGAAGCGCATCTCTCTAGCACCAGAAGGAGGGCCTTCTCCTTGTCCGCCCTGGCCCTTTGGAACCACCTGCCAACTGAGTTACGTCCACAGACAGAGCTCCAGCCCTTTCGGAAGGGCCTAAAAACCTGGCTGGCAGGGCGGGTGTGGGGCTCCAGGAATGTGGGGTCCCATGTTGGGTGGTTGATCTGATGGGACAGCCATCCCTCCCTCGCTCTTTTAAACTTTTAAATCTTTTTAGTATTTTGTAAATTTACAGTTTAATTTTTTTAAAAAATTAATATTGAACCTTAGGTTTTAATGTCCAAATTTGTAGGTGTATAGTGGGATTTTTTAGTTTGTTTTGCACTCATGTGTGATCGTTTTCTTTTTGTAAGCTGCCTAGAGTCAGGTTTGCCTGATTGGGGCGGGATAATAAATCTAAATAAATAAATAATTCATGTATTCCATCCATCCGTCTGTCTGTCTATCTCCCTATCTATCTATCTATCTATCTTCCCATTTATTGTTCTCCTATCTGTCTATCTATCTATCTATCTGCCTGCCTATTTAATGTTATCCTATCTATCTATCCATCCATCCAGTCTATCTATCTATTCATACATTCCATCCATTATTCATCCATCTGTCTGTCTGTCTGTCTGTCTGTCTCTATCCCTATCTATCTATCTATCTATCTATCTATTCATGCATTCCATCCATTATCCATCCATCTGTCTGTCTATCTATTTATCTCTGTCCCTTTCCATCTCTATCTATCTATCTATCCATTTATCTGCCTATTTAATGTTATCCTATCCATCCATCCATCTATCCATTATCCATCCATCTGTTTGTCTATCACCATCCCTTTCCATCTCTATCTAGCTATCTAGCTATCTACGGTAATGTTATCCTCTCTTTCTCTAATCTCTCTCTTTGTGTGAGGAGGAGGAAGATGCGGCTCCAACCAAGAGCAGCCTGAGTTCAAAAGCTCCCGAGGGCCGGAGTGAAGGTCCCGCCGGACTCACCGACTTGATGACCTGGTCACTCTGCTTGATGACCTCGTGGAGCTGATGCAGGGCAGTCACTTTGGTGTCCTCCAGCTCCTGCTTCTGTGTGTTGGCGTCCGCCACACAGGTCCGGTAAGTGGCCATGGCTTCGTCTGCCTGGAATTTAGTAGGTTTTAAAAATGAAAAAATCACTAAACCAAGGAAGGGACCTGAAAACAATCGGTGCTCAGTTCTGCTGGCTCAGCAGTTTATTCTTCCCTGACTCATCTAGAAGGAACAGACCTTATAGACAACCTGTCATTGAAGAGGGAAGTCCATAAGTGCTGATCACATTTGAGTGTCACATTTCTAGTTTTAACATGAGTGTCACATTTCTGGCTTTAATGGACGATATTGGATTCATTTCTTCAAACGCTTGCCCAGGTCCTCTTTTACAACCTAACAACTGGAAACAGACATTATAGACAGCCCATCATCGAAGAGGAAAGCCTGTAAGTGTTTATTCCATTTGAGTGTCACAGAGACATTTCCAGTTTTAATGGACAATATTGGATTCATTTCTTTAAACACTTTTGCCGGAGTCTTTTTTTTTTTTTTACAACCAGAAACCAGACATTAGAGACAGCCCGTCATTGAAGAGGGAAGTCTATAAGTGCTGATCACTACTGAGTGTCACATTTCTTGTTTTAATGAACAATATAGGATTTATTTCTTCAAACACTTCAGGCCACGTCTTTTTTTACAACCTCCTTCTCCTCCTTCCATGTTTAGGCCAGACGCAAAACTGGGTAAAACGATTTTGGGTGAGTTAATTCAGCCTGACCTAGTGTGAGAAAGGTTAGCCGGCAACACAAAGTTGCCATTACCAGGGCATTACGCCCAATTGTAGTTCAAAAAGGCAACACTCTGCAACGAGGCGCTTTTCGACCTTGCAAACAGAAACAGACATTATAGACAACCCATCGTTGAAGAGGAAAAATCCATAAGTGCAGATCACATTTGGGTGTCACACCACAAGTACATCCGTTCATGCCCATTTCCTGTGCTGCTTCAAGCCAGTCTGCACCTGTACCTGTTCTACCTGCTCACCTTGTTCCTGGCCTCTTCCTCCAGGCGGCGCTTCTTCTCCAGGGCCTTAGTGGTGGTGGTGGTGGCGGCGGCTCCTCCTCCTCCTCCGCTCCCAGATGTTCCAAGCTGTTCCTCCTCTGCCTTGGCGGTCACTTGCTTGGCTTTCTCGCTCTCCTCCGAGCGTTGCATGTAGAGCTGCTTAGCCTTCCGCAGGTTGTTCTCGGCTTCTTGCTGGAATTATCATGGTGGGAAATAATTTTAGGGTCAGAAAAGCAGCAAGGCCTAAATCAGGGGTTCCCAACTTAAGGCCCGTTGGCCGAATCAGGTCTACGGTGCCATTTCATGTGCCCACCCACCCACCCACCCACCCCCAGGGCATTCGAGAAACAAAATAGCCACCACTTTGAAGCTGGTGGGACAAAATGGCTACCCCCATTGTGCAGGCAGGGCAAAATGGCCATCTGGCCCTAGAAGTTGACAGAGCATGACTCGACCCCCGGCTTGAAAAGGTTGGGAATTCCTGGAGTGGGTAAATAGATAGATAGATAGATAGATAGATAGATAGAAATAATGCCTGATTAGATAGACAGATAGATAAATAAATAGATAGAAATAATGCCAGATTAGATAGATAGATAGAAAGAAATAATGCATGATTAGATAGATAGATAGAAAGAAAGAAATTAAGTAGGAAAAAATAAAGTAGAATAAAGTACCAGTAAATAAAATACAGTATAGTAGAATAAAATAAAGCCACTGGCAGAAACAGACATTATAGCCAGGCCAACATTGGAGAGGCCAATCCGTAAGGGCTGATCCCTTGTGAGTGTCGCAGCAAAGCCCGTCTCGGGAATCCAGAGTGCTTCAGGGTCTCACCAGCTTCCTCTGGGCCCGGTGCCACTGCTCCTTGGTCTCCTTCCGCCGCTTCTCGTGTTCCTGGCGCCTGGTTTGCAACGGCTGAAGGAGAAGGAAAGGCCAGTTCAATCCCCAGGATCCCACACACACACTCACCCGCAATGTCCAGGGTTGGTCATTCCATCCGTCCGTCGTCCTCCGCCTCCTCCATCCCTTACCTGGAGGAAGGTGTCCGTCCGGAGGGAAGTCCCCGCTTGGAGGGCATTGAGGGCGTACTCCAGGTCTTGCTCCAGGGTCAGCGAGTAGATGGAGAGGAACGGCATGTGGTGCTATACAACAGGAAGAGGGAGAAACACACACACACACAGAGTTGTGGGTGTTTGCTCAGGGAGATTGTGGAAGACCCACTCAACGGGCTTCCAAGACTTGTTGGAGAACATCAAAGGACACTGTGGAGGCCACTAAGAGGACCAGGAGGGTGGGTCTCCCTTGAAGGAAGGAGGAGGAGATTATGATGATGATGAAGATGGAGAAGAAGATGATGATAATGAAGGAGAAGATGGAGAAGAAGAAAAGGAGGAGAAGATGATGATGAAGGAGAAGATGGAGAAGAAGAAAAGGAGGAGAAGATGATGATGATGAAGATGGAGAAGAAGAAAAGGAGAAGATGATGATGAAGGAGAAGATGGAAAAGAAGAAAAAGAAGGAGAAGATGATGATGGAGAAGATGGAGAAGAAAAGAAGGAGGAGATGATGATGATGATGGAGAAGAAGAAAAGGAGGAGAAGATGATGATGATGATGAAGGAGAAGATGGAGAAGAAGAAAAGAAGGAGAAGATGATGATGATGAAGATGGAGAAGAAGAAAAGGAGAAGATGATGATGAAGGAGAAGATGGAGAAGAAGAAAAAGAAGGAGAAGATGATGATGGAGAAGAATAAAAGAAGGAGGAGATGATGATGATGAAGATGGAGAAGAAGAAAAGAAGGAGGAGGAGATGATGAAGATGAAGGAGAAGATGAAGAAGAAAAGGAGGAGGAGATGATGAAGAAGAAGAAGGTGGGGAAGATGATGAAGAAAGAGAGGAGGAGATATAAAAGGTTTCGGTGGGGAATTTCCCAGATGGACGCTATAAAGGTCAAGGGTCGCCCTTGCTTGAAAGCCAGTCATATCCGACGCTAGGGTTCAGTGCTCATCTCTGTTTGTACCCAAAGGGCCAGCACTGTCTGCAGGCATTTCCGTGGACATGCAGCAGGCGTGACTAGAACACCGAAGGTCCCTATTTATCTACTAGCAATTTCTTGCAATGTCGATCTGCAGGAGCCGGGATGGAGCCAGGAGCTCACTCCGTCCTGCAGTACCCGGGAATCGAACTCTGACCTTCCAGTTGGGGGAGTTCAGCATCTTGACCACATGGGCCGATGGACGGTATAGAAATAAATAAGATGAAGAAGATAGAATGAAGTAGAGGAAGAATATGGACAAAGAAGGAAGAAGAAGATGATGATGAACAAAGAAGGAAGTAGAAGATGATGATGGTGAAGAAGAAAGGACAGAAGAAGAAGGTGATGATGATGAAGAAGATAATGGCTCCCACCCCTGCCTCAGGTCTCCCGTTGGCCATGGCCAACCCAATGGAGGAAGGTCTACCTACCTCCTGGGTGAGGTTTTGCTTGGCGACGTTGACCATCTTCTGCAGTCCTTTGGCAAATTCCATTTCTGGGGTTAAGGAGGGAAAGAGAGAGAATGGGTGGTTGGACCTTGTTAGGGTCAGAATCCACCTATCACTTCCATTCGTCCAACCCAGGGGTGCCCAAACTACAGCCCGACAGGCCGGATCCGGCCCCCCACACCAATTCATCCGACCCCATGTCGCTTCCGGAAGCCGGAGTAAAACTTAGAGAGAACGGCAGCCTAAAATCTATCTCATCCTGTCGCAAAGCAGATTTCAAGGGGTGTTTTACTTCTGGTGGGTGGGGCCACGTGGCTGGCCCGCTGAACCATGTGACCAGCCTGCATTCTAAAAAGTTAGGGCACCCTTGATCCAATCCATCCATCTCTCTGTCTCCAAGCATCCATCCATCTGGCAACATCTGGATTTGCCACCCGTTCCACACCCTCCGACCCCCTGATTCCAACCCAAACTCCGTCCTGCCTCATAGATGCTGTTCCTCACCCAGGGCAGTCCTTTTGTCCAGGTAGGCAATGAGGTCCTTCATGTACTTGGAGACGTTCTTGGCATACTTGAGGGCCACTTCCACGCCCCCCTCACACTTCTGGAGGAGGACGTCCACCTCTTCCGACGACAGAGGGGCTGTTCCCATAACACGTGGAGCGAGAGGGGGTGAGAGAAGGGAAGAATTAGCCCATAATTGAGGGTGTTCTTCCATTAATAATTTTTGGTTGCAGGAAAGGGAGCTTTTTAAAAAGTCCTCAAAGCAGGATGTGGTAAAAAAGGCCGGCCTTTGAGCAATAAGGTCAACCGGTATGTGGGGAAACGTAAAGCCACAATCTTAGTGCAAGAAAACCAGCAGAGCAAGTGGAAGAAAAGCCAGTCACCCATTAAGAAGCTTTGGAGGCAGAAGAATGAGTGGTTGGTTGGGTAAGTGAATGAGTGGTTGGTTGGTTGAGTAGTTGGTTGGTGTGTTGGTTGGGTAAGTGAATCAGTGGTTGGTTGGTTGGTTAGTTGGTTAAGTAAATGAGTGGTTGGTTGGTTGGTTAAGTAAATGAGTGCTTGGTTGGTGTGTTGGTTGGTTGGGTAAGTGAATGAGTGGTTGGATGGTTGGTTGGTTGGGTAAGTAAATGAGTGCTTGGTTGGTGTGTTGATTGGTTGGGTAAGTGAATGAGTAGTTGGTTGGTGTGTTGGTTGGTTGGTCAGTAAGTGAATGAGTAGTTGGTTGAGTAGTTGGTTGATATATTGGTTGGTTGGGTAAGTGAATGAGTGACTGGTTGATTGGTTGAGTAGTTGGTTGGTTGGGTAAGTGAATGAGTGGTTGGTTGGTATGTTGGTTGGCTGGGTAAGTGAATGAGTGGTTGGTTGGTGTGTTGGTTGGCTGGGTAAGTGAATGAGTGGTTGGTTGGTTGGTGTGTTGGTTGGTTGGTGTGTTGGTTGGTAAGTGAATGAGTATTTGGTTGAGTATTTGGTTGAGTAGTTGGTTGGTGTATTGGTTGGTTGGGTAAGTGAGTGGTTGGTTGGTTGGGTAAGTGAATGAGTGGTTGGTGGTTTGAGTGGAAGGAAAGATGGACAGGTGGATGGACAGGGAGGGAAGGAGAGAGAAAAGTAGGTGCCAAGGGGCACCACAGATGCCGAGAGGACCAGATTGAGGACCCCCTTTCTCTGTACATCACTGACAGCAGAGTCGGGGCAGTGGCTGTGCCATCCCACAGAAAGCCACTGCAGAAGCAAGGCATACTCACCCAAGCCCAAGTCCTCCATGCCATCTGAGGCCTCTTCTGCCCCATGGCCAGCCACCCCTCCGTAGAGACTCTCCATGGACTGTGAGGGCGGGAAAGATAATAAATGGCCTTTAGCATTTCCTGCCCTTACATTTCATTTATTATTTTGGAAAGAGAAGAAGCTGCTTCATAAACCTTTTCAAGCCAAGGGCTATTGGGTCATGCTCTCTCAGTCAACTTCGAGGGCCGGACGGCCATTTTGCCCTGCCTCCACGATGGGGGTGGCCATTTTGTTTCTTGAATGCCTTTGGAAGGTGGGAGGGAGGCCACATGAAATGACGTCACGGACCTGATCTGGCCCATAGGGCTTAGGTTGGGAACCTCTGCCATAAAGAATTATAGAATACAGGTTGGGGGGGACATTTCCCGTTGACCCACGGCTCCACCCCACAGCTCACGGTGTGACTCCTCACCTGGTCGCTGAGGGGGATGGAGAGGAGGGTAGAGCTGTCCACTTCACCCATGAGGAATTCCGAGACCCTAAAGAAAGTTACACAAGAAAGTTACACACACACATACAACTGCCATCCTTCCTACCAACCAACCATCCATCCATCCAACCAACCTTCCATCCATCCATCCAACCGTCCATCCATCCATCCATCCATCCAACCAACCTTCCTCTCATCCATCCATCCAACCTTCCATCCAGCTAACCATCCATCCATCCATCCATCCAACTTTCCATCCATCCATCAACCCAACCAACCTTCCTTCCATCCATCCATCCAACCAACCTTCCATCCAACCAACCAACCAACCATCCATCCATCCATCCCCGTTTACAGCCCAAAAGCCAGCTCCATCTGCACCAGCAGACGTTCCCGAGGTCATGTGGAAAACACAACTAGATACACGGAACGCCATTACCTTCCCTGCCGAAACGCTACCTATTTATCGACGTGGCAAATTTCTTGCCATTTCAAACTGCTAGGTTGGGTGATCTCACGCGGTCGTGCAGCACACAGGTCTCAGACGGCTGGCCGCCACAACACCCAGGCGCACTCCCTAGCAGAGAGTTGGCTATGCTTCAGAATCCCTACGGTTTTTCCATGTGCCCGATACGGACCTTCCTCCCCGCCTTCTTACGTGCTGCTGAAGGAAACGGCGATGGTCTCCACCGCCTTCTCAAACTCCCGCTTCTCCACTTCGTTGTCGGATTCGTAGTGGAAACCTGGAAAAATACAGCGGAGGGAAAACACGACAAGGGGCAAGTGTGGGTCACTCTCGCCCCAGATCTGTCTGTGCAAAAAGCACACTCACTATCGTGACCAATCAGAGGAAACCCTTAATTGAAGCCCCATTCTTTCATAAAGGTCAAGGGTCGCCCCTGCTCGAAAGCCATCCTTATCCGACTCTAAGGGTTCAGTGCTCATCTCTTTTTACAGCCTCAGAGCCAGTGCTATCTGCCTCTGCAGACATTTCTATGGTCATGTGGCAGGCAGGAGTAAGTGTGTGGAATGTTGTTACCTTTCCTGCCAAAGCAGTACCTCTTTTTGTTGTTGTTCAGTCGCACAGTCGATTCCGACCCTCTGCGACCCCATGGACCACTGTCCACCAGGCACTCCTGTCCTCCACCATCCCCCTCAACTCACTCAGCTCTGTGCCCATTGTCTCTACAATACCATCTAGCCATCTTGGGCCGTCCCCTTCTTCTTTTGCCCTCGACTCTTCCCAGCATCAAGGCTTTCTCAAGTGAATCCTCTCTTCTCATTTGATGTCCAAAGTACTTTAGCTTCATCTTTATTATTTGACCTTCTAAGGAGCAGTCAGGGTTAATTTCTTCTAAGATTGACCTATTTGTTCTCTTCGCTGTCCAGGGGACTCTCAAAACTCTCCTCCAACACCACATCTCAAAGGCATCTATTCTTCTGCGCTCAGCTTTCCTAATGGTCCAGCTCTCACAACCATACATTGCCACAGGGAATACCATTGCTTTGACTATGCGAATCTTTGTTTGCAATTTAATGTCTCTTTATCTACTTGCAATTTCAAATGGCTAGGTTGGCAGGAGCTCATGGAACACTGTTTCCTTCTCCACCGAAGTGTTACCTCTTTATCTACTCACAAATTTCCTGCAATTTCGAACAGCTAGGCTGGCAGGAGCTCATGGAACACTGTTACCTTTCCCACCGAAGTGTTACCTCTTTATCTACTCGCAAATTTCCTGCAATTTCAAACGTCTAGGTTGGCAGGAGCTGGGACAGACAATTTGGGTGCTCACTCCGTCGGGTGGCACTCAGGTCGCGAACTGTCCACCTGCCGAACTTCTGGTGGTCAAGCTCAGCGTCTTAACCACTAAATGCTACTGTGGTCTTTCCCCATTCATGAAGAAAATATAAAGAGGAAAGGGAAATATAACAGCCAAAGGGGTGCCAGTCACTGACCTTTGACCCTGGAGATGAGGGTTCCAGCGGCAGTCAGCGCCTCCAGGGTCTTCAGCAGCGGGTAGTGGCTGAAAATCTGCCGGAGGGTCCGGAGGGCTTCGCCCAGGCACTCATGAGCCAGTGGACGACGGGACTCTAACCCATCTGCAGGAGAGGAAGAAGGACTTGAGTGGTCAGCCAGGGTGGAAGCAGGATTTGGGCCAGGGCAGGCCAGGGAAATGCCCTCCTTTGGCTCCAATGGACGACAGCCCCTCCTATAGTCCTTGACCACAAAGGGCAGAGTGGTGGTCAGCCAGAGAGTAGGCCCCCTCCGGCCCTCCCCTCCGAGGAAGAGACCTTGGCGGACATTTGGGCAGCAAACTCTAACCCTAGTGGTCAGTTTGAAGACTGACTTTACTTTCACATTTTACTTTCAAGTTATTCTTCACTATCGCTTTTCTCTTTTTCACGTTCACTTCTCACTATCACCCTTTACTCTCGCTGCTCTCTTTTCACTTTTACCGTTTTTCACTTTCACTGTTCTCTTTTTGCTTTTTATTTTCACTGCTCTCTTTTCACTTTCACCTTTTTCACTTTTTATTTTCACTGCTCTCTTTTCACTTTCACCTTTTCACTTTTTATTTTCACTCTTGTCTTTTCACTTTTTATTTTCACTTTCACCTTTTATTTTCACTCTTATCTTTTCACTTTTTTGTTTTCACTGTTCTCTTTTTGCTGTTTATTTTCACTCTTCTCTTTTCACTTTTTTCTCTTTTCACTTACACATTTTCACTATTTTCACCATTCTCTTTTCACTTTCAACCCCCTTTTTACTTTCACTGTTCTCTTTTTGCTTTCACTTTTTTCACTTTTTATTTCCACTTTTCCCTTTCACCTTTCACTTTATTTATTTTTTTACTTTCACTTTATTTTTCACCTTCATTTTCTCCACTTTCACTTGCACTCAGTTGTTGTGACGGTCCAAGACCACAGATAAATAGTCCAGCAAAATGAATTGAAGTTTTAAAGGTGGGTGCTTAAAAACGGAAGTTTCAAGGTCTAGGTCGCCCTTGCTCGAAAGCCAGTCGTATCCGACTCTAGGGTCCAGTGCTCATCTCTGTTTCAAAGCCGAAGAGCCAACGCTTGTCTGCTTCTGCAGACATTTCTGTGGCCATGTGACAGGCATGACTGGATACCGGAGGCCACAGAACGCTGTTTATCTTTCCTACCAAAATGGTCCCTATTGATCTACTTGCAATGTCTTGCAATTTCGGATGGCTCGGTTGGCAGGAGCTGGGACAGAGATGGGAGTTCATTCCATCTTGCGGTACTCGGGTCTAAAACTGCTGACTGGCTGCCTTCCAGTCCGGCCTCCCGCCACCCTCGTCCTCCTGGGGAACTGTTGGAGCCAACCAGGCAGAAACCCTTGAGAAGCTCTCTCTTCTCAAGGCCGAGTTTAAGGCTTGGAAGGGGGCAAAACCTTTTGTGATTTCTCTCTCTTTCGTTCTCCAGGTTCAAGGGGGTTGAAATGCAGACTCGGGGGGGGGGACCCCTGCCCCACCCCACCCAAGGCCCCCCTCCCCATGGACAGCAAAGAGGGGCTTATTGGGGGCGGCTGTGGTTGTGTCAACCTCTCGGTGGTAAACAGGAAAAGCCCCAGGGATGAAAATAGAGCTGAAAAACGGGAAGTGGTAACGGATCCGGCCCCTCCCAGGCGGCCCTGCCGGATGGGGAGGTTGGCATGGCGGCCGGAACATGACAACAACAAGCCCCAAAGAGAGAGAGGGAGGGACAGACAGAAAGAGGAGAGAGATGGAGATTGATAGAGACAGACAGACAAAGGTCTGTCTGTCTATCTGCCTGTCTGTGTGTCTGTCTGTCTGTCTATCTAATCTATCTATCTATTCATGCATTCTATCTATCTATATCCAATCTATCTAATCTATCGATCTATCTATCCATTCATTCATTCATTCTATCTGTCTATTCATGAATTCTGTCTGTCTGTCTGTCTATATTCATGCTCTGTCTGTCTGCAAATAGATCTATCTACTCAAGCATTACTCATGGTCTGTCTGTCGACCTGCCTATCTGTTTAACCCCCTTTTAAAAGGGTCTCCCTTCCCCGAATGGGGTTCGATGCTCATCTCTGTTTACAGCCCAAGAGCCAGCGCTGTTCTGAGCCTGCAGCCCCTTTCCCCTGGTCACGTGGCAGGCACGACAAAATGCACAGGACGCTGTTCCCTTTCCCGTTGAAACGGTACCTATTTACCTACGTGCAAAATTCCATTCCAATTTTGAGCTGCTTAGCTTTGGCAAGGAAAGCCAGGGGCGGACGACAGATGGCTTTGCTCCACCGTGCAGCCCCGGGGGTGGAGGTGCTCGAACTGCTGCCCTGTTGGAATTCCAGACTCACCCTCTTGGAGCACCACGTCCTTCAACTTCTCCAGGCGCTCCGCGAAGGCAGCAACTTGGGCCAAGAGTGGGGCGATGTCCTCCGGCTCGGCCAGCCCTCCTTCTGGGCCCTCGGAGGGCGTCTTGTGGCCCTTGGCCAGGTTGCGCGGTAGGGCCGGGGAGAGCAGGAATCCAGCAGCGCTGCCGTGGCGGCTGAGGCTGGTGGGCCGCTTGAGGGTCCCGCCCAGGCTGGAGGCGGACGGCAGGTCCACCAGGCTGGATGTCGACCCATCCAAGGCGTCCCGCCTGGGTGCGTCCTGCGAGAAACCCAGGCCCAAGGTCAAAGGTCAGCCTGGCTCCAAAACCGGGTGCGTCCGACTCTTCGGGTGCTCGTCTCCGTTTGCAGCCCAAGAGTCAGCACCATCTGAATCTGCGGAGGTTTCTGTGGTCACCTGGCAGGCACGACTAGACAAGGCTGCAACCTTCCCCACCCATCCGGAAATCGATACCTTGGGTCTACTCTCTTAAGCAAGACTAGCCATCACATTCCTACCTTGAGCAGGGAGTTGGGTTAGGCTAAAGGGCCCCTTCCAACTCAGGTGGGCCGGATGGCCCGGCCTTCCAACTCAGTTATTCTATCATAGCAATTGCATTTCTATACCGAGGACTGCGGTGGCTCAAGGGTCAAGAAGCTTGCCTTATGAGCTGGAAGGCTGGCCAGCAGGCAGTTCGAGACCCGGGTATGGCATGACGGACTGAGCGCCCGTCTCTGTCCCTGCTCTTGGGGAGACGAAAGGAGCCTCACTTGAGCGGAGTTTTGCCCGCAAAAATCCTTTTCAACCCAGAATAATTTCTGACATCATCATCATCATCAACTACTACTATTACTACAGTAATAACATCAGTAATAACATCAGTAATAACATCAGTAATAATAGTATACATTATTATTATTATTATTATTATTATTATTATTATTATTATTATTATTATTATTATTATTATTATTATTATTATTATTATTATTATTATTATTATTATTATTATTATTATTACAAATCAGCAATTTGGTTCACAGGCAAGGACTGGATTAAAATTAGCTCAAGACCCATTATAAATTTAATATAAATTTGAACTAATATATAAATAATTATACTGCCCCATTAGTGCACTCTCTGGGCCAAGTTAATTGACAAGTTAATTAGCATTTTATTTCCCCCCTCCCAATTAACATGCTGGGGACTCATACAACTCGCTTTGCAAGGATAGAAGCGTGTGAGTCAGCCTTGATCCCCTCAAGATTAAACTCACCACCTTTAGGGCTGCAGGACAGGAAGTTTTTAACCCCCGCATAGCTCTGTGGCAGACTCTCGTTTACAGGAAATAAAGATCACCCTTGCTCAAAAGCCAGGCGTATCCGGTTCTAGGGTCGGGTGCTCCCCTACCAAAGGAGACAACCGTCCTGCCAGGTGGGCCGGATGGCTGGCCTCTTCCCACACTCACCTTAAGCCACACGCTGGCCCGCCAGGAGTCCAGGACGTGGCCCCCGGCCTTGGCGACTTTCCTCCGCAGGCCCACCGACCCGGTGGGGCTGGCACTCATTTTGGCATTCCCGCTTTTTCCCTGCATCGCCGAAACTTGGGTGGGTGGCGGGGAGATTCTGGCTCACCCACAAGGAGGGGGCCGTACCCAAGCCTCTGGTCTCTCCCTTGAGAATTTCCACCTGCGTCGTTGTCTCTACAACACGTCAACCGCCACCACCCCACCCCTCCTCTGGGGCCCCCTCCGGCCTCCTCGGGCCATAGGGAAGAAACCACAAAAGTTGTGTCTCTCTCTCTTGACACCAGAGGAAGTCAGAAATGCAACTCACTTCCTCTTCGGTGGGCCGAAAATGTGCAACAAGTCACAACAGGAGGAGGAGGAGGATGACAACGGCGCGGCCTCATTTCATGCACTCTGCACCAGTCCACAGGGGGAACTGGAATAAACTGGCCCCCAGTAACGGTCACCTGACTGCGGTGGTTCGAGACCCGAGTCCTGCATTTCGGAGTGAGCTGCCCCGTCGTCTGCCAAGGCAGCAGTTGGGAATTGCAATTTCATTTGCAACTAGATAAACAGGGTACTGCTCTGGCAGGAAAGGTCACGATGTTCTGTGCGTCCGGTCCCGCCTGCTGCGTGGCCACGGAAGCGTCTTGCAGACACATACAGCGAAGGCTGTCGGGCTTCAAATGGAGATGAGCACTGAACCCTAGACTCGGATATGGCCGGCTTTTGAGCAAGTGAAGTGAGCAGCTTCTAATTAAGGGAATTTGCGTTTCTTTTAAAGCCGACAAATTTGGAGTAAATTGGCCACCCTGTAAGGGTCACCTGACCGCAGCACACAAGGCGAACTTCTTGACCCCTGAGCCGCCGAAGCCCCGGTGGAAATAAACAGGTACTACTTTGGCAGGAAAGGTAACAGCATTCCTTACTTCTAGTCCTGCCTGCCACAGGACCATGGGAACGTCTGCAGACTCAGGCAGCTCTGGCTCTTGGGCTGCAAACGGAGATGAGCACTGAACCCTAGAGTTGGATACAACTGGCTTTTGAGCAAGTAATTAAGAATATTTAAATCTTTTTTAAGGCAACAAAGTTGTATTGTTTTAGACAGCAGGGGGCTTTACTTCCGAGTAAACCTATACAGGGAGGGTTTGGCATTGTTAAATGGAGCAGAGGGAACCCATTTTAAAAACCCCTAAATGCAGTTATAGTGACTCAGGAGTTCTCAGCCTTTTTTAAGCAGTGGGCCGGATCACGCTCCCTCGGTCAACTCTGGGGGCCGGACTACCATTTTGCCCTTCCTCCAACACATGGCACTTCCTGGCGTGTGGTGGAAGGGCCAAACGAAATGGCGCCATGTGCTGCATCCGGCCCACCCGTTGGGAATTCCTGGTCTAGTCCTTGCCCGCCACGTGACTGTGGAGTCCAGGCCCTGAAAGCCACAAAAGTCGGTGCCCACGGCTGGCAGGGAACGAGACAGAGACATACGCGTGTCAGGGAGACATGAGTTCACGCCACTTAGAGGCTTCGGGGCCAAAAGGGGAGGATGATGGTGGAAAATGATGATGATCCCCCCCTCCCCGCCCTGTCCTCCACCACATGCCCCGCCAAGCAGAGCATGGAAAGGCTTCTTGGCATGGCCGCGAGTTCTGCCGGCCTCCCCAGATGCCGCCCACCCCACCCTGCTCTGGACTCACCCCGGATTTCTGGGCCGAAGAGGGGATCTTCTTCTTCCTGGAAAACATTGCCACACACACACACTCTCTCTCTCAAAATATCCTCTGCACCGGTGTCACTCCGCTTTCCTTCCTCCTCGCAAACAACCGTGGGAGGTGGAGGCGGCTTTGCGGCCCAGGAAGCACAACCTGCAGGGGCCCACCCCACCCCCCACTCTTGTGGTGGTTGTGTTGCAGCTTGTGGGGGTTGAAACTGGGAGAGAGAGAGAGGAACACACACACCCCTCACCGGTCCTTCCGTACGTGGCTTCTGGCCTGCAGGGCCGTGCCGGGCACGTCCGGTGGCCATGAGTTCCGTAGGACGTGTTTGGGTACTTTTATTGCTTTGGCCTTTGTCGCTTTGTGTGTTTTTACTGCTATTGTTGCCTTGCTTTTGTCTAGGCAGTCTCGACCTTTTAAAGCCGGGGGGGGGGGGGCATTGGGTCACGCTCCCTCAGGCAGCTTCAGGGGCCGGACGGCCATTTTGTCCTTCCTCCACCCCATGGCACTTCCGGGAGGGCACATGAAATGGTGCCACATCCTGCCCACAGGCCGCAGGTTGAGAATCCCTGCTTTAAAGTGACACGTCTTTTGTGTTGTTTTGTTCACGCTCTGCTATACTGTTTTAAGGATACTATGGCAAGTGGGAGGCAAAGTTTGAACTGATGATAATGATGATGATGATTCCTGAAGCTTCGAAAACTTCAAAAAACTCAGGCTTCGTTACACTTGCTCATCATTTTATAGGGGTCCCTCCACCCTTCCTGGGAAACTGAACTCAAGAATACAGCCTGCAAAACCTGTCTGAATTAATAATAATAATAATAATAATAATAATAATAATAATAATAATAATAATAATAATAATAATAATAATAATAATGTGTCCACAAGAGGGAGACACTTCAATATAAAATGGACTTTTCTTCCCAAGAGGTAGATGGGGGGATTCTCAACCTGCTGTCTGTCAGCCAGATGCGGCCCACAGCACCATTTCATGTGCCCTGCCTTTCAGTGCCTCCACCACACCTGGAATTGCAATGTGGTGGAGGAAGGGCAAAATGGTGGGGGGGGGGGCACATGAAATGGTGTTGTGGACCACATCCGGCCCATAGGTTGAAAATCCCTGCTTTAAAAGAAACACCCTATATCTAATGGATCTTTATTGTGTATTGATTATTCAGCATTCTGTATTGTATATTGATTATATTGTGTTTATATATGCTGTACTGTATGACTGTGATCCGCCCTGAGTCAGGTTCCCCCTCATGGGGCGGCATATAAATAGATAAATTAAATTAAATTAAATCTTGATTAATGGATTTTGGAAATAACTCCTTAAAAAGAAATAAAAATTATGGTAACAGCTATAAAATCAGGTCACACTTGCTTGAAAGCCAGTCGTAGCCAACTCCAGGGCTCAGGGCTCATTTCAGCCCAAGAGCCAACGCTGTTTGAGTCTGCAGAGGTTTCCTTGGTCATGTGGCAGGCATGACTAGACCCCGGAATGCTGTTTACCTTCCCACCTAAGTAATAGTTATTTATTTACTTGCTCCCGTCCCCATCCAGGAAAAATAGCCACACAAGTACAAGCGAATAAATGTTTTCTTCTGTAGACATTTATTGCTCGTTATTCAAATATTACACGTTCACACCTGAGCCATTTCCCAGGTGAAAATTATCACCTCCTTTTCCTATGGCAGAACAACTACAGAGAGAGAGATGAGGGGGGGGGGGAGTTTGTAACCCTCAAGTTACAAATGGTTTGAGTTACAAAATTTTCACAATATGAATGAAAATCAATTGAAAATCATCGCTTGAGTTACAAATTTTTCCAGAACAGTTTAATTGTTTTTCATCGCATTCCTATGTGAAACCATGTTTCAAGTTATGAATTTCAACGCATTCCTATCAGAAACCATGTTTCAAGTTATGAAAATTGGTTTTCAACGCATCCCTATAGGAAACTGTGTTTCAAGTTATGAATTTTGGCTTTCAATGCATTCCTATGGGAAACTGTGTTTCAGGTTATGAATTTTGGTTTTCAATGCATTCTTATGGGAAACCGTTTCAAGTTATGAATTTTGGTTTTCAATGCATCCCTATGGGTAACCTTGTTTCAAGTTATGAATTTTGGCTTTCAATGCATCGCTATAGGAAACTGTGTTTCAAGTTATGAATTCTGGTTTTCAACGCATCCCTATGGGAAACTGTGCTTCAGGTTATGAATTCTGGTTTTCAGTTCATCCCTATGGGAAACCGTTTCAAGTTATGAATTTTGGTTTTCAATGCATCCCTATGGGTAACCTTGTTTCAAGTTATGAATTTTAGTTTTCAATGCATTCCTATAGGAAACCATGCTTCAGGTTATGAATTTTGGTTTTCAACACATCCCTATGGAAACCATGTTTCAAGTTATGAATTTTGGCTTTCATTGCATCCCTATGGGAAACTGTTTCAAGTTATGAATTTTGGTTTTCAACACATTATTATTATTATCATTCCTATGGGAAGCCATGTTTCAAGTTATGAATTTTGGCTTTCAGTGCATTCCTATGGGAAATTTGAGGTTCAAATTTTTCATAACATGAAAAATGCCTTGAAATGCATTAAATTTGTAACTCGAGGTACCACTGTAATTTTTTAAAACAAGATATAGATTATTAATTTTTTAAAAGGGAAACCCATAATCAGAAATAGACACTCGTTCTCCACAGGCTCCAAACTTACATAGGAAATCGCTCGACCCAATGGACCGAGAAATAAAACCAATGGTTTAGCAAACCGGGGGCGGGGGGGAATAAATAAAATTTCCCCGATATATTTTCAGGAATAAAAAAAAAATATTATTATCGCACCTGCCAAAAAACTAAACAACTCTTTAAAAAAATATTGGTCCCGAAACCATCTCAGAAATACATAGAAATCCATGTATAAGCATTACATGAAAGTTTAAGAGCTCTCAACGGGCTTTTCTTTGGCTTGAGAAGGAAGAATTCTTAGTCCCTTAATGATGCAGGGAAACAGCCCTAGTTCAGGGGTTCTCAAACCTGTGGGATGTGGGCCATAAGCAGCCCGCAGTACCATTTCATGTGCCCCCACCTCATGAAATAGGCATAATACAGCTTATGTAGAAGGTCCCCAAGATCTAACTAAGGGGTGCCCAAACTTTTTGGGCCGCAGGCCAGTCACTATGGCCCAGGGGCCAGATCCGGCCCCTGATTCCAATTCATCCAGCCCACAAAGCCCTTGTCACTCCCAGAAGCGGAAGTAAAACACGTACAGGCGTGTTTTACTCCCGCTTCCGGGAGTGACGAGGACTTTGTGAGCCAGATGAATTGGTGTTGGGGGCCAGATCTGGGCCCCGGGTTGTAGACTGGGGATCTGGAAGCATGCTCGGAGCTGAAAGGGGGTGAGGGGTTATCAGGATTTGCATAAGGCAGGATGAACCAGAAAAGCCCATCGTCCCGTATTTGGCTAAAGGAGACCAATATGTTTTGAACCCAGTTATTCATCCAAAACAGTGATGGCGAACCTTTTAGAGACCGAGTGCCCAAACTACAACCCCAAACCCACTTATTCATCGCAAAGTGCCAACGGAGCAACAGGGGAGGGAGGGAACGCTCCCATTGGGCTGCTGGGCAGAGGGGTGGGGTGAACTCTGTGCTGGGGGAGGGAAGAAGTGCTTCCATTGGGCTGCTGGGCAGAGGGGCGGGGTGAACTCTGTGCTGGGGGGAGGGAAGAAATGCTCCCATTGGGCTGTTGTGGATTGCTTTCTTTTCTTCCATTTGAGGTGGTAAGTGCACAGAGGGCAGCGGCCGGCCGTTCCCCCCGTTCTCATTGGTCCACTCCTTCCGCGTAGTAAAGAAAGCCACCCGGGTTCTCCTCCTCCCTGCGGGCCGCATTGGCCACCTCTGTGGGATTGCCCTGGGGGCAGTACTTGGGGTCATAGATCTGCCGGCCCAGCCCAAAGACCTGCCCGCTCTGGTTGGCCCCCTGGTTGGAGCCCATCTGGAGCGACATGGAGCTGTCGTCGCACTTGTCTGTCCCCAGCTTGGCGTCGTAGATGTGGCGGCGGGTGCCGGGGGCCGTCATGCCGACCTGGCGGGAGGAGAAGACGGAAGGGGAGAAGAAGGGGCTTCAGTGTCTCCTTGGCCACCAGAGGATTCGGGTCAACGGCAGATGGACCGACATTATTAGAGTCCAGCGGTTCTTGGACTTCAATTCCCAGAAGCCTCAGTCAGTTCCCCAAAGCATAGATCAGCCAATGGACTGACTTCTGAGAATTGAAGTCCCCCGGTGGGGCCTGTGCCCCACATTGGGAACCCCCACTCTAAGTCAATAGCCACAATTCTCACCCACACCCCCTGGCGACCTCTCAGAACAAAGGAAGGACTTTCATGTCTGCTCATGAAATGAGTCTCCTGGAAACAACCTCTTCCTTCTCAACATTAACACTGTAGAAAGATCAGTGTTTTCCCAACCTTTGGTTATCGGACTATAATTCCCAGAAGCCTCAGTCAATTTCCCAAAGCATGGATCAGCCAATGGACTGGCAAGGACATCTGAGAATTGATGTCCCCTTGTGGGGCCTGGGACCCACCTTGGGAACCCCCACTCTAAGTCAATAGCCGCAATTTTCACCCACAGCCTCTGGCGACCTTTCAAAACAAAGGAAAGACTTTCATGTCTGCTCATGAAATGAGTCTCCTGGGCACAAACTCTTCCTTCTTAAACATTACATCGTAGAAAGATCAGTGTTTTCCCAACCTTTGGTTCTTGGACTACAATTCCCAGAAGCCTCAGTCAGTTCCCCAATGCACTGATCAGCCAATGGGCTGACTGAGGCTCCTGGGAATTAAGGCCCCTTTGTGATTGCTAATTGCTTCGTTAGGGTTGGTCTCTCACCTGGCTGGCACACTTGTTGGTACCCATCTGCAGGCCGATGGTGGCGTGGTCCATGGGGGGCAGGATCTGGTTCTTGGGGTCGTAGAGGTGCCTCCGGGTGCCGTAGGCCGTCATGCCCGACTGGCTGGCGCACTTATTCGTGCCCATCTGGAGCAAAGGAAGGGGAGGTGTGTGTGTGTGTGTTTGAAAAGGACCACTTAAGTGGAGCTAAATGACTGGAAGGTTGTCAGATCAACTGTTCCAAGACCCGAGTCCTGCATGATGGAGTGAGCCTTGCCCAGGGACCGCCTACGCCCTCTCACGGTTTGATCCCCCCCCCCCGGAGGCCCTGAGCCAGGCGTTCCCTGCCTGGTGTTGCCTGCGGACCCACCTGGAGGCCAATGACGCAGTGCCCAGCCTTCATCTTGGCGTCGTCGAAACTCCTCTCTTGCTTCTCCGCATACTTCACCCCAATGTCCACCCCGCTATTCGTGCCTTTGGTCTTGGCCTGCAGGGAGATATATAGCCATCAGTGGCACATGGGTTACGGAGTTATCTCCAGCTCAGACTCCCGGCAAATGTCCTGGAATCCCCATAACTCCATGTGGAAAGAGTCAGTTGGGTGTGTGTCTTCTGGGGACCCTATCTATCTATCTATCTATCTATCTATCTATCTATCAATTCATGCATTCTATCTATCTATCTGTCTAGTAATTCATACATTCTATCTATTCATGCATTCTATTTATCTATTAATTCATGCATTCATTCTATCTATCAATTAATTCATGCATTCTATCTGTCTGTCTGTCTATCTGTCTGTCTACCCTTCCTTCTATCCATCCATCCAATCTATCTATATCTCTACCATGTATACTCGAGTATAAGCCGAGATTTTTAACCCCAAAAGGGGGACACAGCTTATACTTAGATCAATGACCATGAGGGTCCCTATACCATACTGGATTGAGATATGCAAACAATTTAATTAATTTTACCATATTTTCATGTATTTTGATTACTGAAACTCACTAACGGCTGCTGCATTTCCCACCCTCGGCTTATGCTCGGGTCAATCTATTTTCCTTGGGTTTCGGGTCAAAATTAGGTACCTCAGCTTATATTTGGGTCACTTTATACTTGAGTCCATACGGTATCTATGCATCCATCTATCTATCCACCCACCCACCCACCTACCGGTATCTATCTTGATTCCTCATCTAGCTATCTAATGTCTATCGATCATCTATCTATCTGGGACTGCAGTGGCTCAAGTGGTTAAGAGGTCAAACTCACTGACTAGAAGGTCAGAGTTCGATTCCCAAGTACTGCAGGGCAGAATGAGCTCCCGTCTCCATCCTAGCACCTGCCAACCTAGCATTTCGATAGCAAGACATTGCAGGAAGATCAATGGGGACCACTTTGGATGCATAGATAAACTTCAGTGTCCAGCCATGCCTGCCACGTGTCCACGGAAACGTCTGTGGACATAGACAAACGCTGGCTCTTCAGCTATGAACAGATGAGCACTGAACCCTAGAGTTGGATATGGACCTTGACCTAACAAACTTACAATTCTAGGTATGGTTTATATATACCAGATATAGAGGCAAAGAGGTAACAAGGTAAAGAGGTTACAAGGTAAAGAGGTTACAAGGTAAACCACAATTCCCCACACACAATAGCAGAAGGATTTCATGACTCTGTATGCATGAGTCTATTCAGTCAACCTTGAACCCCCACCAGGATCAAACCCGTAACATTCTGGCTGCAGGAGAGCTGTTTTTTAACCCCTTGCGCCTCTTGCCCAGCGACCTGATGGCCCGAGGACTGGGTGGCCGTGGACTCACCATGCCCGCGAGGGCCAGAAGGCAGACTTGGACCTGGGTCATGTTGCCGTTCTCGTAGAGGTCGTTGGCCTCAAACAGGTCTACTGGCTTCATCCCGTAGCCGAGGAGCGCCTTGATGAAGTTGGAGAGGTTCTCCAGCTGCGGAAGGAAGAGGAAGCCGGTCAAGGCCCACCGGTTGCTGGCTTCAGGGGGGGGGGGTAAAATACCCTGAGCTTGACCACTGGAAGGTCAGTGTTTGAGACCCAAGCGCCACCCGACGAAGCGAGCTCACTCATTGTCTGCCAACCTGGCAGTTCGAAACGGCAAGAAATGTGCATGTCGATAAACAGGTGGCGCAGGGGAAGGTAACAGCGTTCCGTGCGTCAAATCCTGCCTGCCACGAGACCGCGGAAACGTCTCCAGACTCGGACAGCACTAGCTCTTTGTCACTGGAGATGATCACCCAACCCTAGGGTCAGACGTGGCTGGTTTTCGAACGAGAGAGACCCCTGACCCCACCTCAGCCTCATGGGTCTAGTCATTGTAGCTCTCTCAAAGGTCAGGCGACCACGCCTTCCGGCCAACCTTTTTAAGCCAAGGGGGCCGGGCCACCCTCCCTCAGACAGCTTGGGGGGGGGGCGGACGGCCATTTTGACTTACCTGGTGCCAGTTGAGGGCTGAACGGTTGATCTTCTTGACTGACCCCGGCTGGAGTTTGTTTATCAGCCTGCCAGAGAGGAGAGAGAGGATAATAATAATAATAATAATAATAATAATAATAATAATAATAATAATAATAATAATAATAATAATAATAATAATAATAATAATAATAATAATAATAGATTATGTTAAGATCATTCCTCTATTAGGAGCCGCGGTGGCTCGGGGGTCAAGAAGCTCGCCTTGTGAGCTGGAAGGCCAGCAAGTCAGCAGTTCGAGACCCGGGTACTGCATGACGGATTGAGCTCCTGCCTCTGTCCCAGAGACGTGAAAGGAGCCACATTCGGGCATCGTCCCCTGACCGGAGTTTCTCCCGCACAAATCCTTTCAACCCAGAATTAATTTCTGACATGAAATTATGATTATTAGTCCTCTGTGGGAGGGATTGTGAAGCTGTGGCCTGTGGGATGGATGCGGCCCATGGCACCAGTTCATATGGGCCACCCATCGCCTCTCCCACACCCGGAAGTGCCATGTGTGAAGGGCAAAATGGCCGTCCAGCCCCCCGAAGCTGTCTGAGGGAGTGTGACCCGGCCCCCGACTTTAAAAGGTTGAGAGTACAGGACAGGGGATTTAAGAGAACTGGGTTCGATTCCCCCATGCGGCCCCTTAAGCATCCTTAAAAAGGGTCGAGGGGGGTCGCTCGTGCTCAAAAGCCGGTCATGTCCGGCTCTAGGGTTCGGTGCTCATCTCCGCTGACGGCCCGAGAGCCAGCGGCGTCTGCCTCTGCAGACGGTTCCAGGGTCCTGTGGCAGGCAGGACTAGATGCCACTGCACAAGGAACGCTGTTACCTTTCCTGCTCAAGCAGCACCTGTTTATCTACTTCAAATAGAATCAGAATCAAAATTTTAATTTAATTTAATTTAATTTAATTTTCCCATTTGTATGCTGCCCAATCAGGAAGGCCAGGAAACAACACCATCCATAGCCCAGGAAAGAGAGTCTTCATCATCATCATCATCTATACCTATATTTGGGAGTTCATGGCCATTGACCATCTCCAGTGGCACGAAACCACCATGAGACGCCGCCAAGCCAGTCACCCTGAGGGCTGCTAAAGGTCAAGGGTCGCCCTTGCTCAAAAGCCAGCCGTATCCGACTCTAGGGTTCAGTGCTCGTCTCTGTTTCACAGCCGAACAGCCAGCGCATGTCTGCGTTTGCAGGCGTTTCTGTGGACATGTGGCAGGCATGACTCGACACACCAGAGCGCATGGAATGCTGTTTACCTTCCCCACCAAAGTGGTACTCATTTATCAACTTGCAATCTCTTGCTTTCAAGCCGCTAGGTTGGGGCAGAAACAGCCAAATATATTTATTTATTTATTCTCTCCTCCAGAAAACAGGAAGTGTGGAAAGGGAATTCCCCAATTACCTAATTTTTTAAAATCAATTTAATTTAATTTAATTTAATAGATTTCTACACCGCCCTATCCAATGGACAAGTTAAAACCAATTTAAAACAATTTTAAAAAACACCCTTAAAAACATCGCAAAAACGATGGGAAAACTCCCTCCTAGTTTCCTAGGCTTGGCCCCTGGTCCAGGGTGGCCAAAATTAGTCCAATTAAACTAAGTGGCAGAAGACACACACACACCAAGGAAGGGCCAGGTTCGGATTGTGACTCACTCGCAAAGCAGGACGCCGTCTCTTAGCCCCTTCTGGAAGTCGGGCCCAATCCCCCGCCCGGTGACGTCTTCGATCCAAGCCCGCAACTCAGCCTCCTTCTGCGGGTCGTATTTCTGGGCCAGCTGGAAAGAATTAAAACTTGAGCGGGTTAAAAAAAGCATCTCCCCTTAAGTACTTGGCCGTTGGGGCCACCCCGAGTAACCCCAGGCACCGACCCGTTTGAAAGGACAGGACTAGTGAAAGAGTCGACCTTGACCAATCTGCACTGGGTCTACTCTTGTGCAGGTGACTCAGCGGAGCAAGAGGATGTCAAACAGGTTTCTAGTCCTCAAAGAGGTAGGGCTGAAAGGTCTCCACAGTTTTTTTGCAACTTTTCTGGTTGCTTGTGCAGAAAGCACGAGGATATATTTTGGCCTTCTTGGTATTCAACTGTAATCCTGCTTTTGCTTTTTCTCCTTTGGCTGTCCTCTGCATCCTGCCCAGAGTTCTTTGGCTAGGGCAGTACAGTGTATAAATTAAATTAAATTAAATGATTGCTAAGACCTACTACCCCCCCCCCCCAACTAGGATGCCACATCAAGGCCAAATTCAAGCTCCCCCCCTTGCTTGAAAATCAGTTGGTTTGATGCTCATCTCCGTTGACAGCCCAACAGACAGTGCTGTCTGTGTCTCCAGGCGTTTCCACGGTCATGTGGCAGGCACAACTAGACACGGAACACTGTTACCATTCCCACCGAAGCAGTACCTATTAATCTCAACCCATTGCAGCACTGCGGTGGCTTAGCAGCTAAGACACTAAACTGAAAGACTGAGAGGTCAGGGTTCAACACCCGAGTGCCGCACGATGGATCTTGGGGCCCACATGAAATGGTGCCATGGGCTGCATCTGCCCCATGAGCCGCATGTTGAGAATCCCTGCGATAGAGGACGAAGCATCATCATCATCATCCAGGTGTCCCTTGAGCAGAGTCTCTCCAGCAAAAATCCTTTCAACCCAGAGGCGGTGGGGCTCTGTGGGCCACATCTGGCCCGTGGGGGCGCTGGTTGAGAATCACTGCTCTAGGTAATGGATGGAAGGAAGGAAGGAAAGAAGGGAAAGAATCGACATCCTCCTGGGTCTGTTTTTCCAGGAAGGCAACAAACGGCTGACAGGAAAAGCATTCCTGGGGTGTGGCTGAAGCGTCCGGCCACTCCCTGCTCTTCCTCTTCCTCCTCCTCTTCCTCCCACATCCTCTTCCCTTACGCAAAAGAGGAAAAAACAAAATGCACCACGTCAAGTGACTTGGAGGAAGAAAGTCTTCCAACCACAGCGGTCAGCCAGCCTCGGACACACCCTGGGAACGGCCAGGCCGAGAATAGCAACCACACCGATACATCTTACACCAGGGGTGCCCAGACTTTGGGGGCCACGGGCCAGCGACGTGGCTCAGCGGGCTGGTCATGGGGTCCAGCGGGCCGGTCACGGTGGTTCCTCCCACCGGGAGCGGAAGTCAAATGCGCCTTGCGATCTGTTTTGCAACAGGACAAGGCAGATTTTAAGCCGCTGTTTTTCTCTGCTTAGGCCAACCTTGCCCAGGCCAACCTCATTGCTCTTGGATGTCCGGGCATATTTTACTTCCACTTCCAGGAGCGATGAGGGCAGAATTGGCGAGATGGATTGGCATCAGGGGCCAGATGTGGCCCACAGGCTGCAGTTTGGCAACCCCTGTCTTATATTGTATATATGTCTATATCCTGTCTTATACTGGTCACCTACCTGTGAATCCACACAAGTGGTCAAATTTGACCCCACCTCTTTCCATCTTAAATATGAGTCCCCAGCATGTTGTGCCTGCCATATGACCATGGAAACGTCTGCAGAAGTAGACAGCGCCGGCTCTTCGGCTTTGAAGCAGAGATGAGCACTGAATCCTAGAGTTGGATACAACTGGCTTTCGAGCAAGGCAAACCTCTAGCTTTACCTAGCATGTTGATTGAATATACCGCCCTATCGATTAAATCAATTAAATTAAATTAAATTGGGGGGAGGGGGAAAGCTCATTAACTTGCTAACTGCCCAGGGAATTGCACTAAACCGGGGCGAATTGTCATTGTGGGGGCCAGATCTGGCCCACAGGTTGTAATTTGGGCACCCCTGGAGTAGACCCTACTGCCACCAACTCAATGCCGATCCTCAGGCGGTGGTTAACTAACCTGGCCATCCTGACTGGCTAGACCCCGGAGTGCACACTGGAACGCTGTTTACCTTCCCCACCGAAGCGGCACCTATTTATCTACTTGCAATTGTTGCAACTGCAAAAGTTGGCGGGAACTAGGGCAGAAGATGGGCGCTCACTCCATTCTTCAGTACTCGGGTCTTGGGAACTGCGGACCTTCCGCCGCTCATTATTCCCCTCCGGACTGCCAATTACTCCCCTCCTAATTGCCAATGGGCGGGGCTTACCCGGTTGCGGACTTCGGCGGACAACCCGTAACTGGGTCCCTTATGGAACTGGGCGCTGGTGGGGCTGTTATTGTTATTGCTTGCACTCATCCTGGCGTCGGGGCGGTGGGAAGGCGAGAGGCGAAGCGAGGGCTCGATCAAGATCCCTGGCTCGGCTTGCCCCGTCCCCGCCTCCGGTTTCGGGAGCCTCCGCCCCGCTGCCGATTGGGCGCCCGTCGAAATGGCCTTATAAGGGCAGACACAGCCGGATTCCTCCCCGAGGCGGAAAAGAGGGAAGCCCCACCTCTTGGGTGTGTGTGTGTTGCGAAACAGGCAGAGGTTCGGCCGGGGAAGCGGGGAAAGCCTCGTGCAGGCGGGAATTCTCCCGGTGGCTCCTCCATCCCTTGCATTCCTCCTGGCAGATGGTCCAGAAAGCAAGCGTGTGGGTTTTGGGTCGTCTTGGGGTTCAACTGTAATGCTGCTTCGGCTTTTTTCTTCTTTATCGGTCCTTGGCAGTTCCTTCAAATGATTGCTAAACGTTGACCTCATTATGCTGCTTAGTCAGTTGCTAGAAAGCCAGTTGTGTCTGACTCCAGGGGTTAAGTGCTCATCTCCATTTACAGCCCAAGAGCCAGGGCTGCCTGAGTCTGCAGATGTTTCCACAGTCATGTGGCAGGCATGATTAGACAATGGAGCACACTGAACGCTGCAGTCTGCAGATCTGAAATTACTAGTGTTCCTCCAATTTGTGTGTGTGTGTGTGTGTGTGTGTTGTGTAATGTTTTTTGGTCGTCTTGGTGTTCAACTGTAATGCTGCTTTTGCTGTTTTCTTCTTTATCAGTCCTTGGCAGTTCCTTCAAATGACTGCTAAACGTTGACCTCATTATGCTGCTGACTAAAAGTCAGTTGCTAGAAAGCCAGTTGTGTCTGGCTCTAGGCATTAAGTGCTTATCTCCATTTACAGCCCAAGAGCCAGCGCTGCCTGAGTGTTCAGATGCTTCCATGGTCATGTAGCAGGCGTGATTAGATTGTGGAGCACACCGACCCTGTTACCTGCAGATCTGAGATTACAGTATTGACGTTCATCCAATTTGGGTTTTAGGGAGAGGGATGATGTTTTTTGGTCTTCTTGGTGTTCAACTGTAATGCTGCTTTTGCTTTTTTCTTCTTTATTGGTCCTTGGCAGTTACCGGTCTGAAAAACCTGGGGAACGTAGTGAAAAGCAGAGACGTCACCTTGCAAACAAAGGTCAGCATAGTCAAAGCAATGGTATTCCCGGTGGTAATGTACGGTTGTGAGAGCTGGACTATAAGGGAAGTTGAGTGCAGAAGAATAGATGCCTTTGAGATGTGGTGCTGGAGGAGAGTTTTGAGAGTCCCCTGGACAGCAAGGAGAACAAATACCATATATACCGACTATAAGTCGTCTCGAACATAAGCCGAGGTACCTACTTTTGACCTGAAAACCCAGGAAAATAGATTGAACAGAGTATAAACTGAGGGAATTGAAGACCACCTCTCTTATGTGCTCCAGTGGGGGACGATATCGTTTGAACATCTTTGAATAAGTACGGAGTGTTATCAGGGTGTGTGTTATAAAGGGACCATTTCTCACGTCCACAGAAGGACCTTCTGCTCAGAAATGCCAGTGGAACAAAAGCAGCCCAGATGGAGCAGGATGTGGCCCTCAGTTCTCATGTATTTTTAATTACTGGAACTCATTAGCAGCTGCTGCATTTTCCACCCATGACGTATACTCAGGTCAATCTGTTTTCCTCATTTTAGAGGTCTTAGTTACGTACCTTGACTTATATTCGGGACGACTTATAGTCGGGTATATATGATACATGAATTCTAATACATTTCCTTACATTGGGTTTCTTTTCCATGTTTGTATCCTGTGGGGTTTCATGTGTTTGTTTGTTTATATTTGTGTAACTGTCCAAAGTCGCTTTGGTGATTGGGTGGCTATACAAATCTAAATAATGGATGGATGGATAAATGAATGAAAGAATATATGAATGGATGGATGGGTGGATGGATGAATAAATGAATAAATGGATGGATAGATGAATGAATAAATGGATGGATGGATTTATGAATAAATAAATGGATGGATGAATGAATGAATGAATGGATGGATGAATAAATAAATAAATAAATGGATGGATGGATGGATGAATAAATGGATGGATGGACACGAAAGGAGCGTCATTTGGGCATCGACCCCTGAGCAGAGTTTCTTCCGCAAAAATCCTTTCACCCCAGAATCAGAGACCATCTTGTGTTATGGGGCAAATTAATTGTTTTATATTGGTTTTAACTTGTTTACACCACCCAGAATCCTTTGCATAGGGCAGTATATAAATACAGTATATTATATTAAATTAAATTAAAGCCTGATTCTGACGGTTTCCAGATACTAGAAAATTAGAAGGGTTGTAATCTGAAAAAGTATTCCTGTCCCCCTTCAGCTCAGAATGCAATCAATAAATAAAAATTCCATACATGAAATAAACTCTATTAACTATAATAATTTTGTGTCAGAAATTATTCTTGGGTCGACAGGATTTTCATCGATCGAAAGCAAGAAATTGCAAGTCGATAAATATGGACCACTCCGGTGGGAAGGTAAACAGTGTTCCGTGTGTCTAGGCATGCCTGCCACATGACCATGGAAAGGTCTGCAGACACAGAGAGCACTGGCTCTTCAGCTATGAAACAGAGATGAGCACAATCAGATACGACCGGCTTTCGAGCAAGGGTAACCCTTGACCTTTACTATAGCAATGGAAAGCACAATACAGCGGTACCTCGGGTTACAAATGGTTCGAGTTACAACATTTTCACAATACGAATGAAAATCAATTGAAAATAATGGCTCGAGTTATGAATTTTTCTGGAACAGATTAATTGGTTTTCAATGCATTCCTATGGAAAACCATGTTTCAAGTTATGAATTTTGGTTTTCAATGCATTCCTGTGGGAAACCATGTTTCAAGTTATGAATTTTGGCTTCAATGCATTCCTATGTGAAATTCAAGTTGCACATTTTTCATAACATAAAAAAGGCCTTGGAACGCATTGAATTTGTACCTCGATATACCACTGTAACCCATCAACTTGGCCTTAAACTGTTAAACAGGTGACCATAAAGACTGAAACCATCAAATGTCTATTTCAGGAGTTCTCAAATTTTTAAAGCCAGGGGCCGGGCCACGTTGTTTCAGGCAGCTTCGGGGGCGGACTGCCGGACTGGACCGGACTCGAAATGGAGACGACACACTTTTTCTTTGGGACTGGTTGTGGAAAGGAAAATTTTTTAATTTTTTAAATTTCACAAAATTAAAATTAAAAGCCAGAATCGCAAAATCGGACTTTCCTATCCTAGGCTCAAAAATGTCCCATAGTGATTCGTCAAAGACTATGAGAGGAGTATGGGTTATTTCGGTGGGTAACGGGCAAAAGGGGAATCTTCCGCAACTTTTCCCTGTTCAAGGAAAGAGAAGAAGAAAAAGAAGAAAGATTAAGACTGAGTTGGAAAAGGGTCCCATGAGGTCCTCCAGTCCAACCCCATTGAAACAATACAGGAATCCCAATCAAAGCAGATATGGAATTAATTAATTAATTAATTGCTTGATTAGTGAATTAGTTTGTTAGTTCATTTGTTCATTCGTTCATTTGTTCATTGAATCATAAAATGACTGGTCCTCCAGTCCAACCCCATTGAATCAATACAGGAATCCCAATCAAAGCATATATAGCATTCATTCGTTCGTTCGTTCATTCGTTCATTCATTCATTCTACAACAATCAGTGGTGTGCTGGCCCATAGGGATACAGGGACTCATCCTGGTGCACCCGAGCAACCGGCACCCCCCAGAGGCAGGCAGAGATAATGGGAATGTATGGGGTTTCTCCTCCCAACCCCCCAATAGGCACCCCATCACTTCCTGTCCACTGCCCTCCAAGGTGCCCAGTACACCCCTGACCACAATTCCAAGATCTTTCTCACCCATAGTATTCCAGCACCCATTATCCCCTGTCTTATAACTCTGCATCTGTTTTTTTTTTAGTTCACTGGGTGTAAAAACTTTGCATTTTATCCCAGTTAAATTTCATTCTGTCGTTTTCAGCCCCCCACCCCAAGGGGGTTCAAGGTTCTCCAGATCTTTCCGAATTCTGCTCCCATCTTCCAAGGTATCACACATTTCCACAAACGCCACCCAAACCTTGTGTTGTGCATTGTGTATTGTGACCTTCCTTCCCCTCCTTTCTCGTCTAACCCACGTTGCCTACCATGGGGACTTCGTCCAGTTTCTTGAACGATGGCTCCCGCGTCCGGCAACATTTCACCAGGATGACGAGGCCACCGATCACCAGAATGGAGACGAAGATGCAAATCACAGCAATTACGCCCGGGTTTTGTGTCGTCGGGGCTTCGTCGTCGCTGGGCTGGGCTGAAGAGGAAGAAACAGGACAAAACTCTGAAATGTGTCACAGCTTAAGGTGGTTTAAAACTATTAAACTCACTCAGCAAAACTTTCGGAGCTGGTGTTTTCCAGGATTGTCACATGACCACTGTACAATGCTGTCTTCCAAGCCTTTGTCCCTGCCAGGAATTAGAAAGCTAGACTCGAATTCCCCCTATAAGTGGCTTTCTCTTGCCATGGAAGGATAGTATTATGAAAACCAATTTTAATCACATTTATGTAATGTGTAATTTGACCCCATTATATTCGTGTGTAATTTGACCCCATCATACTAATGTGTAATTTGATCCCATTATTAGTGTGTAATTTGACCCCATTGTATTAATGTGTCATTTGACCCGTGTGTTCTCGGCAGAGATTTTGTATCGCATGCCAACAGCATGTAAAATTCAGATTTAAAAAGAAAGTAATTTTAAGAAGCAGAAAAGAGAAAGCCAATAGTTATTTTTTTAAAAAATTCACCTTGGAACTACAGTAAAACCTCATATAACGCTAAAACCTGGTTCCACAAGTCTTGGTGTTATATGATTTTTAGTGTTATCTGATGCATGTTAAAATCCTATGGGATTCATAGAGATACATTGTAACCACACAGTCTTTAGCGGTTGTTATCTGAAGCATCCCATAGGATCTTAATGTTATCTGATGCAATTCTTCCCCCCAGATTCCTTAATGTTATGCGATTTTAGTGTTATTCGATACTAATGTTATATGAGGTATTACTTGTATAGTGGTAATTTTTGTAAAATAAAGTAATTAAAATTTCATTTATTTATTGTTTTATTTTATTTTCGCATTTGTATACCACCCTATTTGCGGACAACTCAGGGCGTTTTCACAACAATAACAAAACACTAAAAATTACCAGATTAAAATTCATCAATGGCCACAAAACCCCATAAAATTTAGATTAAAATAACTTAAAAGAGTTAAAAATCAACAAGTTGAAAAATGCAACTAGCAATGAGGAATCTGGTAGTTACTTTGTTTTTAAAATGCACCTTGGATCTTTAGTGGTAATTTTTGTAAAAGAAAGTAACTAAAATGCAACTAGCAATGAGGAAGCTGGTAGTTACTTTTTTAGAAAATGGAATTTTAGTGGTAACTTATTACTTTTTGAAAGTAACTGTTCAAGCTCCTGGACTTTGATTGACTTTGGAAAATAAATGGTAAATAAAAAAGAAATGTGTTTGGAGAAAGAGGAATGGAAATTCAGTGGTAGAGTTTGAGCGCCACCTGTTGGATTGACGGCCGTCCTGATCCTGGAAATAGTTTTGAAAAGTAACTTTTTGTAAACTCTGCTTGGGCAGGGTTTTTGCAATCCTCTTCATAACTCCGTGGCAATCGGAAAGGCCTCTGGGGGAAACTCATCCCCAGGACTGCACCTGTTGAACAGCGGTCAAACTTTGACACCCCAACAGGTGAAGAAGTGTAGATCCAAGAAGAGAGTTTTTTTGGGGGGGGAACAATATAGAGCTTTCTTATTTTTACTTTACTGATTTTTCTTCAATCGCTGCCATAAATAAGCTGCCCTTTATCCTGTTAAAGCAGGGGTGCCCAAACTATGGCCTGTGGGCCAGATATGGCCTCTGACACCAATTCATCCAACCTGCACCACCCTCATCGCTCCCAGAAACAGAAGTAAAACGTGCTCCACTTCCAGGAGTGACAAGGGAGGTGTGGGCTGGATAAACTGGTGTCAGGGCCAGATCTGGCTGATGGGCCATAGTTTGGGCACTTCTGGTATAAGCAGAGAAAACAGCAGCTTAAAATCTATCTCATCCTGTTGCAAAACATTGCAAGGTGTGTTTTACTTCCGCTTCCGGTGGGATGAACCATGTGATCGGCCCACAGCCCGAAAAGTTTGGGCACCCTTGTGCTAAAGAAAGCCCAGGTTTTAAGTAAAGAAGGAAGGAAGGAAGATGAATGAATGAATGAATGAATGAATGAAAAAAGGAAAGAAAGAAGGAAGGATAGAATAATGGAGATAAAGATGAATGAATTAATTTTAATTTTATTTTATTTTCGCACTTGTATGCCGTCCAATATTTAATTTAATTTAAACCGGTATGATGACCATATCCATCTTGCAACATGGTGCTGCCCAGGCACTTACACTAACAGGTAAGTGACAGGTTTGTGTTTGGGGTGGGTGGGTTGATTTATGTTTGGGGTGGGTGGGTGTATTTTAATGTAAATTTTATTTATTTATTTAATTTATTTACGGGTTTGTGTTGTGGGTGGGTGGGTGGGTGGGTTGAGAGGTGTGTGTGTGCTTATTTTTATTTTATGTTATTATTTTTATTTATTTTTTATTTGGCCCCGCCCATGACATAATGATATCATGATGTTAGCTCCACCCACACTGTGATGACATCACGGTGGGGTAGTACATTTTTTGACATCCCACCACTGAATACAATACTATAACAGCCATGAATGAATGAATGAATGAAAAAGAAGAGTAAGAAAGGAATAAGGGAGGGAGGGAGGGAGAGAAAATTTTAATTTAATTTTAAATTTATTTTAAATTTTGAAGGAAGGAAGAAGATGAATGAATGAGTGAGTGAGTGAATGAATGAAAAAGGAAGAAAAGAATGAAGGATGGAATAATGAAGAGAGAAAGAGAAAGATGAATGAACAAGAAGAGTAAGGAAGGAATAATGAAGGATGGAACAGAGAGAGAGAAATTAAATTTAAATATTGAATGAATGAATGAACAAAAAAGCAAGGATAGGAAGAAATATAATTTAAATTTAAATTAAACCTTCACTTTAAACTAAATTTTAATTTTACATTTAAGGTTGTTGGGTTTTTTTTTTTTAAACACATTTTGCAAGGGAAAAAAGAACTTTTTTAAAAAAAATTAAGATGAATGGAGTGGGTGGGTTTTAAGCTTAAAATTTAAGCAATAGAAATTTGATTAAATAAATAAATATAAATTTAAGAGACAACCGTAAGGCCACTTCGGGTGCCGGTTTGAAACAGGGAAGTGGGCCAGATACACCTCGGTGGCTTGGCATCACTCCGGAGCGAGGGATGGTTGTGTTTGCCAAGGAGGTGTGTTTGTGGAGCTACACCAGCCTTTAAAACACAGCCGAGCCCTGGAAAAGAGTCTAGAGGCTACGCAAGTGTTTTGACCCACCTGCACATAATCTGTTCCACTTTGGCACACATTGAACACAAACTTGGAATAAATTATTCACTTGTTCAGTGGCGAAAAGAATAATCTTTATTCACGCATCTATGTATTTATTTGTTCAGCTCTATATATAACAGCAGCTTAGCGGTTAAGATGCTGAACTTGACAACCGGAAAGTTGGCAGGTTAGCAGTTCGATACCTGAGCGTCCTGCCAACCTAGCAGTTCAAAAGCAAAAAATGTGCAAGTAGATAAATAGGGACCACATCAGCAGGAAATGTTCCAGCAAGTATTCATGCCTGCCACATGACCATGGAAATGTCTGCAGTCACAGACAGGGCTGGCTCTTTGGCTGTAAACAGAGATGAGCACTGGGCCCTAGAGTCGGATACGACAGGCTTACCAGTGGTCTGGTTAGTGGAATCCATCGTCGACAGACTAGTGGGTGGGTCATGGGAAGTCTCTAATGTGGCCACGTCGCTCAATGTTGTGGCCATGTTGCTTGACGTTTCGGCCACGTGCTTCGTAGATGATGACTGGTTAGTGGAAATCCCAAAAGTGGAAATCCCAGACAAAGAAGGAGTCGAAGTGGAAATCCCAGAAGAAGAAACTGAAAATCTCGCTGGTCCCTTTGACGTGGAAATAGGGGTATCTGCTGTAGCAGTGGTTAGCACTGGCTTGCAGACATCTATGGGAAGGAATAAAAGTGCTGTCACAACGGGAAGAAAGGAAGGAAGGAAGCAGGTAAATTCATAGATAGGCAGATGGACAGATTGAATTATATTAAATGGGGAGAAAGAAAGGAGGAAAGAAAGAAAGAAGCAGGTAAATTCATAGATAGAAAGACAGAAAGAATTATATTAAACAGGAAGGAAGGAAGAAGCTGGTAAATTCATAGATAGACAGACAGACAGACAGATAGACAGAATTATATTAAATAGGAAGAAAGAAAGAAAGAAGCAGGCAAATTCATAGACAGACAGACTGAATTATATTAAATGGGAAGAAAGAAAGAAGCAGGCAAACTCATAGATAGATAGACAGACAAAATTATATTAAATAGGAAGGAAGGAAGGAAGAAGCTGGTAAATTCATAGACAGACAGACAGACAGACAGAATTATATTAAACAGGAAGAAAGAAAGAAGCAGGCAAATTCATAGACAGACAGACAGAGAGAATTATATTAAATAGAAAGTAAGAAAGAAAGAAGCAAGTAAATTCATAGATAGACATACAGAATTATATTAAATAGGAAGGATGAAGGAAAGAAGGAAGGAAGGAAGAAGCTGGTAAATTCATAGATAGATAGATAAACAGATAAAATTACAGTCAAACCTTGCATAAAGAGCGTTTCGCTTAAAGAAAAGAGTAACTTGCTTAAAGAGCAGAATTTTCTCTGAATGGTCACTTCGCTTAACAAATAAAACCAATCAAAAACTCGCTTAACAAATAAATTGGGGTTCGCAATCCCCCCACAATTGGTCACTTATGGTGTTTCGCTTAAAGAGCAAACTCGCTTAAAGAGCAATCCTGTGGAACACATTATGCTCTTTAAGCGAGGTACAACTGTATATTAAATAGGAAGAAATAAAAAAAGCAGGTGAATTCATAGACAGACAGAATTATATTAAATAGAAAGAAAGAAAGAAGCAGGTAGATTCATAGACAGACAGGCATACTTAATTATATTAAATAGGAAGAAAGGAAGAAAGATGAATAAATGAATAAAAAGAAAAAGCAAGAAAGATGAATGAAAGAACACAAAAGAAGGACAGGAAGAAGTTTAATTTAATATTAAATGTAAGTTAAATAATTAAACAGAACCCGCGATAATTAAAGACATTAAAACCATGGAGGTTTGGAGCGATGCCCCTCCTACTCATTTACCCATGGAGTAATTAAGAGATCTTAATGGTGCCCCTCAGGGCCCAGGAGCAGTCTACCTCCACATAGTTGCCATGAGATGAATATTCTCCTATGGGCTCACCTGTGGCCAGGTGGACTTTCTCCACCTTGGCTTTGAAAGCTACAATCAAAAATGGGAGGGAGACTCAGAAGTCACTTCGTTTAAACGGACTTGGAGGTGGGGGAATGAATTAGAAAATCAAAGCCACGATAATTCAATTTTCAATTCAATCCAATTCTCAATTTGTATGTAATCAATTAAATTTGTATGTATGTAATTAAGGTTTGGCGCAATGCCTTGTTGTGTCTCCTACTTACTTACTCGAGTTGAACAATTAAATTAAATTAAATTAAATTAAATTAAATTAAATTAAATTACTAAGTAGAGTTTCTAGTCCTCCTTAGTCTCTGATCGGAAGGGAACGGAAAGAAACAGACATTCGTGGGTTGATTTGGGCCTTGGCGCCACCTGATTTATCAAATAAATTAATTCAATCAGGGTGGGCAGTTTCTAATGACCCCCGGGGTAAAAGACCATCCCTAATGTACAGGTTAAGCGGCTATAAAGCAAAATAACTGAGGATTAAATCTGTGTAGACACATTTGAGCTAGAAGTTGATTGTAGAAAAGAGGTTGGAAATAATTTCCTGGTATCACAAGTCCCACATTCCCCTAGCCAGTCCCAGTGCTGCGGGTGGGGGCTCATGGAAGTCGTGGCTCCAAAGAAAGTAACTTTTCTGAACTTTGGGAGAGAGGAAGAAACAGAGTTATTTCCGGTGAGACAAATTTAGCTTTTGCACAGAAAGATGATCGTAGGAAAACAGCTTAGAAAAAGGATTTCCTAGTATCACAAGTCCCACATTCCCCTAACCAGCCCCGGTGCTGTGGTTGGAAGTCTTGTACATTGTGCCTCCAAAGAAAGTAACTTTTCTGAGCCCTGGAGAAATCGAGGACTATTCTGACTGTCACATTTTTAGCTTTTGCATGGAAAGATGATTGTAGAAAACAGCTCAGAAAAAGGATTTCCTTTTTGTAACGGGAAACGAAGAGTGAGGGTGTCGCAAAGTTTATGGTACGTGTCACAACAAGAGGGGGGATTAGGATTGCCGAATCTTAAGAATTACTATAGAGCGTTCCAGATTAAAAACGTGATTAAGATCTTAATGAGAGAAGAAACAATTTGGGAAAATATAGAGCTAAAGGAAATAAGACAACTAGGAAATTTGTTGTTTTTAGACAAAGAAATTAATATAAAAGGAATTAAAAACAAAATGCTAAGAACATTACTGGAAGAATGGAAAAAAGTAAAGCAAGAATTAGTACCGGATATCTCCCCTATTATCGAACTTCAAGACATTAAAAATTTTCCTATAAAGATCGACACAAAAATGGACATCTTAGAGGAAAATGGAGTAACATTAGTCAAGGATTGGATACAGAAATGTAAAGATAAGACAAAAAAAGAAGAGATATTTACACAGTTAGGCCTAAATTGGTTCCAACGTATTGCGATAGAGAACTGGAACAAGAAATATATACAAGAGAAATCCTTAGAAAGATCAAAAACAGAAATGGAGGAAATAATAAGTAAATTAAGAAAAGGAGAGATAGTAATTAAAGGACTGGTTAGTAAAATTTACAAAATATTAAGTAAAGGGACCAGAGCCCAAGAAATATTAAAAAATATATGGGAAGAGGAGTTGAAGGTGGAAATTTCAAATCAAGAATGGAGGAAAAAATGGAAGAGAAGAATCATGAAAAATATGTCAATAAGAGTGAAAGAGCACAATTACAAACTATTATGGAAATGGTATCTGACCCCGGTGAAGTTGCACCAGATTGACGATAAAAAAAGTAACAAATGTTGGAGGTGCAATCAAGCACTGGGCTCATACGAGCATATGTGGTGGTCATGTAAGGTGGTCAATGCATTTTGGGGGAAAATCGAAAAAGAAATAGGAAATATTATGGGAATGCGACCAAAACTGGGGCCAGATACTGTGCTACTAACAAATGTTGAAAAAATGAATGTGAATAATGATAAGAAAGAGTTGATATCAATAATGTTGTCATCAGCAAGGCATATTATTGCGAGAAATTGGAAGAAGGATGTTCAACTAAACATGGAAGATTGGTACAGAGAGATATGGGAATTAGCGTTGAATGACAAACTAACATGGGAGGTGATGGTCAGGAAAGGTGCAATTCGTGAGAATAGATTTTGGAAGATATGGCATCCCCTGATAGAACATTCATTGTATAAGGGTAAAGGGAATCAACCAGAACCAGATCAACTGAGTTTTTGGAAAAACAAATGAATAAGGATAACCGTAGTTTCTCCGGATATTGTAAATAACACAGGGTGATTTCTTTTTTTTTAATACATATATATATATATATTTATATAGATGTACTTATACTTTCATGTCTGTTTTCATGTCTGTTTTCATATTATTATTATTTTTGATTTTTGTGTATTGAAAAGTATAAATAAAAAAGAAAAGAAAAAAAAAGAAAAAGGATTTCCTAGTATCACAAATCCCACATTCCCCTAACCAGCCCCCTGTGCTGTGGTCAGGGGGGATCTTGGATGCCGTGCCTTCAAAGAAAGTAGCTTTTCTGAGCTTAGGAGAGAGGCATTTCTAAGTTTACACTCCACACTTTCTCATGCCCAGCTTTTCGTGGCAATTTGGACCCAAAAGGTCTTAAAATTTGCCCTTCGAAATGCTCCCAAAAGGGTTATTTGTACCTTTGGGGGTCCCAGGTGTGAACCTTCCTCCTGCCCACCTGGCAACTTACCTGCAGTGAAGGCGGCCAGGTAGAGCAGCGTCCAAAACAAGTCCATTGTCTTCTTCTCCAAGTGTTGGGGGGGGGGAGAGTGGGCCGTCACCGTGTCGGGCCTTTCGCTCCAGGATCCGGCACCCACACCCAAAAAGGGCGGGCTGCTTGGGCACTGGCCAAACCTTTTCAGTGCCACCTGGCAGGTGAAAGAAGGACAGGTGTGGGGGGTATGACAGCAGTGCCCCCTCTTGGACAGGTGAGGGAAAAGCCAGGACAGAAAGGCAACTCAGCCAGAGGGAGAAGGGGAGGGCCGGCCTTGCTTGGAAGCCAGCCGTATCTGACTCTAGGGTGTAGTGCTCATCTCTTGTTTACGGCCAACGAGCCAGTGTTGTTTGCATCTGCAGACGTTTCTGTGGTCATGTGGCAGGCAGGACTAGACAACCGGAACGCAGCTACCTTATTATTGACCTACTTATCGGCTTGCAATTTCTAACTAAACCCCTTCTTACATAAAAAGTCTGTTCTGTAGGGTGGTCTGTATATTGGTTTTTTACTTAACTCAAAGTAAACCCATAGGAAAATGACATTTATGTAAATCGAAACAACCCCATAGGAAAAATGAACTTTCTTACTTAACTCGAAGCAAACCTGTACGAAATGGTGTTATGTACATTTCTGTAAATCGGAACATGGCTTTAGCACAAAAATCATTATCTACCGTATATACTCGAGTATAAGCCGACCTAAATATAAGCAGAGGTACCTAATTTTGACCTGAGAACCCAGGAAAATAGATTGACCCAAATATAAGCCGAAAAACGAGGCTTATACTCGAGTATATACGGTAAGTCAAATTTTATGTAACATGTAAGTCGGCATATGTAAGTCGGGGTTTTGCTGTATATTATTTGAGGGTTTTTGTCTGAGGGGATAAAATGGGTCTGGGGTTGTCTGCCCTCCCCAAAAAAATTAATAATTTACACTCCGAATCCCAGCCAAATTTGGTCTGTACACTTTTCTAGAGCAAAGGTCCGTTCTCTTTCATTTGGAAATGATAGCGCCGATGGTGTACGTTATAAAATTATCGTTAACCTTTCGGAATGACCCACCGGCTGTTCCCCAGGCCGGGGTCGGGGTCGGAAGAGGCGCCCGACCCTCGTCCAGAGAAACGTCCGACACAAATAAAGGCCCCCTGTTTGGAATACAATGGACGTCACTCGACCCTTTGCCTTCGATGCATCATCTGACCAAAATGCAGGCAGGAATGCTTGTAAAAACAAACAAAATTAATTAAATCCGGGCAAATCGGGAATTCCAGGGTTTCCCGTGGGGCTTCTCGGGAGCCTTTGATGTGTGACGGAGTTGGCCGTTGTGCTTGTGAAGCCTCCCATTTATTTCTCCCATTTATTTCTCCAGTTGACCATCACGCGATTGTGTTCCGGCCCGCTTCGCCTGCTAAAGGATTATGGGCTCTTTAGTCCAAAGGAAGGCTCAGGGCCATGGTGGCTTGGGGGGGGGGGGTTGAAGACGCTGAGCTCAACAACTGGAAAGGGGGCAGGGTCGGCAGTTCGAGACCCAGGTGCTGCTGTGTGCCCCGTCGTCTGGCCCACCTCCTACCCACCTAGCAGTTCGAAATTGTAGTGAATTGCAAGTAGATAATTAGGTACCACTTTGGCAGGAAAGGTAACAGTAGTCCCGTGTGCTCTCACCAACCTATCCGTTCAAAATTGTAATGAATTGCAAGAAGATAATTAGGTACCACTTTTGGCAGGAAGGGTAACAGTGTTCCATGCGCTCCTGCCTACCAAGCTGTTCGAAAGCAAAAAAAACAACAACAAGTAGATAAATAGGTACCAAGCTCTGCAGTGGCTCAAGGAGGTAAGACACTGAACTCGGCAACTGGAAGGTCAGCAGGTTGAGACCCAAGTCCTGCACGAAGGAATGAGCCCCCGTCCCTGTCCCAGCTCCTGCCAACCTAGCAGATCAAAAGCAAGACGTTGGAAGTAGATAAATAGAGACCACTTCGGTAGGAAGGTAAACAGTGCACTTTCCTAGGCATGCCTGCCACGTGTCCATGGAAACTTCTGCAGACACAGAGAGAGCTGTTTCTTTGGCTATAAACAGAGATGAGCACCGAACCCTAGAGTCGGACATGGTTGGCTTTCAAGCAAGGGCGACCCTTGACCTTATATTTACCTTTACTGAACAGTTCAAAAGCAAGACATTGCAAGTAGATAAATAGGTACCACTTCAGCAGGAAAGGTAACAGCATTCTGGCAAGAATTCGTGCCTGCTGTGTGACCACAGAAACATCTGGCTATAAATGGAGATGAGCACTGAACCCTAGAGTCGGATGTGACCGGCTTCCGAGCAAGGTTGACCCTTGAACTTTACACTATATGACTTTTGGAAACAGTTCTCCTTCCTCCAAATGGCCACTTGTTTTAAGACAGGGGTGCCCAAACCTTTCGGGCCATGGGCTGGTCACATGGTTCAGGGAGCTGGTCACTCTGGCCCGGGGGCCAGATGTGGCCCCTGATGCCAATTCATCTGGACCACGAAGCCCTTGCCGCTTATGGAAGCGGAAGTACGGGCGTGTTTTACTTCTGCTTCCAGGAGCGACAAGGACTTCGTGGGCCGGATGAATTGGCATTGGGAGCCACATCCAGCCCACAGGCCATAGTTTGGGCACCCCTGTTTTAAGATGATGGTTTTTTAAAAATGGCCATTTAAACGTTTACTCCTTTAAGGTCTCCGGGTGTCAACGGGAGACATCGTTTCCATTTTAATTTCCAAAAAAGAAATTAAAACACTATTTCTTCCAAAAAACCAACAATTCCAGATTAATCATCCTATCTACGCCATCTGGTATGTGCAATGGCCCGCCCAGGGTGGGGTCCCGTCCCTCGGCTCTTGGCAACGCTGCACTCTGCGCGCGTCCCAGGTCACTGTTGTCCTGTGGCCTCCCTAGCAACCAAAAACAGACCCGTTGGCGCCGACCCCGATTTCCCCACCTTACGTGCCTCTGGACGGCGGGCCAAGGAAAACCCCCCTCCCGGTTCCCCCAAGGGGTGGGGAAATTTGGCCATGAAACCTCCACATCTGGTTTGGGTTTTAAAAGGTCATGTTCGTCGCAAGGTTCAGCAAAAAAAAAATCATCATTTTCCTTCTCCACCGTCGAGCGCCATCCGGAGGCGGCTCGCACTTCTGGCCCAGAGGGTGGGCATCAGGAAAGGGCACGGAAATGCCCTCTTTAAAACCTTTCAAAAAACTTCTCCCTGAAATATCCCTTCCGAATTCAATTTATTCCCCTCCGATGTGATTCCGCGCCAGTCGCCTTCCTCGGCCGGCGTCGCCAAACTGCACGAGGCCAAGAACAACCGTTTTCCTTGGCCGGTGGAGCGTTGGGTTAGGCAAACCGGCCCACGATCCATGGGAAAGGGACGCGGGCGGGACAGCTTGAGAAACCAACCGACGACGTCCAACCACGCGGAGCTCTGGAGAGGTGCAAATTTAATTTAATTTAATCTTTTAATTTAACATATATACTTGACTATAAGCTGTCCCAAGTATAAGCCGAGGTACCTAATTTGGACCTCAAAAACTAGGAAAATAGACTGATCCAAGTATAAGTCGGAGTGGAAAATGCAGGAGATGCTAGTGAGTTTTAATAATTAAAACACATTAAACTATGGTCAAATTAATTATCTAGACATTTGTGTGGGTATGTTTTTGAGTTTTTACAGTAGTGCTAGTGTGGGTTTTTTTTACTGTATGTTTGAATTTGAACCACCGCAGTTTTGGGACTCTCAGGGTCGTTGACCCGAGTATAAATCGAGTCCACTTTTTGGACCTGATTTTGGGGGCTAACAATCTAGACTTATACCTGTACTTGAGTATGTACAGTAATCTTTTAATTTAATTTAATATTTAAATTTAATATTTAAATTTAATCTTTTAATTTAATTTTAATTTAATTTTAATTTAATCTTTTAATTTAATTTTAATTTAATCTTTTAATTTAATTTATTTTAATCTTTTAATTTAATTTAATCTAGGTGGAAACTCCACAGTTTCTCATCCCCATGAGATGGACAACAGATCTTGCAGATGGAGCAGTTATGACCAAGAGTCTTGTATCACCCCAAAAGACTACACAGTTTGCTTTGGCTTTTTTGTGGAAATTGGTCCTTAAAAACTCTTAAATTTGTCCTTAAAATGGGTGGAGAAGCCTTAACCATACTTTGGGCGTCCCCCGTTTCAAACCTTTCCCTTTGCCCACCTGGGCAACTTACCTGCCTTGGACCCCTCTGGCGGTTGCCTTTTGAGTTTGTGAGACTTTCCAATTTGTGATATTAATTTAATTTAGTTTAGTTTAGTTTAATTTAATTCTCACACTTCCATGTCTATTCATCTGGCCAGTGCCGTTAGGCGAAGAAATCCCACCAAGAAAACCCATTCGAAATGGCAAGAGTTTGGAAGTCGATGAACAGGTACTGCTTTGGGCAGGAAAGGTTACAGTGTTCCATGAGCTTATGCCTAGTCAGCAGTTTGAAAGCAAGAAATATGGCAAGTAGGTAAACAGGCACTGCTTCCGCAAGAAAGGTTGGAGTCTTCCGTGTACTCTGACGTCTAATCATACCTGCCACATGACCACAGAAAAGTCTTTAAAATGAGCACCCAAGCCTAGAGTCAGATATGACCAGGTTCTGAGCAAGGGCAACCTTTCTTGGTCTGCCTTCTATTTAGAAGTGACAGAATTAATTAATTGGGTTTTTTTGCTTGAAAGCCATTGTATCTGACTCTAGGGTCTGGTGCTCATCTCCGTTTTTACAGCCAAAGCGCCAATGCTGTCTGAGTCTGCAGACATTTCCCTGGTCATGTAGCAGGCATGGCTAAGTGCACGGAACACAGTTACCTTCCCGCCGAAGAGGTGCCTATTTATCTACTTGCCAATGTCTTGGTTTTGGACTGCTAGGTTGGCAGGGGGCCATTGAGTGCTGTTACCTTTTCAGATGAAGCGGCACCTGTATCTATTTACAAATTTCTTGCTTTTGAACTGCTAGGTTGTCAGGATCACATGGAACACTGTTACCTTTCCTGCCAAAGTGGTACCTATTTATCTACTTGCCAAAGTCTCGGTTTTGAACTACTAGGTTGCCAGGGGGGCATGGAGCGCTGTTACCTTTCCAGCTGAAGTGGTAACATGTTTATATAATTACAATTTTCTTGCTTTTCGAACTGCTAGGTTGGGCAAGAGTGCCTGGAATGTGGTTACCTTACTACTAGGTCACCAGGGGGGTATGGAGCGCTGTTACCTTCCCTGCCAAGTGGTACCTTTTTATCTACCTGCAAATTTCTTAGTTTTCAACTGCTAGGTTGGCAGGACCCAGGACAGACACTCCATCACGCGACACCCGGGTCTCGAACTGCTGACCTGCCGGTTGTGAAGTTCAGTGCCTTAACCACTAATCCATGGCGGCCGCTTGAAAACCTGAGCCAGCCTAATAATGGGAAAGTCTCAGAAAACGATTCCAAGGGCTCCGGACGGAAATCGGCAGGTAAAAGAGACGCTCTAAAAGTGTTAATGTCCCCTTTTTAAATACTGTACTGAAGAACGACAGAGAGCAGAAGAAGTCTGCTTGTAAAGCCACAGTGTACATCAGGGGAGCCCAGACTATGGCCCAGGGGCCAGATCTGGCCCCTGGGCTGTAGTTTGGGCACCCTCAAACCACGTGACCGGCCCGCAGCCCAAAAGGTTTGGGCACCTTTGGTGTACATTTTCAATTTTTGTCCCACCCGCCCGCCAAACCCAATCCCTTGAAACATCATCTTCCCTCCCTAACACGTTCCTAACTGGCTTAATTAGGTGTGGTCAATTAGGCCCAGCCTAAAAATTACCCATGAAAGAGGCCAAGTTTAAGCACCCCTTTGACAGGAATTCTCCCGGCTGCAATTTTGACCGAAGGCAGCAAAAGGTGGGTTTGCGATCCCAGACAGGGGTTCAAATTTCCCAGTCCACAAACAAGAGGAGATACCCCCCAACCTAACTGCTCCAAAGCAAGAAATTGCAAGTAGATAAAGAGGGACAGCTTCGGTGGAGAAGGTCAACAGCGTTCCGTGCACTTCAGTGACTAGGCATGCCTGCCAGGTGACCACGGAAACGTCTGCAGACTCAGACAGCACTGGCTCTTCGGCTATTACAAACACCAAAGTATCTTGTTTAAACTGTTGCAAACTCCAAAATCCTTTTTTAACTGTTGCAAACTTCAAAATCCCATTTTTTAACTGTTGCAAACTCCAAAATCCATTTTAACTGTTGCAACATTTAAAATCCCCTTTTAAAAACTGTAACAAACTTCAAAATCCCATTGTTTAGCTCAGGCGTGCCCAAACTATGGCCTGGTGGCCAGATGCGGCCCCCGATGCCAATTCATCCTGCCCACAAAGTCCTCATCGCTCCTGGAAGTGGAAGTAAAACACACCGCATACAGGCACGTTTTGCTTCCACTTCCAGGAGGGCTTTGTGGGCCGGATGAACTGGCATGGCCCCCGGGCCATAGTGACCAGCTCCCTGAACCATGTGACCGGCCCGCAGTCTGAAAAGTTTGGGCACTCCTGGTTTAGCTGTTGCAAACTCCAAAATCCATTTTAACTGTTGCAAAATTTTAAATCCCTTGTTAAAACTGTAACAAACTTCAAAATCCCATTTTAAGTGTTGCAAACTCCAAAATCCTTTTTTAACTGTTGCAAACTCAAAAAAAAATTCTGTTTTTTAAACTGTTGAAAACTCCAAATACCTTTTTGGTTGTTTTTTTTACTACAACTTTTTCCATCCAGGTGAAGCAGCCAACAAAAAAATTTAACCCTTGGAAGGCCAGATATGGCCTCCCTCCAAAAGAATGGGCCACTTTTCTAGCTCAGCTTTTAAAGCCACCTCACCTCCTCCATCTTCTCCCGCCCAATAATTTCAATAAGTAAAGCAACCTAGACCTGCCCCATAGAGTAATTAGTGCCCTCTTTGGGTGGCTCACAAGTTAATTTGCATTTTTGCCCTCATTAAAATGCTGGGGACTCATTTTACTGGCCTCGGAAGGATGGAAGTCAACCTTGAGCCCTGGTCAAGATGGAACTCACAACCTTTGGGTTGCAGGACAGCAGTTTCACCACTCCACCACCAGGGGTAAAAGGGTATTTTTAAAAAATAAGCCAATTTTTGAAGCTGCCAAATGAACTGATCGTTAAGTAATAATAATTTCATGTCAGCAATTATTCTGGGTTAAAAAATATCCTTTTTTTAAATAGAGAAACTTTGTTCAGGGGAGGCCCAAACAAGTCTCTTTTCATGTCCCCAAGATCTTTTCCCCACCAAAGTGGCCCGTTTATCTACTTGCAGTTTCTTGCTTTCAAACTGCTAGGTTGTGGCAGGAGCTGGGACAGAGATGGGCACTCACTCCATCATGCAGAACCCGGGTCTCGAATGTCCAACTTGCCAGCCTTCCAGCGAACAAGGCCAGCTTCTTAACCACCGCAACGCCAACCATCAGGTGAACCTGTATGTCAGGGGTGCCCAAGCTTTTTGGGCCGTGGGCCAATCACATGACCCAGGGGTCTGGTCACTATAGCCAGGGGGGGGCCATATCCGGCCTTGACAACAATTCATCCAACTCATGAAGCCCTCGTCACTCGTGGATGTAAAATGAATTTGCGTCACAGCTGGATCTGGGCCCCGGGCCATAGTTTGAGTACCATATGATGGAGAGAGATTTATACCTGGGCCGGACAGGTGAGTTTCGACCCCACACCTCACAAAGACCCTTAACTTTACCAGGCGATTCCTACAATTCTCTGGACCGACGCAAGAGGGGGCTGGTTGGCCAGATATTTCGGCTCCTGAGGCCTCGCCTTAGAAAAAAAAGTTTTTTTCAGAGGAGGCAGAAGTTTGGTGACCCGAAGAAAGAGGAAATAACCATCTCTCCCCCAGTTCAATTCCCCCAATCCCAGGAAAACCCAAAATCCCCTTTTAGAAAAACAACCACAGAGTGGAGGGGGAGGGAAAGTGCGTCCTTTTGCATTTCTGGCGACAAATTTTTGCTGCAGTTTTTCCCCTTGGAATGTGAGAAGAACAAAGAAAGAGGAAAAAATAACATGAAACCCCTCCAAAGAGAGATAGAGAAAGGAAGGAAGGATGAAGCAAAAAGAACGAGAGAAAGAAGGAAAGAGAGAGAAAGGAAGAAAAAAGAACAAGAAAGGAAGAACAAAAAAGAATGAGAAAGAAAGGAAGAATAAAAATGAGAGAGAAAGGAAGGAAAGAGGAAAAAGAACGAGATAGGAAAGAGAAAGTAAAGAGAGAAAGGAAGAGAAAAAGAAAAGGAGAGAGAATTAAAGAAAGAGAAGGGAGGGAGGGAGAGGGAAAATTAAAAATAAAATAAAGTCAGAGCCACCCTCCCCTTCCAAAAAATTAACACACACACACACACACACAAACACACAATAAAAGAACAAGGCTTCCTGTTAACATAAATACGAGAGGGAAATATATATATATATAAAGTCTCAAAAAGTCTCTAAGGCAGATTCCAAAGAATTGGGGGGGGGTCAGAAGAGGGGGGTTTGCAGGTAAGCAAAAAAACCTCAACTCCCCCCCTTCTGTGTACCCCTCTCTGTCCAAAGATCCTGAAATCAGAACAGTCCAAAGGTCAAGATCCGTGCTGGGTTGGGGGGGGGCGTAGAAAAGCCTCCCTCCCTGAATCCCAGGGCTCCCCCCCCCCCAGTGCTGTCCAGACCAACAACCCTGTCTTCTTTCTTCAAAGGTCCCCTTGCGGACATCCATCCAGACCCAACCTGGCTGAAGTCTTGGGGTGTGTGTCTGTCTCTCAACAGGCCTGGTTTAGGGGTGCACATAAGACTTCCTCCCTGAGCACCCTGTGTTGTCTAACTCTGGTCCTGTCCTTCTTCAAGAGTTGCCTTGAACACATCCATGGGGGAGGGGGCCTTGGCTGAGCTTTTTGGGGTGTGCCTGTCTCTCGATGGGCCTGTATCATGTATCTCTCGATGAGCCTGTAGATTTAAGGGGTGCACATAAGACTCCCTCCCAGAGTCCCAGGGCTCACCCCTGCTGACCAAACCAATCCTCCTTCTTCAAGGGTCCCACTGAGCGCATCCATCCAGACCCCACCTGGCTGAGATTCGGGGATTCCTGTTTCTCAACAGGCCTGGATCTGAGACGGGTTTAGGGGGCAAAGACTCCCTCCCAGAGTCCCAAGGCTCACCCCTGCTGTCCGAACCAATCCTCCTTCTTCAAGGGTCCCACTGAGAGCATCCATCCGGATCCCACCTGCCTGAAATTTTGGGATTTGGTTCTCAATAGGCCCGGATCCGTGCCAGGTTTAAGGGCAGAGGTAAGACTCCCTCCCTGAGTCCCAGGGCTCACCCCTGCCGTCCGAACCAACCCTCCTTCTTCAAGGGTCCCTTCGAGGACATCCACCCGGCCTTCTCCTGGCTGGGATATGTTTGGGGTGACAAAGGCGGCTGGGTCTGTCAATAGGCGGGCACCTGGTGCGGGGTCTGGGCCGGGCCGGGCTGGGGCAGCAGCTGGCACCCGCTGTTGACGTGGCTGAGCACCTTCTGCTTCAGCTGGGCCACCTGCTCCCGTAGCAGGTTGGCCGTCGAGGCCAGCTCGGTGTTCTGGCTCTTGAGGTTCTTGACCTTCTCCTCCAGCCTCGAGATGCGCTCCAGCTTCCGCCGGCGGCACTTGGAGGCGGCGATGCGGTTCCGCAGCCGCTTGCGCTCCGCCTTGATCCGCTCCTGGGTGTCCATGTCGATGGGCGAGAGCGGCGGGCTGTCCCCGACGGCGCCCCCGCCAAAGCTGGCCACTTCTGGCACGATCTGCGGCTCGTCCTTGGGCGGCGCCGGGAAGGGGCCGGCGGCTTCCGAGGGCGCGTAGCCGCCCGCGTAGGGGCTCAGGGTGGCGTAGATGGGCGGCGGGGGCTCCGTCGGGGGCCGCGGGAGAGGCGGCGGCATCTCGGGCCCCACTCCCGCGCCCATCTGCCGGCTCTGCTGGTGGAGGTCTTCCAGGGCTTGGACGAAGCCGGCGGTGAACTCCTGCTCGTCGGGGGGAGGCGGGGGCGCCGCGGCGGCTCCGTCCTCCCCGCCGTCGGGGGGTTTGGAGAACGGGAACCGGGAGGGTCCGCCGCCCCCCAAGGCGTTGGCTTGGACGATCAGGCGCTCCAGTTCCGGCGACGACAGTTTGAGGAGGGCCAGATCTGGCGAGGCCAGGAGCGCCGTCGAGGAACCGCCTTCCCCGGTGGCCCCCGGCTGCACCGAGGGCTTGTGGCCGCCGCCGGGCAGGACTAAAGCCAGGCCGTCCTTCTTCATGGAGGAGGAGGAGGAGGAAGGGAAGCGCGTCGTCGTCAAGTCGCCGGAGGTTCCGACGGCGCCCCCGGGGGCGGACGAAGGAGGAGGCGGAGGAGGAGGAGGCGGGGAAGAGGAGGAAGCCGTGGACGCCGTGGCCGCCAAAGCGATCAGCACCTCGTCATGGTAGAAAGGCACCTCCATCCTCCGGGCGCCCCCTCGGGCCCCGACGGGGCGGTGGTGGCACAGCCCGGGCCGTCGGAGAGGCATGCACCGGGCCCGGGAAAGGCACGGGACACACACCCCCACCAAAAAAAAAAAAGGCCCCGTGGAGGGGCGGCGCAAAAGGGTCTCGAACCCCTGACCCGACCGCCCCGTCCGGGGGTTGCTAATGCGATGCGCTCCGTAGCCCGCGCGCGTAGAAATGCCCGGGGCCGCCCGCCGGGGCCGCCGCTTTTATAGCCTCGGATGAGCTCACCGCGCGCGCCTCCCATTGGCCGGCGATGACGTCTGTTTTGCATACCAGAGGGAGGGGGCAGGGGGCGGAGGCGGAAAGTCACGCCCCCTGGCCGCCTCACAACTCCTCCCAGTCGCTTAGGCAACCGCGCGCCGTCAACAGCGCGCGGGCTCACGGGATGACGTCATCGCGCGTATGGAAGGGAGGGGGAGAGCCTCCTCCTCCTCTTTCTTTCCCCTGGTGTGTTTACATTTATTTTACTCACTCACTTATTTTATTTATTTATTTAACTAATGTAATTTATTTATTTAATTTTTTTAAATTACTAGTTTTTATTTAATTTTTAATTATTTATTTAATTCACACACACACACAAAATTTATATTCTATATAATTTATTCAATTGGTTTAATTTTTATTGTAAAGATAATAATAATTATGATGTATTTTCAAAATATATCTATATCTTTACAATAAAAATTAAACCAGAAAATAGAAAATGGTTAATTAATAATATTTATAAAGTCCCATGGTGTGTAGATAACATTGTTTCTTTATACGTTTGTATACGCTTTTCCTTTGTAAATTTGATTGTGGCTACAAACTTTCCATTCAACTCGCTTCAATTCATCATTATCAGCTGGCTAATCATTAGCAGACCATATCAAGTTAAAATGTAAGACTTTGGATTGCATAAAATACAAAAATAAAATTCCAGCCCAAGAGCCAGCGCCGTCTGAGTCCGTGGACGTTTCCATTGTCATGTGGCAGGCATGACTAGACTCTGGAACAGTGTTGTTGGTATTGTTGCTTTATCACTATAACCACCACCATGATGATGATGATGATGATGATCATGATGATTGGATTTATATGCTGCTCACTCAACGCTTCCCTGTTACCGTCCCTGCTGAAGAGGTACCTGTTTATCTTCTTGCAAATGTCTCCCCTTCGAACTGGTAGGCTGGCAGGAGCTCACAGAACGCTATTACCTTTCCTGCCAAAGCAGTACCTCTTAATCTACTTGCAAACGTCTTGCCATTTTGAACTGCGAGGGGGGGCAGGAGTGCACGGAATGCTGTTACCGTCCCTGCCGAAGCAGTTACCTGTTTATTTACTTGCAAATGTCTTCCTTTCAAACTGTTTGGTTGGCAGGGGTTAGGAACTCACTCCATCACGCAGTACTTGGGTCTCGACCTGCCTACCCACCATCCTCCCAGTCATCAAGCTGAATGTCTTATAACCACAAAGCCGCCCCCAGGTCAAGACCTCTTGGCCTCGGAATTTTTTTTAAAATGTACATTATTTTGCAAACAAAGAGATGAATCTAACTGACTTTCCGATTCCTGAAGGAAAGACAAACGTTGGAAGTATTTTTCTTCTCACTCTCCACTCTCTGGAAGATTTTTAGGGGTCAACCGTGAGGTGCAAAACAGCCTAAAGATGGGTGGTGGAGAAGGAGGGGATTTAATCCAGAGCAGATGTGGTTTTCTGGCCTCCTTCTGCATTCCGAAATAATTAAGAATAAAGCCGTCCGGGGAGTAAAATTCCCTTCCTACAATACTTTCCACTTGGGTTTGACAAGAGAAAGGCGTTAAGGTTTCAAAGACCGATTCCTCCCAAAAATGCCTTTAAGAGACCCTTCAGAAGTTACTCTTGGAAAGTTACCAGCGCCCGGAAAGGAACTTTTCAGTTCCTGCTTGCTAACACTGAATTTTTGAATGTACTGTTGTTATGACTTTCTGTGCCCCAGAAAAGGGCGATGGTCAGTGGTTTGAGACCCGAGTTTCAAGTAGATAAACAGGTACCACTTTGGTGGGAAAGGTTACAGTGTTCCATGCATTCTTGCCACCCTAGCAGCTGGAAATTGCAAGAAATTTGCAAGCAGGTACTGCTTCAGTTGGAAAGGTTACAGTGTTCCGTGTGCTCCTGCCAACCTAGCAGTTAGAAAGCAAGAAATTTTCAAGCAGATAAACAGGTACCACTTCAGTGGGAAAGGTAGCAGTGTTCTGTGCACTCCTGCCAACCTAGCAGTTTGATTTTTAATTTTTTTTATTAATTTTAAAAGTAAAATACATAATAAAGCATAAGTAAAACATAATAACAGATACAATAAACAAACTTTTTATGCACAACATAATTACACTACTGCACAATAAAATCATTTCATTCCTACACCATCAGTACCATAAGTAATCCTTATTTTATAAATCTGTCATCATCATCATCATCATCATCATCATCATCATCATCATCATCATCATCATCATCATCATCATCATCATTATTATTATTATTATTATTATTATTATTATTATTATTATTATTATTATTATTATTATTATTATTTCAACTGGTATGCCGCCCCACTCACAATGCGACTCTCTCTAAATGTTTATCAAATTTCAATTCATAACTTATTTTTAATATATGCATATTTTCATGCTTTCCTTATTTTCTTTCCCCTGGCAGTTTGAAAGCAATAAATTTTCAAGTCGATAAACAGGTGCTGCTTCTGTGGAAAGGGTAAGAGCATTCCAGTATCTGGTCCTGCCTGCCACATGACCAGCGAAGCCTCCGCAGACACAGAAAGTGTTGGCTCTAGACATGTTTTAAATGAGAAGCAAATTTATTTATTTATTTATTTAGATTTATATTGCCGCCCACTCGCCAAGACGACTCAGGGCAGCTTGCAGTCAAAACATCAACAGTACATCAGGATGTTCTTAAAAGACTGTGGGAAATGGATTTAAGTATTAATATTTTGGATAAGAACTGGAAAAAATGGAAAAATAGGATTATGCGAAATCTGTCCACAAAAGTTAAAGAACATAAGTATAAAATTTTGTGGTGGTGGTATATGACGCCAGTTCGACTAAATCAAATAAATAGTAGCAACTCAAAAAAGTGTTGGAGATGTCATCAGGAAATTGGGACATATAAACATATGTGGTGGGATTGTAAAATTACTTCCAATTTCTGGCATAAAATGGAAAAAGAAATAGAAAAAAATTTAAACTTCAACTTAAAGTTGAATGAAAAAATTGTTTTACTAACAGATTTAGAGGAATTGAACTTAGAGGAAAATATAAAAGAGTTATTATCTATTTTCTTAACGTTGGCAAGACAACAAGTGGCCAGAAACTGGAAAGGTGATATGAATTTAGAAATCAGTAAATGGTATGCTGATGTTTGGGACATGGCGTTAAACGAAAAACTTACATGGGAACTAAATATAAAAAGGGGGTTAATAAAACAAAATAGATTTTGGGACATTTGGAAACCTTTCTTGCAATATACATTGAGGGAAAATAAAGGTGAAAAACCTGCACCGAATACAATGTACTTTTGGCAGAATGATTTGAGTTGTAAAAGAGATGACTGGCAGACTCAAGGACCTTAGTGCACTGGGTGATATATGTATTATGTTTTTAAAAAAATAATGATAATAATGAAGGAAAAAACCATAATAAAGTTGTAACACCATGCTGAAGAGATACTTGATACAAATATGAAAGTATATAGTATATATGAATATAAATAGTATGGTTAAGACATTGAAGGTATTAAAAAATCTGAATTAATATGTTATTACATTATATAATATTATGTTATATTGATTTGTATTTTTTTCTTTTCTTATTTTTAATATTGTAAGATGTAGTGTGTAAATTTTTTTTGTTTGTAACTGTTGTTTCGTTATTTTTAACACTTTTTTTGTTGTTAAAATCTAATAAAAAATATTTTTTTTTAAAAAAAACCCCGCAACAACAGTACAATAAAAATTATAAAATGCAACCACATAAAACAACCAAACCAGAACACAAACTAACTCCCGTCAGGCCGTTGTTGTGGGCCCAGAGGAGTGGGCAAGGTCCCCAGCCACTGCTAGGCCTTCACATCTTCTTCCTCAGGGCCCAGAGGAGGGGGCGATGTTCTCAGCCATGAATGAATGAACCCGTCCGTGGTTTTAACCTTGATATACAAATATATATTTTAAATAATATATTTTAAGGCATGGAAAGTGAGTTGCATCCAGCAAGATTTCATGCCTTGATAGTCTGGTTGATCGAGAAATCAAGGCATATTTTAATTCCATTCTACGCATTTAAATGTTTTTAAATTACCTCTCGTTTTAATTTGAATGTCTGCAACACCGGGCAGGAATGGCCACCCAGGGGATAAAAAACTTTGGCAGAGAAGAAGAAAGAAACCAAAATATTATTTGCACCAGCAACTGGAGACAGAAGCCATGCCAACTTTATGGCGTAGCAGGTTCGCACGAAGGATATTTTTCCACCCTTTGGGCGTGCGCCTCTCTGTCTGTCTGTTGGCACTGGTGCTCTAGGGATGAATAATCGGCTCAGGGCTTGGCCCGGGCAGAGAAGAGGGCTGGCCCTGGCGTTGGGTGGATCAGCTGGAAAACCTTGGAAATCAGACACCGTCTCCCGTGGTTCTCGTGGTGCTCATTACGAGCTTCGGTTTAAGGCTCTCTGGACATTTTCTCTGAAGCTGGCAGGCAAGGGTGGAAGATAAGGAATCCACAGGTTTCCTTCTTCTTTCGTGTCCCGGTCAAACCGTGGACTGACCAAATGAAGCCAACTTTCTTGACTTGCTCATTGGCCAAACTCAAGTCTTCATCAGTGGATGTTTCTGGTTCTTCTTCTGTGTCCCGGTCAAACCCTGGATTGCCCAAATGAAGCCAACATTCTTGGCATTGGCCAAACTCAAGTCTTCATTGGTGGATGTTTTTGGTTCTTCTTCTGTGTCCTGGTCAAACCCTGGATTGTCCAAATGAAGCCAACTTTCTTGGTGTTGGCCAAACTCAAGTCTTCATTGGTGGATGTTTCTGGTTCTTTTTCCATGTCCGGATCAAACCCTGGACTGCCCAAATGAAGCCACTTTCTTGGCTTTGGTGTTGGCCAAACTCAAGTCTTCATCGGTGGATGTTTCTGGTTCATCTTCCATATCCCGATCAAACCCTGGACTGCCCAAATGAAGCCAACTTTCTTGGCTTTGGCGTTGACCAAACTCAAGTCCTCATTGGCCCATGTTTCTGGAAGTCATTGGCAAGACCAGTCAACGAGCCAATGGATTCTGCATCTCTCCACATTCATGTGTATGCTGAGTGAGTGCATTCATGCAAACCTTCAGGGCAGAAGACCTGCTGCTAGGAGTAAAGTTGGCAACCCCAAACATTGGTTTTTTGGGAAATATTTTATGTTGGGAGGGAGGAGGGGGTTAACTACAAGCAGACTTCTGTGTTGAAAGAAAAGCCTCTGTAAAAATAATAAGAATTCTCTCCTGGTTACCTTTAAAAAGGAAAATAGATCCAGATGTATTCCAGCATGAAATAAATGACGGGAAGAGATAGAAGAAGAAATGGAGGGGAAATTGAGTTTAGTTTGCCTATTAAATGCATCTGTCTATCATCCACCCTTCCTCTGTCTGTCTATTTGTGTCTGTCTCTATTCCAACATTATGTCTGTCTGTCTGTCTGTCTGTCTGTCTGTCTGTCTGCCTGCCTACCTACTTACCTACCTACCTACCTACCTATCTATCTATCTATCTATCTATCTATCTATCTATCTATCTATCTATCTATCTATCTATCTATCTATTCCTTTCTTAGTTCCTATCTCTATCTATCTATCTATCTATCAATCTATGAATTTACCTGCTTCTATCTATCTGTATTTCTCTACTTAATATAATTCTATCTATCTGTGAATTTACCTGCTTCTTTCTGTCTGTCTGTCTGTCTGTCTGTCTGTCTGTCTGTCTATATATATCTGTTTGATTCCTGAGTACTGCAGGACAGAATGAGTTCCCGTCTTTGTCCCAGCTCTGCCAACCTAGCAGTTTGAAAGCAAGAAATTGCAAGTAGATAAATAGGGACTTCGGTGGGAAGGTAACAGTGTTACGTGTCTAGTCATGCCTGCCACATGACCACGGAAACGTCTGCAGAAGTAGACAGTGCTGGCTCTTCGGCTTTGAAACAGAGATGAGCACTGAACCCTAGAGTCAGATACGACTGGCTTTCAAGCAAGGGAAACATTTATCTATCTATCTATCTATCTATCTATCTATCTGTCTGTCTGTCTGTCTGTCTGTCTGTCTGTCTGTCTGTCTGTCTATTTCTATCTATCTATCTGTGCAAATAGATCAATCCATCCTATTCATTCATGTATTATATCTGTCTGTCTAGATCAGGGATTTTTCACCCTGTGGCCTGTGGGCTGGATGAGGCCCGCAGCACCATTTCATGTGGCCCAACATCACCTCCACCACGCCATGAAGTGCCATGTGGTGGAGGAAGGGCAAAATGGCCATCCGGCCCCCAAAGCTGTCTGAGGGAGTCCCCCCCCCCCCGGCTTTCAAAGATTGAGATCTCCTGATATTTTTTATTTTAATTTAATGTTTCGTTTTATATCCCGCCCAATCAGGGAAACCAGACTCAGGGCAGCTCACAGTCATGGAATATCTATCTATCTATCAATTCATGTTTTATATCTGTCTGGAAGGCCTTCGGGCAGTCAGGGGTTAAGCCCTGCCATCAGACGTCACTGGTGACGTCTGAGGCCGGAGGGGGGGGGTTGGGAGGGGGTGACCATTGCCAGCTGTGCTCTTGGGCTCAAAGGGAGGCCGAATTCGTGCCAGAAGGCTGGCTTTCATCTCCTTTCCTAGAGTTTCCCCTTTCCGAGGAGCTGTGCAAGCTTTTGGGACCCCACAAGGCTCTTGTTCAGGCACAAAGTCTTCCTGAGCAAAGGCCCTCAAATCCTTTTTTCACCCCAGTTTGCAATTTTGGCTTTTTCACACTGGCAAAAGCGACTGGGCGTCCCCTGAAACATCAGACAGACAGACAGACAGATAGCATGGGTAGGTAGATAGATAGGCAGGCAGACAGACAGACAGACAGACAGACAGACAGACAGAAAGAAAAAGAAGCAGGTAAATTCACAGATAGATAGAATTATTTTAAGTAGAGAAAGACAGATAGAAAGAAGCAGGTAAATTCATAGATCGATTGATAGATAGATTGATAGAGAGAGATAGGAACTAAGAAAGGAATAGATAGATAGATAGATAGATAGATAGAATTACACTGTCAAGATAGAGAAAGAAGCAGGTAAATCACAGATAGATAGAAAGAATTATATTAACTAGAGATAGATAGAAAGAAGCAGGTAAATTCATAGATAGATAGATAGATAGATAGATAGATAGATAGATAGATAGATAGATAGATAGATAGATAGATAGATAGATAGATGATACATGAATGGATGATAGATAGATAAATAGATATAGATAGATAGATGGATGGAATGGATGGATGGATGGAGACAGACAGACAGACAGACAGCAGTTTCTTTTAAAAAATATTTTTAATTAATTTTAACAAAAAAACAGAGGCAAGAAAAGACAACATAACAACAGTTAAACACCACAATGTTAAGTACATTCACCCTCACCCAACCACAACAACATATATAAAAACATTCTCCAATCTCACCCTCAAAGTTTCAACTGCTTATTCCAGGCGTTCTCAACCTTTTAAAGCCAGGGGGCCATTGGGTCGCCCTTCCTCAGACAGCTTCGGGGGCTGGGTGGCCGTTTTGCCCTTCCTCCACCCCAGGGCACTTCCTGGTGCGGTGGAGGCAGTGGTGGGTGGGCCACATGAAATGGCACCGCGGGCCGCAGGTCGCGAATCCCTAGCTTGATCTATCAGAAGACAAATCATGAAAACTCGTAAGTTAAATCTGGCTTTAATGGGTCATCATTATTTAGTTTAGAGAGAGAGAGAGAGTATGTGAAATGGTGCCTTGTGGCTTGCAGACTCAACAGGGCTCTTCATCACGCCGGTTGAACCTAGCATGGAACCATGGGGGAGGGGGTTTAAGGTAAAAGCAAAGGTCTCCCTTGCTCAAAAGCCAGTCGTATCCAACTCTAGAGTTCAGTGCTCATCTCTGTTTACAGCCAAAGAGCCAGCCGCTGTCTGCGTCCACAGACGTTTCCCTGGACACCTGGCAGGCACGCCTAGACACCAAGGTGCACGGAACCGTTTGCCTTTCCCACCGAAGTGGTCCCTGTTTCTCAACTTGCAATTTCCGAACTGCTAGGTTGGGCCTTTTTTTGTGGGGTGTTCTTAAGATTTGCAATTCCAGGCCAAGCTTGAGACGAGCCGGGTTGCAAGAGCGAAGACGTCCCATGTCCTAAAACCAGCCTTCCCCCACCCCACCCACCCAAACCCGGCTCCACCTTCGCCCTGGAGAAAACACTGTCAAACCCCATAATTAGCGGGCTGGGACGGGCTCTCTTTGCGGCCGGACAGACAGGTTCAAGCGCTCCGTCTTTGCTGGGGGAGGCCCGGCCGGGAAGAAAATGTCTTTCAAGGGCGGGTGGTTGGCTGGGAAGCTGAGAGAGAGAAAGAATGAAAGAGAGGCAGCTGTCCTCTTCCACATAGAAGGAAAGACAGACAGACAGATATAATACATGAATGGATAGCTAGCTAGATGGATGGATTCATTTGCATATCTAGACAGACAGACAGAGCCACAAATCAATAGACAGACAGACACACACACAGACGGAATGTATGAATAGATAAATAGATAGAATGGATAGACAAACAGCATGAGTACAGACAGACAGACAGATATAATGCATGAATAGATAGAATTAATGCATGAATTAATAGATAAGATAGACAGAATGCATTCATATAGACAGAATTCATGAATAGGTAGAATGAATGGATAGACAGACAGCATGAATAAAGATTTTGTTGTTGCTCAGTCGCACAGTCGATTTTGACCCTTTGCGATGACCCCATTGACCGCTGTTCGCCAGGCACTTCTGTCCTCCACCATCCTCCTCAACTCAACTCAGTTCTGTACCCATTGTCTCTACAATACCATCTAGCCACCTCATTTTTGGCCGCCCCCTTTTTCTTTTGCCCTGCACCTTTCCCAGAATTAAGGCTTTCTCAAGTGAATCCTCTCTTCTCATTTGATGTCCAAAGTACTTTAGCTTCATCTTTACTATTTGACCTTCAAGGGAGCAGTCAATAGATAGCTAGAATGCATGAATTAATAGATAGATAGATAGATAGATAGATAGATAGATAGATAGATAGGTAGGTAGGTAGGTAGGTAGGTAGGTAGGTAGGTAGGTAGGTAGGTAGGTAGGTAGGTAGGATGATAGAGACGTGCATTTAATAGGCAAGGTAAGTGTAATTTTCTCTCCCTTTCTTCTATCTCTTCCCGTCATGTATTTAGTGATGCTGCAGTCCTGCCCTTCCAATGTTTGCCCCAAAGTGGCTTTAAACTGTCAAGCCAAGTTTCTAGTCCTCTCAAGCTTCACCGAGCACATGGACTCAATCTTCCCAAAACCCAGACCGCCTCCACGACGTCATTGGCTGTGGAATCTTTTATGGATAAGGATCTCCCCTCCTTTTCCGATGGATGGGGCCTCGTTGTCGTTCTTGGCCTTATTCGTCGTCCAAACCCATCGCCCCCTTGGCCCAAAGTGCGGCGTCCGGTCCTCCCTCTGCAACGACACCTGAGTCATTGCGGTCAAAACGCTTTTCCAGGACAGCCCGCGGGATATTCTTAGCCTCCCACCTGGAACGGGGCCCAGACAACAAATTACTAAGAGAGCCGCTCTCCCACAGACACCTGTCACGGGGTTAAATATATGTTCTCTGCATACGTATTTCTCTGTCTTGATGTGTTTCCATATATGCCTGCGCAACAAGGCGGATATCCCATGGGATTCTGGCCAGTTTGAAAGCAAAAAAAAAAGCAAGTAGATAAACAGGTACCGCTTCGGTGGGAAAGGTAACAACATTCAGTGTACTGCCAAACTAGTAGCTTGAAAGCAAGACATTTGCAAGTAGATAAAGAGGTACCACTTCAGTGGGAAAGGTAACAACATTCCTTGTACTCCTGTCCAACTAGTAGTTTGAAAGCAAGACACTTGCAAGTACTGTAGATAAATAGGCACTTCTTTAGTGGGAAAGGTAACAACATTCAGTATACTCTTGCCAAACTAGTAGTTTGAAAGCAAGACACTTGCAACTAGATAGACAGGTATTACTTCGGTGGGAGATGTAACAGCATTCCATGTGCTCCTGTCAAACTAGTAGTTTGAAAGCAAGACATTTGCAAGTAGATAAAGAGGTACCACTTCAGTGGGAAAGTTAACATTCCTTGTACTCCTGCCAAACTAGTAGTTTGAAAGCAAAAAGTTTGGACATAAATAGGTACAGTACTTCTTTGGCAGGAAAGGTAACAGCATTCCATGTGCTCCTGCCAACCTAATAGTTCAAAAACCAAGAAATTTGCAAGTAGATAAAAAGATACTGCTCTGGCAGGGAAGGTAATGGCCTTCTGTGTGCTCCTGCCAACCAAGCAATTCGAAAGCAAGAAATCTGCCAGTAGATAAACAGGTACTGCTGTGGCGGGGAAAGGAACAGCGTTCCGTGCACGCCTGCCATCCAAGCAATTTGAAAGGAAGAAATCTGCAAGTAGATGAACAGGTACCACTCTGGTGGGGAAGGTCACGGCGTTCCTGCCAACTTGCAGTTCGAAAGCAAGCGATTTCAACCTTTCCTGCCAAGGCAAAGAGATTTAGACCAGTGGTTCTCAAGGTAGGGGGCCCAGGCCCCACCGGGGGGAACTTCAATTCCCAGGAGCCTCAGCCGCTCCATTGGCTGGTCCGTGGCTTTGAGGATTCTGGGAATTGGAGTCTGAGGAGGGTGGAAAACACGGGTCCAAAGAGCGAGCGGGGTGATGAGCTGGGGATATTTTTAGCCGCAGAGTCCAGTCCTCCAACTATTTGAGTTGTTTTCCTGCCTTCCTCCTCCTCCTCCTCGTGAGAAGCTATTCTAAGCGAGGGAAGGAGGAGCGCATGAGTCACCGCTGGTCAAGCACAGCCGAGAACACTCTGGCCAGTGGCGCGTGGCCAGCCCAGGGCGGGAGGGAAAGGAAGAGCCTCGGAGCCACCTAGGGACGGACCCAGGATGTAGGAAAGGGTGAGAATCCAGTCTCTCCTCCAACCTTTGCCTCTCAGACTCCAATTCCCAGAAGCCTCCATCAATTCCCCAAAGCACAGACCAGCCAAGGGGCTGGGCCCCACACATTGGGAACCACTGGAAAGCCGGGATGGTGATGTATTAGTGGTTAAGGCACTGCTCTTGGAAGGACAGCAGTTTTGAGACCCAAGTGCCGCACGACGGAGTGAATGTCCATCGTCTGTCTCAGCTCCTGCCAACCTAGCAGCTGGGAAGAAATGTGCAAGTAGATAAACAGGTGCCGCTACAGTGAGAAAGGTCACAGGGTCACATGCACTCCTGCCAAACTAGCAGTTTGAAAGCAAGACATCTGTAAGTACATAAAAAGGTACTTCTTTGGCGGGAAAGGTAACGGTGCTCCGTTTGCTCCTGCCAACCTAGCAGTTCGAAAGCAAGAAATCTACAAGTAGATAAACAGGTACGGCTTCAGATGGAAAGGTAAGTATTCAGTGTCTTTCTGCCAAACTAGCAGTTTGAAGGCAAGACATCTGCATGTAGATAAATAGGTACTTCTTTGGTGGGAAAGGTAACAGCATTCCGTGTGATCCTGCCAACCGGGCAGGTCAAAAAGCAAAAAAATTGCAAGGAGATAAACCAGTACCTCTTTGGCAGGAAAGGTAACAGCATTCCATGTGCTTCTGCCAACCTAGCAGTTCAAAAGCAAGACATTTGCAAGAAGATAAACAGGTACCGCTTTGGTGGGAGAGGTAACAGTGTTTCGTGCGCTCCTGCCAACCTAGGCACTCAAAACCTTTGTTTTTTTGGACTTCAATTCCCCGAAGTCAAAGTCAATTGCCTGAAGCGCTGATCAGCCAATGGACCAACGGAGGCTTCTGGGGATTGAAGTGTCCCCCGTGGGGCCTGGGCCCCACCTTAGGAGACCCCCAATAGCTCTCAGCATTTCCCAGAATTCATGTGAAAAGAGACGGAAACTCAAAAGCAGATTTAGAGGCTTTGCCTTTTAAACCTTCCTCTTTCTAAAGATAGATCGGCGAATAATTCAGGCACACAGGGACCACGTTGCGTTGCTGCCATTATTTTAATTCAAATATTTTTTTAAACCGGGGTGGGATGGGCCAAATATCCGGCCTAACGTCCCGTCGGCTGAAGTAGAAATCCTCGTGCCCGTGTCATTTTGTGCAATGAAAATGCTGTGTTTGCAAATCCGCCACGGCTCAGGCGTCCCTTGAAAAAAGATCGTTCCACTTTGTAAAGATTGTTCGGTTGCGAGGAATCGTAAAAAAGAAAATAATGATCCCGGCAAGCATCCGGAGAGATTCAGCACCCGGAACGCCCCGGAGGGAAATTTAGACACGCGCCGGGCCGTTTCCGTTCCCAACGTTTCGCGCCTGGGAAACACACAAAAAAAAAAAACCAGTTTCCCTGGAAAGGATGGAGGAAACGTTCCCCGGAAAGTTTGCCAAAATTGTTCCTCTTCCTGTGTCAAAATCAGAGAGAGAGATCCCAGGCATTAAAAGTAAGACTGAAACGGAATAAACGGAACAACAACCCAAAAGATGAAAGCAGGACCCGAGGTTCGCTTCATGCGACGGGAGGCCGGGTTCCGAACCCACGCCCTCCGCGGTGTGTCGTAGGTGGAGCTTTTGAGTCCTTCTCCTGGCATGGACAGACTCGGGACGTTCCTCACTGTTTGGCCGGTGGCCGGCCAGGCTTTTTCTCCGCCTGGCCTCGGCCGCTCCCAGGAATGCCACGGCCGCGGCCACCGAAGACGCCTACGGAGAGGAAAGATCTGTTAGCATTATCTGAGGTTGGGGGACCCAATCCACGCTCTTTCCGAAGTCTCCAGACCTCCCCGAGCGTTGCGATCGCAGTGTGTGATCGGCACTTGGGATGGGGTGGTGGTGCCTGGTTCAACCCCCAACCCAAGTGCCGATCACGCTCTGCGACCTGCCTGCCTCTTTGGAAAGGGCAGTGGAGAGTCCACTCATGGAATCTCTTTCCAAAGAGGCAGTCGGATCGGCCCCCAGTTCCCTTCCCTCTTCCAAAAGGGAACAGGGCTTTTTTTTAAGTGTTGTGTGATCGATGCATCTCACACCGTTAAAAACCGGAGAACGACGAGACTTGTGGAACCAAGTCTCATCGTTATCCCAGGTACTAGTGTAAATAGACAGAAATAATGCATGATTAGATAGACAGACAGACAGACAGATAGATGGATGAAGGGAAGGAATAGATAGATAGATAGATAGACAGACAGACAGACAGACAGATGGATGAAGGGTAGGGATAGATGGATGGATGGATGAAGGGAAGGGATAGAGAGATAGATAGATGGATGGATAGACAGACAGACAGACAGACAGACAGATGAAGGGAAGGGATAGATAGATAGATAGATAGATAGATAGATAGATAGATAGATAGATAGATAGATAGATAGATAGATAGATAGATAGATAGATAGATAGATAGATAATTGAGGGAAAGGAATGAAGGGATGGATAGACAGACAGAACGCATGAATAAAGGTAGAGAGAAATATGATGGAAAGAAGGAAGGGAAGGATAGATAGACAAATAGACAGACAGACAATGGAGGGAAATAAGGAATGAAGGAAGACATGAATAGACAGAGAATGTATGAATAGAGATATGAAGAGAAGGAAGGAAGGAATAGATAGACAGACAGGCAGATGGATAAAGAGAGATAATGCATAGACAGACAGGTACATAGACAGACAGACTGACATGGATAGAAAGAGAATGAAGAGAGACTGGTGATGCTTGAGTGGGTGGGAGGGTGGATAGGAAGGGAAGAGAGAATAGAAGACAAGAGAAGGCAGGCAGGGAAACAAAGAAAGAGAGAAAGCACAGGACGAAAGCAAGGAAGGCACGAAAGAAACCAGGAAGCAAAACAAACAAAAATCAATCCTGATGCACGAAAAAATAATGAGCTCCATTGCCTGCTGGAAGCCGAGGGCCCTCGGAATGCCATTGAGACCCTTTTGTCAAAAGAAGAAAGAGGAGGAGGAGGAGAAGAAGAAAGAGAAGGAGGAGGAGGAGAAAGAGAAGGAGGAGGAGAAGAGGGGAAGGAGAGAAAGGGGGAGGGAAGACATACAACAGAGAAACCCATTTGGAAAAAAGAGTAACAGCGACACAAACTCAGGCCAGATGGAAGGAAAGTTTTGGCAGCTCACCAGGAAGTCAGCCGGGATGAGTTAGCAGCCCGGCTTCCCCGGGCAGGGCTACAGAGAAAGACTTGTCTTGAGTTGTCCCTGGAGTGTGTGTGTGTGTGTGTGTGTGGGGGGGGGGGTCACACAAAACAAGGGCTTGTTTCTTGTGGTGCATCATTAAATTTCCTTCCTTGGCGGAAGGTTTTGTCAGGCAAGGATTTGTGCAAAATCAACCTTCTGATGTAGAGCATCTCGTGGACGTCCTTGTTCCTGCGACGTTTCCGGGACCCGGATTCAAACTTACCCCCCGCCTGGTAGTGCCATTGTGTCCTTCTACACATGACTTAATTCACAGCGGCGTCAACTTGTTTTGCGTGTGTGGATGTGCGTTATCCACTGCTGTGGAGACGCTCAGGGCCAACGCTGATGTACGGAGACTGGATGGTTGAGTTTCCCCGCTTATAGTTTGTGAGTTTCCTAATGATATTGTTCTTTGAATTGACTTTAGCTTTGGTATCCAGGCCATACTGCTTAAAAGAGAGCGTCCTGCCCAGCATCATCGCCGCATTCAGATCAAACCAAAGGAATTGAGGAATTATTGTTGCTTACCCCGCCCGGTGCCGCCCAGGCCGCGCCCCTTCTGCTGCTGCTTCTGCTGCTGCATCCCGCCCCGGCCCCGGCCCTTCATCACCACCTCCTCCTTCACCATGTCGATGATCTCGTCCGGGATGCGCAGGTACTTGATGGTGCTGCCCCGGATGTAGCACTCTGGCATCCTCCAGAACTTGTCCCCATCCTAAGCCAAAAGAGAGAGAAGGAAGGAAAGACGCACGAGTTAGGGCAGAGATTCTCAACCTGCGGCCTGCAGGCCAGATGGTGCAGCACCATGACCTAATCACCATCCATCGATTCTTGGCCTCATTTTAGCCACAGCTCACTGGAGTGCATAGAACGCCGTTACCTTTCCCACCGAAGTGGGACCTGTTTATCTACTTGCAAAATCTCTTGCTTTCGAACCGCGATCTTAACAGGCACCGGGACAGACGGGTGAGCTCATTCCACTGCGCAGAGCTCGGGTCTTAAACTGCGGACCTGCCCACTTTCCGGCCATCACACTCAGCATCTTAACCCTTAAACCGCTGCGGGCCCAATTAACCGTTTTCCCCACCCGGTGGTGAAACTGACGAAAAGTCACAGCGATTATTATGGGTGTGAACTGCCGCAAGTGGCCTTCCGGGTAATAAATCAATAAGGAATCAATGCTAATTAACTTGTGATATGGGCCAAGGTTTAGACGTGCAATTGCTTCACTTTGCTCATGGGACGAGATTTCACATTTGGCTCGTAGGTTTGCAAACGCCACCCGTGATCGAGTTCAAAGGGCGAAGCCAGCCTGGTTCACGCGTCGGCGAGCGAGTCACCGGCGAGAGAACGCCACTGACGACCTCTGAACATTATCTCGGGAAGCTTGGCAATCAACCAGGTGCTCGTTCCTTGGCAAACTTTGAATCACCGACGCCCACCTTTTAGAGCGACACGATAACAATCAAGTCGGAGACGAGCCCAGCTGGCCAAATGAAAAGCCAGCGAACCAGAAGGGCCGGTTTGAAGCAGCCGGGTGAGCCACGGAATAGACCAGAAATTCAAGATTCTTGGGGAACAACCACCTCTACGCCGATCTTTATGCAGTCTGCCAGCGCCAATCACGTGCCGAGCAATTTGCACAAATTCGGCGGACTTCACTTCCTGTGTTGACAAAAATCAGCTATTGTGAAGACTACAGCAGGGGTGCCCAAACTTTTCAGGCGGCGGGCCAGTCAGGTGGTTCAGGGAGCTGGTCCCCATGACCTGGGGGCCGGATCTGGCACCAACGCCAATTCACCCAGCCAACGAAGCCCTCCCTGGAAACGGGAGTAAAACATGCCCGTACCGGCCCCAGGCCATAGTTTGGGCACCCCTGGACTAAGGGAACTTTTGCTCCAAAATTAGAGAGAGAGAGAGAGAGGAAGAAATATCGCTTTATTTCCGCTCCACATGAATTTTGGCCCCTTACTGATTCTCTATTAGATTTGACTTGTTTTCGTTCTAACCCAGTTTCCCCCCAATCTTTGGTTCTTGGACATCAATTCCCAGAAGCCTCAATCAATCCCCCAAAGTACTGACCGGCCAATGGAATGGCAGAGGCTTCTGGGAATTGGAGTCCAAGAGTCAAAGGTCAGGAAACGATGACTTAGATTAGAAGGACGCCATCAGCGATTCCTAAACTTTGGGTTTTTGGACTTCAATTCCCAGAAGCCTCTGTCAATCCACCAATCAGCCAATGGACTGGCATGGCCTTCTGGGAATTGGAGTCCAAGAACGTTGGTCTAACATTCGCTCAAAGCGATCCAATCAAAATGTTTGCCCTTCATTTCCGGCCCGGTTTCGGCTCCAGGAAGCAGTCTTCGGTGGGCCGGGACAAAGCCAACCAGCACCACCTAATGGGCAATAATTAAACACCAAAGGATGCAAAGGCAGAGAGGGATAAAAATGGGATTTTAAAAAGGTCAAAGGTCTCCCTTGCTCAAAAGCCAGTTGTATCCAACTCCAGGGGTCAGTGCTCATCTCTGATTACAGCTGGAGCTGTCTGAGTCTGCAGAGGCTTCCGTAGTCCCGACTAGACACCGGAGCACCTGGAAAGCTGTAACCTTTCCTAGCCAAGCCACACCTGTTTATCTACTTGCAAATCTCTTGCTTTCAAGCGCCAAGCTTGGCAGGACACGGTAACCTTTCCCACCGAAGGAGAACTGTATTTATTTATTTATTCATATTTATATTTATTCATATTTATATTTATACAGTCAGGTCTCGAACTGCCAACCTGCCGACCGTTGAGCTCAGCGTCTTAACCACTAAGGCTCATGAAAGGCGCATTATTTGCAGATTAAGTCACTAATGCTCTTACCCTGGATGTACAAATGACTTCCCGAAGGTTGATGTTCATCCAGTTATCGCAGCTCACCAAGTGACCGTTGTACGTTTCACCATTTTTGAGCTCCACCAGCTGGAAGAAAAATACATTTTAAGGAGGGAATGTTGACTTAGGTCTGGGGTGCCCAAACTATGGCCTGTGGGCCGGATCTGGTTCCCAACGCCGATTCATCCAGCCCGTGCTACCCTCACCGCTCCCGGAAGCAAAATGTGCCCATATGGGAACTGTGAGGGAGGCGTGGTCCAGATGAATTGGCATCAGGGGCCGGATCTGGCCCATAGTTTGGGCACCCCTGGTTTAAGCAGAGAAAATGGCACCCTAAAAAAAATCTCTCTCATCCTGTTGCAAAACAGACTGCAAGGCGCGTTTCACTTCCTCTTCCGGTGGGAAGAACCACGTGACTGGCCCGCTGGTTGACAGGAGCGTAACAGAATACTGTTACATTTCTCGACAAAGTGGTAACTGTTTATCTCCTTGCAAATGTCTTCCTTTCAAACTGCTAGGTTGGCAGGAGCGCACAGAATGCAGTTACCTTTCCCACCAAAGCAGTACCTGTTTATCTACTTGCAAATTTCTTGCTTTCGAACTGGGCTGAGCATAAAGATGCATAATTTTTTTTAGGAAAGTAGAAGTGCTGGGCTGAGAATAAAGATAATAATAATACTGATTATGTGTGAGAAACTATTCTGGGTTGAAATGATTTTTTTTTTGCGGGAGAAACTCCGCTCAAGGGATGCCTTAACGAGGCTTCTTTCACGTCCCCAAGAGCTGAGACAGGGACGGGGCGCTCAATCCGTCGTGCAGTGCCCTGGTCTTGAACTGCCGACTTGCCGGCCTTCCAGCTCACAAGGCGAGCTTCTTAACCCCTGCGCCGCTACAGCCCCCTCGCTTCACAAGAACTGCCACGCAAAGACACGAAATGTGAGCCACGTGTTTTGAATTTTAGAACATTAGCTTCATCCCGAAGGACCATCACCCGATTTGGGGGTGTTTTTTTGGGGGGGGGGGAAATCACTCACCATTGGGTGGTTCTGCGCCGTCTTCAGCAAGGACAGCGGGAGCTGGAAAGCAAATGAAACAGCATCAGAAACACACCAGACGCACAAATAAACCTTCAAAATCCAATTCACCCTGAAGGCCAGCACATTACCGTATATGCTCGAGTATAAGCCTAGTTTTTTAGCCCCAAAAATGAGCCCCCCAAAAGGGGAAATGGCTTATACTCTGGTCAATGACCACGAGGGTCCCTAGACCACGTCGGATCGAGATGCACCCAAAATTTAATAAATTTTATCCTATTTTCATGTATTTTGATTATTGAAACTCACTAGCAGCTGCTGCATTTCCCACCCTTGGCTTATACTCGAGTCAATCTATTTTCTTGGGTTTTCAGGTCAAAATTAGGTACCTCGGCTTATATTCAGTTCAGCGTATATACAGTATGTTTTTGAGAGTTTACATGTACCCAAGTATAAGCCATGTCCCGTTTTTGGACGTCATTTTGGGGGACTAAAAAACCCGACTAATTCTCAAGTAGAGTGTTTATTTATTTATTTTTCAGCAGTTCAATTCCCGAGTCCTGCAGGACAGAGTGAGCTCCTATCTCTGTCCCAGCTCCTGCCAAACTAGCAGTTCGAAAGCAAGACATTGCAAGGAGATCAGTAGGGACCACTTCACTGGGAAGATAACAGCATTCCATCCGCTCCGGTGTCAAGTCATGCCTGCCACATGACCACAGAAATATCTGCAGAACACAGACAGCGCTGGCTCTTCGGCTTTGAAATAGAGATGAGCACTGAACCCTAGAGTCGGATATGACTGGCTTTCGAGCAAGGGAGACCTTTACCTTTACTTTATAGTAGCCCAACTCAAAATGACTCTGGGCAGCTCACAACGTTAAAAACAACACAGCAGTCCAAAACATTAAAAAAAACCATTAAAAACCCCAATTTAAAAATACTATACTGTATCTATCTAACTATCCATCTATCTATGACTATGGGGCTAGACCCACAGCAGTAAAAGGAAGTAATATTAATTTTTAAACCTTTACCCAGTGATGGGATGTAACAGGTTCTCACTAGTTTGCCAGAACCGGTAGTAACTTTTCCCAGTGTCCCGGAGAACTGGTAGCAGCTTTTTAGGGGAACTACCTTCGGGCCTTACCTTTTCACTGGTTCCCCCACTGCACATGCGCGCCAAGCACTTGGTGTGCATGCACGCCTACAGTGCTTGGTGTGTATGCACTGCCTCCTTGTTGTCCTCCCAAGCGGGGAGGAGGAAGAGAAGCTGCTAGCCTGAAGCTCCCTATAGCCTGCTCGCCAGGGTAAGTGACTCACCTTTGGAAGTGGTGTGTCTCTGTGTATTTTAATGTATATTTAATACCTTTACCTATATTGACGTACTATCACAGTTCCTAAAAAGGGTTTTTGAGCAAAGTCTTGGAGTTACCTCATCAATAAGCTACACCTGTGCTGTTCCAATTGGAGAACCCTTAAGGAGGTACAGCTGTTTTGCATTTACATTAAGGCATATTATCCTAGAGAACTGGTATGATGACCATATATCCATCTTGCAACATGGTGCTGCCCAGGCACTTACACTAACAGGTAAGTGACAGGTTTGTGTTTGGGGTGGGTTGATTTATGTTTGGGGTGGGTGGGTGTATTTTAATGTAATTTTTATTTTATTTATTTATTTTATTTACGGGTTTGTGTTGTGGGTGGGTTGAGGGGTGTGTGCGCGTGTGCTCATTTTTATTTTATTTTATTATTTTCTTTGGCTCTGCCACGACGTCGTGACGTCATGACATTAGCTCCGCCCACACTGTGATGACATCATTGTGTGGTAGTAAAATTTTTGACATCCCACCACTGCCTTTACCTAAGCAAGTCTGATGTCATTCTAAAAATATTTTATTTATTTATTTATTTATTTGTTAGGCTGAAAATCCCCAGAAACTTAATAAAACCTTAAGCCTCCACCCTTTCGGTTGTGCATAAAATGTAAATTTTGCCCATTATTCGACTAATCCCCCCAATGTATTACTCACCCCGCCCCCTGCAATGCTCAGCCTTCCTTCCTCTATCCTGGATCGGAGTTTAAGATGACGGGTGCACGTCCTTCTCGGTTAATTTACTCGAGAGTAAGCCTCATGGTGCTCAATAGGGCACCTCTTTTGGGTAAACCTGGTCCAGGACTCCAGGTTAAAAAAAGGGGGCCCTTTCTCCCCACCCCATAGGGTTTACTCTAGAGTAAAAGCACCCCCCCTCGTTTCTCTCCCTCCCCTCCCCAAAGCGCAGCTTACCATCTTTGCGTCCAGAAGCCGCTTCCAATTTGAAACGACGCCCTCAAGCGCAAGTTTTCGGCCTCCGCCGTAAAGCAGGAAACGGGGAGGAATGTTGTAAAAGGTGTCGTAAAAGGAGCCCGCTTTCTTACCCGCCATGCACCGCGGCAGGAGGAGGCGGGTGGAATGAGGCTCTTAACCCCACAATGCAACGCGGCACTCATTTCCCCCCCCCAAACTCTAGCCCTGCACATTAGGTTGGGAGGGGGGTTTATGGGATTTGTAGTCCGGAAAAATAGAAAATGTATAGATAGGCTAGGAATCCCTGAGAATCTTGATTGGTGGCTGGGGGATTATGGGGGTTGTAGTCCGGTAGATAGGCTAGGAATCCCTTAGAACTGAGACTCTTGATTGGTGACTGGGGGATTATGGGGGTTGTAGTCCGGTAGATAGGAGAGGAATCCATGAGACGGCTGGGGGATTATGGGAGTTGTAGTCCGGTAGATAGGCTAGGAATCTCTGAAAACTGAATTTTTTGGAATAGTAGCCGTGTTAGTCTGTGGTTCAGGCATCTCAGAAAACAAAACAAAACAAAATAAAATAAAAAACACAGTAGCACTTTAAAGACTAACTGCTATATTTTTACTGCTGGTTGTAGTCTGGTAGATAGGCTAGGAATCACTGAGACTTTTGATTGATGGCTGGGGGATTATGGGGTTTGTAGTGCGGGAAGAAGAATAGAAAACTGTGTAGGTAGGGCAGAGAGCTGGGAGGTCTCGGGGGAACCATAGAGACGCCACACCGGGAGGACAAGAGATGAGTGAGTCGTTCTTTTCCTTCCTTTCTATGGTTGCAAGGAAAACCTAGTTTGGGGCGTTCTAGGCTTCATCTCGATGCTCGCCTCCTCCTCTCAATTGTGGGGCGTGGGCGTTTCTTTCCCCGCCCTTCGGTGGGCGTGGCTTGGGGCCGGGGCCGGAGCAGCGCCCACTCGGCGGCTCAGTCGGTCGCCTCCCGTCGGCCGGGCAGGAGCTGAGGTGGCGAGCCATGGAGAAGGCTCGGTGGCCTGTGGTGGTGACGGGTAAGAGGGGCCCCCAGGCGGAAATAGGCCACGGTGGGGAGGGGTTCCGGTCGGGCCTAGTCGGGGCGGCGGCGCGAGAAAGAGTTTCGGAATGTTTGCGAAAGGGGGAGGGATTTGAGTGCGGACTTTGTTCCCCTTTGCAAAAGTCTCCCCCCGCGCCCCGCAAACCCCCCAACATTGGTTCCGGTGTCATTTTGTTCCCCCACCTTTGAAAATTATTTTTTTGTTTGTTTTGATTATGTTGAATGTTGTTTATCTGTCCGTTCACAACCCCGACAAGGAAATACCCCAGGTGGGGCGGTATAAAAAATGCAACCAATCAATCATTAAATTAACACCCAAGAACAATACCATTTTTAAAAAGTTAGCCTTTAAAATAAAATGTAATAAAGAAAAAGACACCCAGAAATAAAAACCATTTTTTAAAAAGTTAGCTTTTTAAAATAATGCAATCAACCAGTAAATCAACCCAAGAATAAAACAGTTTTTAAAAGTAGCCTTTCAAACAAAATGCAATAAATAAATAAACATCCAGAAATAAAAAAATCATTTTTAAAAAGTTAGCCTTTAAAACAAAATGCAATAAATAAATACCCAGAAATAAAAGCCATTTTAAAAAGTTAGCCTTTAAAATAAATAAATAAATACCCAGAAATAAGAACTGTTTTTTAAAAAATTAGCCTTTTTAAAATTTGCAATCAACCAGTAAATAAATACCCAAGAATAAAAGCATTTAAAAAAGTTAGCCTTTAAAATAAAATGCAATAAATAAATAAATAAACATCCAGAAATAAAAACCATTTTTAAAAAGTTAGCCTTTTTTAAAAAAAAATGCAACCAACCAGTAAATAAATAGCCAAGAATTTGTTGTTGTTCAGTCGCACAGTCAATTCCGACCCTTTGCAACCCCATGGACCACTGTCCGCCAGGCACTTCTGTCCTCCAAGAATAAACCCCTTTTTAAAAAGTTTCCATTTTAAAATGTGCCACAACGTTTTGTTTGTCTTTTTTTGTTTCATTTGCTCTGTGACCAACTTGTTACAAATGTAGAAGAAGGAAGGCAGCGATACCCAAAATAGGTACAGTATCGCCTTCTTCTACATTTGTTTTGTATATGGAAGACACGGCTGATTGGTTTGTTTTATGCAGCTGGTTACAGTTACTTTGAACAGTCGATGGAACGGATTGCAACATCTCCAACAGGAAATAGAAATTAAGAATCCATTATAAGTTTATTCATTCACCTGGAGTGGGTGGGGGAGTTTTTGTGTATGTGTGTCCCCCTATAAACTTTTCCTTCATTTTTTAGTCAAAAATCCCTCCTTTTTTAAAGAAAACTTTCAGTCCCTTTCTTTCATATCTTTCTTCTTGAAAAGGCTGGTTAATGAGAGAGAGAGAGATTGACAGATAGAGATTGACAGATATAGAGATTGACATATAGAGAGATTGACAGATAGAGATTGACAGATAGAGATTGACAGATAGTGACAAATAGAGAGAAATAGAGAGAGAAATGAAGAAACAGAGAGAAGAAAAGAGAGATAAATTGAGAAATAATAATTTAATTATTCATCTTGTATAATAATTTCATGTCAGAAATTATTCTGGGTTGAAAGGATTTTTGCTAAAGAAACTCTGCTCAGGGGATGCCTGAATGAGGCTCCTTCTATATCCCCCCAAGATCTTTCTCCCCACCAAAGTGGTCCCTATTTATCTACTTGCAGTTTCTTGCTTTCGAACGGCAAGGTTGGCACGATCCAAGACAAAGACGGGAACTCATTCTGTCCTGCAGGACCCGGGTCTCGAACTGCTGAATGGCCAGCCTTCCAGCTAACAAGGCGAGCTTTTTAAACACTGGGCCACCACAGCCCCTTACAGAGAAAGGGAAAGAGAGATAAAGAGAGAGGGAGGAGTAGAGAGAGAGATTGAGAGAGAGAGAGAAGGAAAGAAATTATTTTGAATTTTTAATGGGTTTTAAAGGGCTTTTAGTTAGTTTTGATGTTGCTTTTAATTGTTGTTAGCCACCCAGAGTTGTTGCCGGGTTGGGTGGCAATAAAAAGTTGAAGAATAAATAAATAAATAAATAATAAAGAGAGAAATTGGGAAGTAGAAGGATAGAGAGTGAGAAAGAAATAGAGAGAGAGATGTAGAGAGATAGATAGAAAGAGTGCATTTTCGAACGGGTAAGGTGGCAGGAGCCAGGAGCAGACGACGGGCCCTCGCTCTGCCATGCAGTACTTGGGTCTTGAACTGCTGACCCGCCAACCTTCCAGACAGCGTCTGGGAGAGAAATAAATCAAGAGAAAGGACTAGAGAGATATAGAGAGGGGGGGGGGTCTGGCATCCGGTAAGGAGACAGGGTAGGCACGATGTTTGGATACCCATCCCACCTGATTACCCTTTGTCAGTGGAAGGAGGGGGTTTTGTGCCCTCTCTATATAGGCTGGCAGTTAATTTTATTTAATTTTCCAATTTGTAATTAAGGCCTGGCCTTAATTGGAGCTGGTGGCAGCTGTTCACACTTGGCAGAAGGAAACCTTCCCTAGTGCCCCAGTTCTTGCCTACCTGTCGAACATAACGCTTCATTTCCTCTTCATCCTCTTTTTTAAACAAATGCATTATTTTGCTTCCCTGATATTTAAAATTTTGTTCCATTGGCCTGCATTTTTTTAATTGTAAAGATTTGTTGTTGTTGTTTTACGTTGTACGTTGCCCAGAGTGGGAAAATATCCCAGATGGGTGGGATAGAAATGTAATAAATGAATAAATTCTTCTTCTCCTCTTTGTCCTCCAACCTCCTCCTTCTTTCCTGCCAGGGAGCTGAGCTTAACTAAAACCGGTGTCTCCCAACCTTTGGTTTTTGGGACTTCAATTCCCAAAAGCTTCAGTCAGTCGAGTGGCTGACCCATGCTTTGGGGGATTGAGTAGGGCTTCTGGGAATTGAAGTCCAAGAACCAAACATTGGGAAAACACTGGATTAGGTTAGGTTAGATTAGATAGATAGATAGAATGCATGAATAGATAGAATGCATGAATAGATAGATATATAGATAGATAGATAGACGGATAGACAGACGGATAGATAGATAGATGTGAACAGAGAGATGAACAGAGAGATGAAATCAGTGGTTTCCAAGATGGGTCCCAGGCCCCACAGGGGGACCCTTCAATTCCCAGAAGCCTCAGTCAGTCCATTGGCTGACCAGTTCTTTGGAGAATTGACTGAGGCTTCTGGGAATTGAAATCCCAAACCCCAAAGTTTTGGGGAATCTGTTCTAAAGACACACCGTGGTGGATGTATTAGAAATAGACCGTTCCTAAGGGCCAGATTGTCCATCCGCAGCGTTGGCGCGATTCCGGTCCGGAAAGCATACAAATGTGTCCACAGCTTCTCTTTCTGCGTCGATCTAAGCCCATCTTTTTTTTTAAAACCCACCAGCTGTGGACAGCTGGTTTTCTGCTGATTTCCCTCCGAGGCCTCTCTGGTCCCGAAATACTCCATTGAATGCTTATCTGGTGGCTGAGTGAGAAAGGCCGAGACCACAAAGGGGGCCTGTGGGGTGGATTTAGGAGTCTGAGAAACAGATATTTCTCTCCCCCCCCCCTAAAAAAAAGCCACCTGTTGAATGCCTGGAATTATTCCCTCTAAAATGGGTTCTTAATTTGGCCTGACGGCATTGGGTTTAAGTTAACTTTTTAGAAAACTTATCGGGGGAACTAGAGATATCCTACGGACTTACCGCTGCCTTGATTTCTTCTAAGTCACCCCTAAACCTAAGTAGCTAATAAAAGTTTTGCAACTAATGAGCATACATTTTGGTTGCTTTTAATTGACTTTTAAAAATTAAAACAAGGTCTGAACATTGGCTACTGATTAATTTCCGTTTGCTTTTCAAGTTTTGGATCATCTCTTTCAGAGCAGATCTTTTCTCTTCCTCCGACTTCTTTCTTTCGTTGTCCCGATCGAACCTTAGACTGCCCAAATGAAGCCACTTTCTTGGCGTTGGCCAAACTCAAGTCTTCATCGATGGATGTTTCTGGTTCTTTTTTTGTGTCCCAATCAAACCCTAGACTGCCCAAATGAAGCCACTTTCTTGACTTTGGCATTGGCCAAACTCAAGTCTTCATTGATGGATGTTTCTGGTTCTTCTTTTCTGTCCCAATCAAACCCTGGACTGCCCAAATGAAGCCACTTTCTCGGCTTGGACGTTGGCCAAACTCAAGTCTTCATTGGTGCCCGTTTGTGGCAGTCATTGACAGACCAGGAAAGATTCAGATTCTGTACCTGTTCCTGATAAAATCTTGGTTTTAACTGGAAGCAATGTTCCAGTTGGCCAGCCTTAGTTTTTTGCCTTGAAATGGCCAAGTCTAGATCAATGCTTTCTGCAAATTGACCTTCCCTCTGTTTGTTAAACTTTATTTATAGTGGCAGCTGAGCATAAATTTTGGGTGCTTGTAAGTGTTGTCAGAAACTGTGTAGATAAACAGCCTCGTAAAGAGATATGCAGCTCCAGTGGATACCTGGAATGCTGTTACCTTTCCCACTGAAGCGGTACCTGTTTATCTGGTTGCAAATTTCTTGCATTTTCGAACTGCTAGCGCCCTAGTAATAATTTCTTGCACCATAGATTAAACATTTCCTACACCTGCCTCTCTTCTGGGGGAGAAAAACCGGCGACCTTTGCCTGCCGTGTGCCGACTGACTGACCTCTAGTCAAGGTACAAAAAAGCTGGAACATCCTTGTTTCCATCAGAGCAATTATGGCTCCCTGGTTAACCAAGTTAGTCATTAGGCAGAGCAGAGCTTGCGGGTGTCTTCAGCTGGACTCTAGCACAACCTTTGTGTCTCCTTTTGTATTCTTTGGGAACTCACATTTGCCTAGGAATGTGCTGAGTTAAGTTAAAAACCCTGGTTCTTCCTCTTCCGTGTCCTGATCAATCCTGGGACGGCCAAAATGAAGCCAACTTTCTTAGCTTTGGCGTTGGCCAAACTCAAGTCTTCATCGGTTGATGTTTCTGGTTCTTCTTCCATGTCCCGATCAACACCGGGACGGCCAAAATGAAGTCACTTGCTTGGCTTTGGTGTTGGCCAAACTCAAGTCCTTATCAGTGCCAGTTTCTGGCAGTCATTGGCAGACCAGGAAATGAGCCAGTGGATTCTGTATCTCCACATTCACACTGCATGTCGTTGTCTGCCATCGGCCCCCACTTGAGCCTGTTGGTCTTGCATTGAGAGCCTCCAACCCTCAGCCTCTTCAGGCTCCTCCAATGGACGTCGGGGAGGTTGAGTCCCTCATCTGCATCCTCCTTTAATAATGTTCCTTGTCCAATGAGCTCCTTCCTCCATCTTCTAATCTGGTTACGCTCTTTTGCGTTACCCTGAAGGATGTTTGTTCTTGCCATGAAGCTCTCCCTGGATTTGAGCCAGCAAACTAGAGGCCCATTTCCATTCAGAGGATGTCGAGGGTCCTTCTTATCCTTCATTCTCTCGGCGTCCGCTGCTCCTTCTCTCCTGATCTTAGGTGGAGCAATACCAACCAGAGGATATAATTTCTCGACTGGTGTAGTGTTGAGACATCCTGTCGTTAGACGCATGGTTTCATTAACAATGATGTCACCTTCTTTTGTGTGTGTGGATGTGCTCCATAGAGGAGCAGCATACTCTGCCATGGAGGTGCTCAGGGCCAAAGTTGATGTACGCTGCATGGATGGTTGAGTTCCCCACTGATAGTTTGTGAGTTTCCTGATGATATTGTTCTTTGAACTGACTCTAGCTTTGGTATCCAAGCCACGCGGCTTAAAAACAGCATGGAAGGTTGAGTTCCCCACTTATAGTTTGTGTGTTTTCTAATAATATTGTTTTTTGAACTGACTTTAGCTTTGGTATCCGGGCCATGCTGCTTAAAAGAGTACGCAGCCTGGATTGTTGATTTCCCCATTTATAAAGGTTTCCCTTGCTCTGACTCTAGGGTTCAGTGCTCATCTCTGTTTCCAAGCCAAAGAGCCACCGCTGTCTGCCTCTGCAGACGTTTCTGTGGTCACGTGGCAGGCATGACTAGACACCGGAGTGCACAGAATGCTGTTACTTTCCCACCGAAGTGGACCCTATCTATCTACTTGCAATTTCATGCTTTCGAACTGCTAGGTTGGCAGGCGCTGGGACAAAGACGGGTGCTCATTCCTGCCTGCAGTACTCGGGAATCGAACTGCTGACCTTCCACCTCCCAGTCAGTATCCTAGGCACGAGTACGCAGCCTGGATGGTTGAGTTTCCCCACTTATAGTTTGTGAGTTTCTTGATGATCTTGTTCTTTGTGCTGACTTTAGCTTTGGTATCCAGGCCGTGCTGCTTAATAGAAACCCAGGTTGAAGGAAGGGAAAACTGGCTTGCTGTGGTCTGAACTTGCTGAAGCCAGATGATATTGGTTTTAAACGCCGATAATCTCTGTGTGACCCTCGTGAAACTATTCCTTTTTTCTCGTTCCAGGATTCGGTCCATTTGGGGAGCATTCGGTCAACGCCAGCTGGATCGCCGTTCAGGTAAAATGTCTTCGGCTTTTTCATTCATAATCCTGCGGTCAACTTTTCTCTCCGTACAACAGGGGACCCGCGGCGCCACTTCATGTGCCCCCCACCACCATGCCAAGGGCATTTAAGAAACAAAATGGCCACCCCTTTGAAGCTGTTGGGTCAAAATGGCCACCACCATTGTGCAAGCACGACAAAATGGCCATCCGGCCCTCAAAGCTGACCGAGAGAGCGTGACCCGGCCCCTGGTTTGAAAAGGTTGGGGAACCCCCTGCCGTAGAACGTCGCTTGGTTACCCCGTCATGGTTTCGTGGGCCACGTTTCGAATCGGTGTCTTCTCAATAAGTGTTCTTGTTTTGGGAATAATTGTCGGCGGTGGGCAACTGGGAGTAAAATTTTAAAAAGATGGATTTTGGGAAGTAAAACACGCCGGGCGTTTTGGAATCTATTTGCAGGCTCAAAGCTCTTATCTAGGAAAGGCTTCTTCAGGCGGGCCTGACGGCGGCTAAAATGTGGGATTCCTCCGTTCCTGATCCCCTTTGGTGGTGTAGAGGTTAAACTGCTCTCCTGCAATCAATAGGTTGTACGTTCAATCCTGATCAGGGCTCAAGGTTGACTCAAAGCGTTTTCCATTCTTCTGGGAGGGCTTGCACAAATGTGTCCCCAGCATGTTAATTGGGGGGGAGGGGGATAAAATGCTAATTAACTTGTGAACCACCCAGCCAGGGCACTAAGCACTATGAGGCAAGGTATAGAAGTGTGCTTTGGTTTGCCAATGTGGCTTTGCTTTACTTTGCTAATACAGTAATACCCCGGATAACGATTGCACCGGATAATGCTAAAACCGCATAACGATGACAAATTTGGGGGGAAGATTTGCACCGGATCACGTTCTTTTTAGCATTATCCGATACAGTCGTTCTTAGCAGCAGGGTAGCTGGAAAGCTGAACGGGGTTCTCCGTTCAGCTTCCTAGCCACCCTGCAGCTATGGAGACAGGGGTGGGGTGGCTGGAAAGCTATGGGGAGGGGGCTCCCCCGTCGGCTTCCCCAGCCACCCCACAGCTGCGGAGGCAAGGGCGGGTGGCTAGGGAAGCCGACAGGGAGTCCCTGTCAGCTTCCCCAGCCACTCTGCAGCTGTAGATCGGGTCCTCTGATCTCTCTGGAGCAGGCAGGGGACCCGATCCAAGCTGTTTCTGGGCTTTCCCGACGTCCCCAGCCAGTGGAGCAAGCCAAAACGTCAGAGTTCGAACCCTGAAGTTTTGGCTTGCTGCACTTGCTGAGGACGTCGGGGAAGCCCAGAAACAGCTTGGATCGTGTCCTCCCACCTTCCTGGACCCGGCAGGGGAGTCAGGGACCCCAAAATTGGTAAAAAAACAACACAACTGACTTTTTTTTACCAATTTTGGGGTCCCTGACCCCCCCGCCGGGTCCAGGGAGGTGGGGAGACCCGATCCAAGCTGTTTCTGGGCTTCCCCGACGTCCTCAGCAAGTGCAGCAAGCCAAAACTTCAGGATTCTAATCCCGACGTTCTGGCTTGCTGCAGCCTCCAGGGAAACAGGGCTTTTTTTAACATTGTGTGATCAATGTATCGCACAACGTTAAAAACCGGATAACGATGAGACTTGTGGAACCCAGTCTCATCGTTATCCGGGGTACTAGTGTATTGCTTTGCTTTGTGCTTTGCTTTGCCAGTATTTCTTTGCTTTGTGAATGTGGCTTTGCTTTACTTTGCTAATAATGGTTTGCTTTGTGCTTTGCTTTGCTCTTTGCTTTGCCATTTTGCTTTGCTTTGCTTTGCCAATACAGTATTGCTTTTCTAATATTGCTTTGCTTTGCCTTGCCAATACAGTATTGCTTTGCCAATATTGCTTTGCTTTGCCTTGCCAATATTGCTTTGCTTTTTGCTTTGCCTTGCCAATACAGTATTGCTTTGCCAATATTGCTTTGCTTTGCCAATATTGTTTTGCTTTGGCATTACAGTATTGCTTTGCCAATATTGCTTTGCTTTGCTTTTCCAATACAGTATTGCTTTGCCAATATTGCTTTGCTTTGCTCTTTGGTTTGCCAATATAGTATTGCTTTGCCAATATAGTATTGCTTTGCTTTTTGCTTTGCTTTGCTTTGCCAATACAGTATTGCTTTGCCAATATTGCTGTGCTTTTTGCTTTGCTTTTTGTTTTGCTTTGCCAATATAGTATTGCTTTGCCAATATTGCTTTGCCTTGCCTTGCCAATATTGCTTTGCTTTTTGCTTTGCCTTGCCAATACAGTATTGCTTTGCCAATATTGCTTTGCTTTGCCTTGCCAATATTGCTTTGCTTTTTGCTTTGCCTTGCCAATACAGTATTGCTTTGCCAATATTGCTTTGCTTTGCCAATATTGTTTTGCTTTGGCATTACAGTATTGCTTTGCCAATATTGCTTTGCTTTGCTTTTCCAATACAGTATTGCTTTGCCAATATTGCTTTGCTTTGCTCTTTGCTTTGCCAATATAGTATTGCTTTGCCAATATAGTATTGCTTTGCCAATATAGTATTGCTTTGCCAATATAGTATTGCTTTGCTTTGCTTTGCCAATACAGTATTGCTTTGCCAATATTGCTGTGCTTTTTGCTTTGCTTTACCAATACTGTATTGCTTTGCCAATATTGCTTTGCTTTTTGCTTTGCTCTGCTCTGAGCATTGAGAATGTAACGATAATACAGTAATACCTCGGATAACGCTAAGACTTGGTTCCACAAGTCTTGGTGTTATCCGATTTTTAGTGTTATCTGATGCATTTTAAAATCCTATGGGATGTATCGGATAATGTTAAAGCTTCATAGAGATACATTGTAGCTGCACAGGCTTTAGCGGTTGTTATCCGATCCATCCCATAGGACCTTAACGTTATTTGATCCAATTCTCCTTCCCAGGTTACTTAACGTTATGCGATTTTAGCGTTATCCAAGGTAAACGTTGAGGTATTACTGTATTTCTCTCTTCCCGGTTTCTGCAAAACGGGGTAACTTTTTTTGGGGGGAGGGGGAAGAGATTTATTTTGGCCTCCACTCTTGCCATCCCAGAGAGGTCCAGACAGACAGACAGACACACACACCCCTCTCACACACACATGTAGGGACTGTCCGGTCCGGCCTTTGAACGTGTGTTGAGTCTCGGGCCATTGTGCGCCTCTCAGACAGGATTTCATGGAGCTGCCCAGGACACAAAAGCCCCCCCCCCCCCCGGTCTGAGTTCCTGAGCCTCCAGACGGGTGTGATCTGCATTTTAATAGATTGTGGGGGGAGCGTGTTTCAATTAAAAAATCTTGGCCAATCCTTCCCTGCTGGAGGCCGAGTAGGGGAGCCGATGACAACGATATGTGGTTGATTTTGTCTTCTTCGGCATTAGCCATCTTGTTAAGGGTTTTAAAGGAAGAGGTGGAAAGTGGGGAGGTCAGGAATCGATCCGGCAGCCAGTCCTTTGCTCCTGTTTAAAGGACTTCTTGGTTGCTTCCTCCAACGGTGGTCTAGGGCGGCTGATTTTTCTTCTTCCTTCTCTTCATCTTCCTTCTTTGTCTTCTTTCCACTTCTTCTGTCCACTTCGTCTCTTTCTCCTTGTCCTCCTCCTCCTCCTGTGTCTAGATCAAATTTGAACTGCCCAAATGAAGCCACTTTCTTGACTTTGACGTTGGCCAAACTCAAGTCTTCATCAATGGATGTTTCTGGTTCTTCTTCCGTGTCCCAATCAAACTCTGGACTGCCCAAATGAAGCCACTTTCTTGACTTTGATGTTGGTCAAATTCAAGTCTTCATTGATGGATGTTTCTGGTTCTTCTTCTTCCATGTCCCAATCAAACCCTGGATTGCCCAAATGAAGCCACTTTCTTGACTTTGGCGTTGGCCAAACTCAAGTCTTCGTTGATGGATGTTTCTGGTTCTTCTTCCGTGTCCCGCCCAAACCCTGGACTGCCCAAATGAAGCCACTTTCTTGGCTTTGGCGTTGGCCAAACTCAAGACTTGCAACGTGAATGCTCTGAATTCAATTTTTTTTTTTTGGGGGGGGGGCAGCACAACTTAAAATTTGATCCAGCAGATGCCTCCTCATTCACAAGAACCCATCCTTGTCATCCAAACCAGCCCCAGATGTGCCTCCTGGACTGTGACGTTAATCTGCTGCTTTACCCTATTCTCCCCCCTCCTCCTTCTCCTCCGACAACATCCCCCCTCTCAAAACCAGCCCAGGGCGGGTGAGCAGTGAGGTCAAAACATCCCCTGGCGGACAATTGGTGTCGGGGCGTCCAGACAGACCAGATAAGGATATTAGGAACTCCACAAAGCCGCTCTTTGTGTGATGGGAATTCGGTTGCACATGAATTGAGGGGGTGTCTCTTTCTCCCCACCTTCTCCCATAAGCTGTATTTGTTAGGTACACCAAGCTACACATAATAAGTCTGTCTGGAGGCCAAAACTCCCAGCCACCCACCCAAATAAAACCCAGCTTAACTTTCCTCCAGACTAGTCAACTCCGGTTTGGTAAAAACAAAATTACATCCCACCCTTCCAAGTTTGTAAAACATGTGGTTTGGTTTTAACCAACAGAATCAAAAGTAGACCAGAAAAATTGCCCAGGTGTGTGTTTAAAAATGCATCTTTTTTCTTCTTTATTATCTTAGTTCCTGGACTTTTAAAAAATAATAATATGAGTAATTTGTTTTAAAAAAACTTGTTACCCTGTAAGAGAATTAGGGTATTTTAAAGGAGTCCCCACCCCACCCTTCTTGTCTAAGCTAGGAAGAGGCCGCAGGGAAAGAGAGAGATTTCTGGCTTCAGTTTGGGCAGCTTTAATTTTAACTACTGCTTTAATTTTAGTTCCGGCTTAAATACTGTATATACTCAAGTATAAGTCTAGTTATTAGGCCCCAAAATTAGGTCCAAAAAGGGGGCTCTAATAATTATACTTGGGTCAATGAACCCGAAGGTCCCAAAATCACAAATTCCACATTATCACAATCACAACCATAACAGTGCCAGAATATATATATATAAATATCAATAACACAGTTACAATCCAAAAGTATTGATATCACAATAAAATGTTACAAGAAATGTTACAAGAAAATGTGACAAAGAACACATTATGCTCTTTAAGCAAAGTACAACTGTAATTAGCAGTAAAGTAATTGCTACTATAATTTTAATTGCCACTTTAATTTTCAGTAGTCCTTATTGCACGTTAAGTTAGTTTGTGAGTTTCCTGATGACGTTGTTCCTTGTACTGACTTTAGCTTTGGTATCCAGGTGGTGCTACTTAAAAGAGGACACAGCATGGATGGTTGAGTTCCCCACCTATAGTTTGTGAGTTTTCCTGATGATATTGTTCTTGGTCCTGACTTTAGCTTTGGTATCCAGGCGGTGCTGCTTAAAAGAGTTGCAGTGTGGATGGTTGAGTTCCCCACTCGTAGTTTTTGAGTTTCTTGATGATGTTGTTCCTAGTACTGACTTTAGCCTTGGTATCCAGGCAGTGCTGCTTAAAAGACCGCATGGGTTTCCACATCTGCTCATTTTCTGCATTTTTCTCTCCTAGGGACGGTCTTATTTTCTCAACAGGTGTATCTGCACCTGCCTTATGCCCTTTTTAAAGCCCTTCCTCCTTTCCCCAGGAGCTAGAGAAACTCGGCCTGAGAGAGGATGTGGACCTCCACGTCTACGAAATCCCCGTGGAGTACCAGGCCGTTCAGCGGCTGATCCCAGCCCTGTGGCAGAAGCACAGACCCCAAGTGAGTGAGTAGAAAACTGCCTCACATATCTGAACTGTGTCTTACTCTTTTCCTCCCTGTATTTAAACTACAAGGAGAGAGAGACTACTTGTGTCTCTTTCTTTCCTTCCCTGTATTTAAACTACAGGGAGGGGGAAAGAGAGAGACGTGATTGGTTCTCTAGAGATCCAATCAAGTCTCTCTCTTTCCCCCTCCCTGTAGTTTAAATACAGGGAGGGAAAGAGACACAAGCAGTCTCTGTGACTGCAGTAGGGTCGGGGGAAAGACGCGCCTTTCCCCGACCCTACTGCAGTCGCAGAAACCGCTGCGGGTGGGGGGTGGCTTTAAAGGCAGGGAGGAAAAGAGAGATCGAATTGGGTCTCTTTCTTTCCCTGCCTGCCTTTAAAGCGGTTTGTCCCTGAAGTCAGGGCTTTTTTTTTTAGCGTTGTTCGATGCATGCATCGGACAACGCTAAAAATCGGATAACGTCATGACTTGTGGAACCAAGTCATAATGTTATCCTGAGTATTACTGTATTTTGATCATTGAAACTCACTCGCAGCTGCTGCATTTCCCACCCTTGGCTTATACTCGGGTCAATCTATTTTCCTGGGTTTTCAGGTCAAAATTAGGTATTCCAGCTTATATTCGGGTCAGCTTATACTCGAGTACAGTAATACCCCGGATAACGATTGATTCGGATAACGCTAAAACCACATTTGCACCAGATCACGTTCTTTTTAGCGTTATCCGATATAGTCGTTCTTAGCAGCAGGGTGACTGGAAAGCTGAATGGGGTTCACCGTTCTGCTTCCCAGCCACCCTGCAGCTACGGAGGCAGGGGTGGGGTGGCTGAAAAGCTAGGGAGGGGGCCCTCCCCCGTCGGCTTCCCCAGCCACCCCACAGCTGCGGAGGCAAGGGCGGGTGGCTAGGGAAGCTGACAGGGAGTCCCCGTGAGCTTCCCCAGCCATCCTGCAGCTGTAGATCGGGTCCTCTGATCTCTCTGGAGTAGGCAGGGGACCCGATCTACAGCTGTTACTGGGCTTCCCCGACGTCCCCAGCCAGTGCAGCAAGCCAAAATGTCAGGATTCAAATCCCGACATTCTGGCTTGCTGCAGCCTCCAGGGAAACAGGGCTTTTTTTAACGTTGTGCAATCAATGTATCGCACAACGTTAAAAACCGGATAACGACGAGACTTGTGGAACCAAGTCTCATTGTTATCCGGGGTACTAGTGTATATACGGTAGTTAACATAACAGAACTCTTCGTTGGGGATGTAGTCTTGTCAATTGCACTGGGTGAGGAAGATGATGTTTCCATCCGTGCTGGATACCACGAGGCCTCTCTCTTGATGCCTGACAAAGTGGACTCGATCCACACAAGCTCAAAATACAGCCGTGAGTCTTTAAACTCCCACAACGTCTTTTTGCTCTGTTGAAACTCTGAGCATTCTGATCCAGAGCTTTCCCCCCCTCTCTTCCAGCTGGTGGTCCACGTGGGTCTCTCGGGCATGGCCACCACCGTCACACTGGAGAAATGCGGCCACAACGTCGGCTACCGGGGCCTGGACAACTGCCGCTTCTGCCCGGGCTCCCACTGCTGCGTCGAAGGAGGTCCAGAGTGCATCGACTCCGTCATCGACATGGACGCCGTCTTCAAGAGGGTCTCCGGCCTGGGGTTGGATGTCACCGTCACGGTATCAAAGGATGCTGGCCGGTACGAGGCCAGGCCAAGGCGGGGTGGGAGGGGCACCGCGGGAGGGAAGGTGGTCAGCTCAGAGGTGGAACCACAGCCTGGTTTCTCATACCGGCCCTTACCACTTTTCTTGCAATCTGCAAGTAGATAAAGAGGTACTGCTTTGGTGGGAAAGGTAACAGTGTTCCTTGCGCTCCTGCCAACCTAGCAGTTCGAAAGCAAGACATCTGCAAGTAGATAAAGAGGTACTGCTTTAGTGGGCAAGGTAACAGTGTTCCTTGCACTCCTGGCAACCTAGTAGTTCGAAAGCAAGACATTTGCAAGTAGATAAAGAGGTACCGCTTTAGTGGGTAAGGTAACAGTGTTCCATGCGCTCCTGCCAACCTAGCAGTTTGAAATCAAGACATTTGCAAGTAGATAAAGAGGTACCGCTTGGGTGGTCAAGGTAACAGTGTTCCATGTGCTCCTGACAACCTAGTAGTTTGAAAGCAAGACATTTGCAAGTAGATAAAGAGGTATCGCTTTAGTGGGTAAGGTTACAGTGTTCCATGTGCTCCTGCCAATCTAGTAGTTCGAAATCAAGACATTTGCAAGTAGATTAACAGGTGCCACTGGGGCTGGAAAGGTTACAGCATTCTGGCATCTCATCCTGCTTACCACATGAACTGCTCTGGACTCTAGGGCTCTTGAGTCAATAAAATCCTAGTCCAGCCATCGCAGGGGGTCCTTCATCATCATCATCCATCATCCTTCTCCTGGCTGACTTTTCCTCTCCTCCTCCTCCTTTGCAGGTACCTCTGCGACTTCACCTACTACATGTCCCTCTACCAGAGCCACGGGCGTTCGGCCTTCATCCACGTGCCTCCCCTGGGGAAGCCCTACAGCGCCGAGCAGCTGGGGCGGGCCCTGCAGGCCATCATTGAAGAAATGCTCAACTTCTTGGAGACCACCGAGAACAACATCAACTGCCTCAACGAACACTGAGACGGGACAAATGAAGGCCTTTGCCTCCGGCCGACTTTTCTTGACTTCTCGCCGCTGCACTTCCACGAGAAACTTGCTCTCCCCTCCGGCTCATCCCCAGCAGGTTTACGGGCCCAGAAAACAGAACCAGTCGCCGTGGCTTTCCTAAGATCTGCTCTTCCTGTTTTCTCCTTTCCCCTCCTTCCCCCACAAAAACGATCCCAAAATCTTTGGCGGGCTCTCGGGCCGCACATCGCTCGGCCCGAGGCCCATTTCCTTGTTTGGACGAATTTTTGACCCTGCGAATTTTGACCGCCGGCCCAACAGGGGAGCGAATCCATACTGTACCTTCTGCTGCGTTGGCGAAGACGGGGCAGGGGGTTGTTGTTCCACGAAACCTCCTTTTGCTTAAAGCGTACAAAAAGGGGATGGTTTTCAGGGGGGGCATACAAAAGCTGAGGTTTTCGGCAAGCGGTTATCAAACCATGGACTCACCGTGTTCACCTGCGGCAACAATTTGTGTTAAAACTTCTGCGGATAAATTGTACACCGTAGCGTTTTTTCGCTTCCGTTGGGGATAGAAAAGGAATTTGGCGGCCGGGAAAATGAGGGGGGTTTCAAACCCACCCCTAACTCACACCCAATGGGGGGATATTTTGGGGTGTTTTCCTCTCCAAAGGACACACCGACATCTTTGAATACTGCCTTTTCCCTGAATCGGGGGAACCACATACCTCTTAATAACTAATTGCATACAGACGTTTCCGGAGCAGAACCCCCCCTCCCAACCGGGTCTGGTTTGGGGGGGGTCTGCTGTGTTTAATTTCCCCCTCTTACTCCCCCTCCGTACGCACTTAAACCTCTTTTTCCCCAGTGCCTCGAATATAGCTAGATGCTGCTCAGATAATTTTTATCCTCTGCCTCTTGCCTTTTTCGCGTTTTCGGACGTAATCGTCATGCTCTTCCGCAGGGCTTCCCGGCTTGGCTGGGAAATGGGACTTCGTGGATGTAAGCGCTTTGCGGCAGAGCCTCGTCCAGGTGAATTAAATGTGTCCAAGAGGTGAGTTTTATTCGGGACCGGAGGTGAATTTTTCCCTGGGAGCGGAAGCGAATTGTATCCCATCTTGGAGGTGAATTTTATCCCGGATTGGAGGTGAATTTTATCCCGGAGCGGAGGTTAATTTTATCCCGACTCAAAGGCGAATTTTATCCCGACTTGGAGGTGAAATTTATCCCGACTCGGAGGCGAATTTTATCCTGACTCGGAGGCGAATTTTTATCCCGTATCCTTTTATTCCCTCCTCATTCTCTCGGGACGAAGATTTTCCCAGTGGGACAACTTCCGGAACCTTCTCCGCGGTGCTCCGGTTTACCTTTTGGTGACCCCGTAAAGAAGTACGCTGCACTTTTTATCCAATATGGGGGTTAAGAGTCATTCACACCCCCACCCCCGAGATTTTTTTAAAAGAAAAAGATTTAGGGGTGTTTTTTCTTCTTTTCATTTCTCCTACTAGAAAGAGTGTAAATTTAACTCAAAAACAGCCGGACCTGGGGGGGGGGGGGCAGGGGGGAGATGCAAGAATAGCCTCTCTTTTTTTGCCGAAAATGTGTCTGAGGCCGCAGGTTCGGTTCCCATTGAGCGTTGTCAGTGAATGACAAATATCTTCGCTTTTTTTTAGGGGTGGGTTTTAATTAACCCGAATTGTTTTCAAATTGAAAATCTTTAGCACTTCTATTTTTGTTCTGAACGTGTCTCTGTTAATCAGAATCGAATTTCCCCGCCCCCCTCCCAACGGCTGCCTTGTCTTGTATTTAGTAACTTTTTACTAAGTTTTCCCCTCCTGTTTGTTTAAACCTGGTGGAAATCCAATTAACAGTACGAATAATGGCTGTATTTCAAATAGCAATAGAAAATTAGATTTCTCTCCCTCCCTCCCCCCCGCGTTTAGCACATTCTCTGGCCGGTTTGCAAATTATTTAGCTTTTTTTTGCCCCCCTTAACATGCTGTGGAACTCATTTGCCCATCCTTGTCGGATGGAAGAGGCCTAGAGTCAACCTTGGGTCCTGGTCAGGATCGAGTTCACAACATTCTACCTGGCTTCTATACCTTGCCCCACAGCTGCCTCTCTGGCCAGTTCACAAGCTAATTAGCAATTTTTTTCCTCTCATTAATATGCTGGGGAGTCATTCAACTGACCTGTGGAAGAGGCTGAGTTAATATTTCTTTGTCAATGGCTTCCCTAAATCTATAGCGGGGATTTTCAACCTACGGCCTGCAGGTCAGTTGTGGGCTGCGGCACCATTTCATGTGGCCCCCTCACCGCCTCCCCCACACCAGGAAGTGCCATGCGGTAGAGGAAGGGCAAAATGGCCATCCGGCCCCTGAAGCTGTCTGAGGGAGGGCGGCCCGGCCCCTGGCTTAAAAAGGTTGAGAACTCCTGATCTATCTCAGATGTAACTTCACCAAATGTTTCTGGCAAAGACCTCCTGATCTTTACCTCCTTAGCTGTAAACCAGAGGTTCCCAATGGTGGGGCACAGGCCCCACCAGGTGACTTCAATTCCCAGAAGCCTCAGTCAGTCCATCGGCTGGTCAGTGCTTTGGAGTGTTGACTGAGGCTTCTGGGAATTGAAGGCCAAGAACCGAAGGTTAGGAAACTCATTAAACCAGCGTTGGCCAACCTTTGGATCTTGGACTCCAATTCCCAGAAGGCCTCAGTCCAGTCCATTGGCTGGTCCGTGCTTTGGGGAATGGACTGAGGCTTCTGGGAACTGAAGTCCAAGAATCGAAGGTTAGGGAACCCTGGTGTATATTTATTATTATTTTATTATAGTAAATGAAACCGTCGCTTCCACAAACTTGTCCAAGGTGGACGTCACCGCGGAAGAACTTTGTTTACTCTGAAATCAAATCATTTCGTACAGTCTTTTCATTTTTTTATATTAAAAAAATAATATTAAAAAAAATGGGTTTTGCAGGAAGCCCGATATAAGCTGAATATCAGGGAAAACTCCTTAATGGTTAGAGCAGTACGACGACGGAACCACTGTTTTGAGAAGTGGTACATTGGAAACTGCTTCCATTGGGATTCCCACCTTGATTCAATGGGGTCAGACTGGAGGGCCTTGCCCTGCCTGCCACACATGGTGCTTCCGGGTGTGGCGGCCACATGAAACGGTGTCATGGGCCACATCTGGCCCTTGAGCCATAGGTTGACAACCCCTACTCCAAGTATCATTATTACTCTTTCCCCACCCCAACCCTTCCCGATCTAATTATGTCGCTAGTTATGTTGTCTGTCCGTCCCCCGGTTTTTGAATTAATTTTAGGGGGTCCGTCGTTCCCCCTCCCCGATGTTTTTGATTGAGTAGGAAGCACTTGCATAAACTTTTTTCTAAAAAAATGTTGCATTAAACTAATTTTATTTAATCTGTTATAAATTAACCGGCTCGGCTTTTTCTGTTTTTTCCTCCCTCTCTCCAACTTTTCTTGCCTTCTGTTAAATTCACCACCCGGCAAAGGTCGTATCCAACTCTAGGGTTCAGTGCTCATCTCAGTTTATAGCCGAAGAGCCAGCGCTGTCTGCATCTGCAGATGTTTCCGCAGACGGGACACGTGGCAGACATGACTAAAGTGCACGGAACGCTGTTACCTTTCCCACCAAAGTGGCACCTCTTTATCTACTTGCAGTTTCTTGCGTTCACACTGCTAGGTTGGCAGGAGCTGGGACAGAGATGGATGCTCATTCCAGACATGGCGGGACTAGAACTCCCCTTTCCCCACAACTGGAGTGGCATTGATGAAGGCCTTGGAAGGAGTTACCGTATATACTCAAGTATAAGTCGTCCCGAATATAAGCTGAGGTACCTTATTTGGAGGCCACCAGGTGGCGCTGTGGGACAAGTAGCCAAAGGATACTCAAGCTAAAATGCAATTAATTTGGCCACACCCCTTTTTACTTTGGCTCCGCCCACTGTTGAATTTGGTTTTTGGGGGGGGGGGATTTTCTCCCCAACTGAATCTCAACCTTTGAGTTTAAAACATTCCCCCAGTTTATTTCATGTTCGAAAGCCGGTCGTGTCCGACTCTAGGGTTCAGTGCTCATCTCAGTTTACAGCCCAAGAGCCCTCGCTGTCTGAGTGCAAATTTTTCCGTGGCCGTGTGGCAGGCATAACTAAGTTCATGGCGTGCTATTACCTTTCCTGCTGAAGCGGCACCTGTTTGTCTACTTGCAAATTTCTTGCTGTCAAACAGCTCGGTTGGCAGGAGCACATGGAACGCTGTTCCCTTTGCCTGCCAAATTGGTACCTGTTTATCTACTTACAATTGATTACAATTTCAAATGGATAGGTTGGCAGGAGTACATGGAAGTCTGTTACCTTTCCTGTCACAGTGGTACCTAACTAGGTACTAGCACATTCTTGCAATTTCGAGCTGCTAGGCTGGCAGGAGCTGGGACAGGCGATGGGATGCTGTAACCCAGGGATTCTCAACTTGTGGGCCAAATGTGGCCCATGGTGCCATTTCACATCACCCACACCGCCTCCGCCACACCAGGAAGTGCCATGTGATGGAGGAAGGACAAAATGGCCGTCCAGTCCCCAAAGCTGTCTGAGGGAGCATGACCCAGCCCCTGGCTTATCAAGGTTGAGAACTGCTGCAACCTTTCCTGCTGAAGTACCTTTTTATCTATTTACAAATTTCTTTCTGTTAGGCTGTTTGGTTAACATGAGCGCACAGAAGGCTGTTCCCTTTCCTGCCTGAGCTGCACCTGTTTTATCTACTTTCATATTTCTTGCTTTTTGAGCTGGGCGGGAACGCATGGAACTCTATCTATCTCCTTGCAAATTTCTCACTTTTGAACTTCTAGGTTGGCAGGAAATCTGTGATCAGCTTGAAGGGGGGGAGGAGAATCTGAATTTCAAATCTAAGGTTGCAGCTGGATAGATGGATAATTGGGGGGGGGAGTTTGAGGCTCGAGTTCCCTGTTTGCAAATCAGCTGGGATGGTGCAGGACTCGAACCCAGCTCTTGCCTGGTCTGTGTGTGGATTTGGCTTGAGGGAGGATGGCCTCCGTGCAAAGGATGGCAGAGCCAAGCAGGGACGGTTGGAAAGCGGGCTTCCCCTTTCTCTTGCGGTGAACTGGCTGCCCGTTTCCTCTTTGGCAAGAGGCACAGAAAAGCGACGTCCACGTGCGGAAACCTTGGCAGCTTTGTGGTTGACTGCAGGGGAGGGGATGCAAGTCAAGGGTTTCCAAGGCCCTGCGGTCAAAATCCCACAAGTTCGCAGATGCCCAAATCCTTTTTCCCCTCCAGAAAGTTTTGTGTGTCTCTGCTTTCATTTTGCAAACCTGCCACTCTGAACATTTGAGTTGCCTGAAAAGCTGGAATGAACTGGAAGGTTCCCATTATCCATCCATCCATCCTTCTCTCCATCATATCTCTCTCTAATTCATGCATTCTGCCCATCTATCCATCCCTTCCTTCATTCCTTACACTATCTATCTGTCTGTCTGTCTGTCTGTCTGTCTATCCCTCCCTTCCTTCATTCCTTCTTTCACTCCACTACCTACCTACCTATCTATCTATCCCTTCATTCCTTCTTTCACTCCATTATCTATCTATCTATCTATCTATCTATCTATCTATCTATCTATCTATCTATCTATCTATCTATCTATCTATCTATCTATCTATCTATCCCTTCATTCCTCCTTTCCCTCCACTATCTATCTATCTATTCACCCATCTAACCATCCTTCCCTTCTTTCATTCCCTCCATTATCCATCCATCCCTTCTCTCCATCATTTCTCTCTATTCATGCATTCTGCCCTTCTATCCATCCCTTTCTTCATTCCTTCCCACAACTATCTATTTATCTATCTATCTACCTACCTACCTACCTATCTGCTTACCTCCTTAATGTAATTCTATCTATCTATCTATCTATCTATCTATCTATCTATCTATCTATCTATCTATCTATCTATCTATCTATCTATCTATCTATCTATCTATCTCTTAAGACTTCCATTAGGACTGTTAAAGCCCAAATCCCACACTTTGGCCTAAAGATTTTGGGGGAAACCCTGCATTTCATCCACAGTCTGGATTTTCCCAAGCCTTTGCGTCAACTCCGATCTGGGCCAGTCGGTGAATTTGCAAAAAAGGGGGGTTGGGGGAAACGTCCTTTCCGAAAATATTTAGGCTACCCGGCAGCCACTGGGAAATTTACACGCCAGCCATGACCATAAAACAAACCATCGAGGTCTGCATGGAATGAGGCTCTCTAAACATGCTGGTAAAATTGTCTGGCTGAATCTTATTTTGCAACCTGTTCGATCCCCCTCCATCCATCTATCACCCACCAGTTGTATGATTCAAAAGTTCTTCTGCATATTAAAACAAACCCCGTATCATCATCTCTTTGTCCTGCTGGGCTGGAATCACATTCCTCACCATATTTGAGACTCAGGAATCTCATGGAATGACAAGGAAAATTCCCCGGCTGCCCAAGATCCGAAAAGGATTCCTTTTTAGGTTTGGAAGTGGATCTCCTTATTTTCATCCAAAGAAAGGGTCACAAATAAATACACATCCAATCAATCAATCAATCAAGTGCTTGTGAGACAACACCATCTTGAGTCTCCAAAGATTGCAGGAGAAATTTCCCAATCTCCATCTTCTTCATTTACGATTTCTGATAATTTCGCTACGTATCGCATTCACCCTTTATGCTGCAGCATCACACGCTGGGCTCGTGTTGGGCGTGTGGTCTACGAAGACTCCCGGATCCCTCCCATCTGGGATATTCCCCCAATTTGAGCGGCATACAAGTTTTTTAAAAATCCCAATACCAACATTTGAATCTTACACATCTGTGAACTTAACTACCATATATACTCGAGTATAAGCTGTGTTTTTTAGCCCCAAAAAGGAGGCTCAGCTTATACTCGGGTCAACGACCGAGAGGGTCCCAAGACTGCACCGGATTGAGATGTGCCAACAAAATAATTAATTTTACTATATTTTCATGTATTTTGATTATTGAAATTCACTTGCAGCTGCTGCATTTCCCACCCTCGGCTTATACTCGGGTCAAGCTATTTTCCTGGGTTCAAAATTAGGCACCTCGGCTTATATTTGGGTCGGCTTATATTCAAGTATATGCGGTAAGCTCTGTGTTTGTATTGCCCCACATACACTCACTTTTCCTCAGGGGTTCTCAACCTTTTTAAGCCAGGGGCCGGGTCATGCTTTGGGGGCCGCACGGCCATTTTGCCCTTCCTCCACCCCATGGCACTTCCGGGTGTGGCAGAGACAGTGTGGGGCCAAATGAAAGGGTGTTATGGGCTACATCTGGCCCCCGGGTCATGGGTTGAGAACCTCTGGTTTAGCTTGTTCTGTGCCATCAAGTGTTAAGGTCAAGGGTCGCCCTTGCTCGAAAGCTGGTCGTATCCAACTTTAGGGTTCAGTGCTCATCTCTGTTTATAGCTGAAGAGCCAGTGCTGTCTGCTTCTACAGGCATTTCCATGGACATGTGACAGGCATGCCTAGAGTACCTATTGAGCTACCGTATATACTCGAGTATAAGCCGAGTACTCTCTTCCAATTCTCTCTGCATAATCCGTCACCCCGCTTGACACCAGAGTGGAAGATTCCTTCATCGGAGGGCTTGAGATGTTTCCTTTCAAAATCCGGCGGCATTTCAAGTCCGGCAGGTCATTCCTTCTGGCCCGGCTTTGCAAAGCCCGAGGCTACGAAGAGGCAGAAATAATTAAGTCCAGAAATGAACCTGGCGGGTTTTTACAAAGTCCCGGGTCAATAAACCCCTCCGAAAAAACCCTCCAGGAATTGGACATTTTGCTTCAGAGAAACAACAACAATTGTTTTGGAGGGATCACGTCTCGCTCGGCTTTCAACCTCTCCCATGAGGTAGACTGCTTCTACACGGGGAGGCTCTGCAGCCCAAACGCCCAGTTAGGCCAAATCAAATTTTAAAAAAATCCACTTTGCCCAGTTTCCTGTGCATGCAAGGAAACCTAAGAGGGGCCAGGATCCTTCCTCATTTGTAGGTGTGGGCGGGTAAAATACAAAACCTTTTGTGAATCTAGAAAAATGTTTGAAATTGAGAGAAATTTGCAAGTAGATAAACAAGTACCTCTTTTGGCAGGGAAGGTAACAGCATTCCATGTGCTCCAGCCAACCTAGCATTTTGAAATTGTAAGAAATGTGCAAGTAGACAAACAGGTAACCGCTTCGGCACAAAAGGTAACAGCGTTCCGTGTGCTCCTCTCAACCTAGCAGTTCAAAATGGCAAAGGAATTTGAAAGCAGATAAACGGGTACTGTTTAAGCATAAAAGGTAACAGTGTTCCTTGCGCTCCTGCCAACCTAGCAGTTCGAAATGGCAAAGGAATTTGCAAGGAGAAAAACAGGTACTGTTTGAGCAGGAAAGGTAACAGCATTCCAGCATCTAATCCTGCCTGACCTTTTACTACTTGTGATAAATTAGGTATAAACTGGCCCTAAACTTGCCCGTCGCCTCTGTGTGTGTGTGTGTGTGAGTGTGTGTGTGTGTGTGTTTATTCTTTCACTGACAAATGACGCAAAGGGTGTGAGTCACACAAAGGTCCTTCCCAAGCATATAAAGCGAGGCATCCTTCGCTACTTTCATTCATTTCGTGGCCTGCAGCCAAAGAGAAGGAGGCCGTTTCCCCGTCCACCGACGGCCCCAGTTTCCCTCCGCTCGGCCTTCGCGTCTCTCCAACACCATGCCAGCGTCCTGGGCCTCGGGTGCCCGTGGCCTGCTGGGTCTGCAGCTTTCCCTCCTGCTCCTCTCCGGGGTGGACCCCAGGCCCTCTGGCGGCCCACCAGAGGCGGCCCACCAGATCGAGGTGGTCAAGAAGGCCCTCCTGGCCCGACTTGGTCTGGAGAAGCCGCCGGACGTCCAGAGAAAATTGAGCCGGGCCGACTGGGAAGAGATGCAGGTAATCTACCGCCAGACGTTGACCCAGCTCCGGACGAACCGGACCGGGTCGCCTCCATCCACCGCCGTCCACTACCTGAGGCCAAAAGGTAAGCAGCCTCGTGGCTAAATAATCAACCTGTTTCGAATTCTGGACTTTGTGTAATGCCAGGGTCATGTTTAGGTTTTCCCCAGTTCAGTTCCCCAGGTCGGACTTTTCTCCCGGTCCCTATTTATCTACTTGCAATGTCTTGCTTTCTAACAACTAGGCTCGCAGGAGCTGGGGCAGGTAATGGGCGCTCACTCCATCATGCAGTACCCAGGTCTCGCACTAGCAGTTTGAAAGCAAGAGATTTGCAAGTAGATAAAGAGGTACAGCTTCAGTGGGAAAGGTTAACAACATTCCTTGTACCCCTGCCAAACTAGTAGTTTGAAAGCAAGACATTGCAAGTAGATAAAGAGGTACTTCTTTGGTGGGAAAGGAAACAACATTCAGTATACTCTTGCCAAACTAGTAGTTTGAAAGCAAGGCACTTGCAAGTAGATAAACAGGTATCGCTTTGGTGGGAGAGGTAACAGCATTCCATGTACTCCTGCCAAACTAGTAGTTTGAAAGGAAGGCATTTGCAAGTAGATAAACAGGTACCGCTTCTGTGGCGGGAAAGGTAATGGCTTTCCCTGCACTCCTCCCAAGCTAGCCATTCAAAAGCAAGAAATTTGCAAGTAGGTAAAGAGGTACTGTTTTGGGAGGGTAGGGTAACAATGATCCATGTGCTCCTGCCACCCTAGCTTGTTCGAAAACAAGAATTTGCAAGGAGATAAAGAGGTACCTCTTGGGTGGGGAAGGAAACGGCGTTCCCAGCATCTAAGTCGTGCCTGCCGCATGACCATGTTAAAAGTCTGCTGGTGTTTTTCCTAACCAAGAGGGATTTTGGAGTTCTTGAAAAGTGGCCTCAGGCACCGAAAACCGGTTGGACGGCATCCTCGAGGGGACCCAATTGCCCAGTTGGCCAGATGAAACCATGGGGGTCATTTTTTTTGGGGGGGCAGGGAAGTGGGGCCGAAGTCACCGAATACCCAAGTAACCGTCATCTTTCTCTCTCCGTAGTCATCCCTGAAGCCAGACTGTCATCTCCGGAAAGCCTTCCGGATCCGGCCCGCCACGTCCAACGCCGCTACCGTCTCAAGGTCTCCAGAACAGCCGGACTCCACCGGAACCTCGAGGTCGTCCGGGCCGAGCTGGTCATCTTCAAGCGGTCACTCCGGGTCTTCTGGGGCAACTTGAGCTGGCCGGTGGTGACAGTCAAGGCTCCCTGGCCCCCGGGCCCTTCGAAGGCCTCCATGGTCTTCCAAGAGGTCTCCCCGGCCACACCGACCCTTGACCTCAAACCGGCCGTGGAAACATGGCTCGCCGGTCCCGACCCCTCCCTCCGCTTGGAGGTGGCCTTCTCAACGCCCTGGCCCGCTGGCACCGCCACCTTGGAGGTGGAGACTCGGGAAGGCCGGGGGCGGAAGCCGAGGCAGCTGGGCGAGGAGGAGGAGGAGGCCTGCGCCCGGGCGGGCGGCAAATGCTGCCTAAAGTCGCTGGCCGTCTCCTTCGAGGCCATCGGCTGGTCGGACTGGGTGGTGGCCCCCAGCGGCTACGCCATGAAGTTCTGCCAGGGCGCCTGCCCGCACAACTACAAGCCGGCCAGCATGCACGCCCAGGTCAAGGCCCGGATCCACCGCCTCTCCGGGGAGACCCCGGCCCCCTGCTGCGTCCCGGCCGGCTACGAGCCCATGGTCCTCATGCACTACGGGAGCGACGGACGGGTCGTGACCCAGGTCTTCGAGGACATGATTGTCACCCGGTGCCACTGCGCCTGAGGCGGCCTCGTGGCGGGGCGGACCATCAGTCTCCCAGGGACGGCCCCCTACAAAAATCCTGACCCACCCTCTGCCGCGGATCTAGTTTATCAGACTTTGCCATTGCTCACCATTGGCTTGAAATACAGGCGGTGTTTTTGGGTCCCTGTGCCGTTCTTCGGACACATTCCTCGGCATCTCCCAGTGGGACGTGGCCTGGGCGGCCCGTCCATGTGGCCAGCGAGGATGTTTTTGGGGGCAAAGTGGCCAAGCCTGTTCAGAGCGAGGGAGTCCGGCTTCTTCCCTTCGCTCGGAACGGGCTCTGTGGTGTTTTTTTTTTTTTTTGGGGGGGGGGTCGCAAAAAGGAACAGCAATGCATTTTTGTGACCAGAGGAAGCATCCGGCTCACCCCCCCCCCCCCGAGTGTTAAAGCCGCTTTTTTCCCCCTCGTGAAACGGGAGGCTGGAAAAAGTAACTTTTTGGGAAGTATGGGTTTCCTTTCCTCTTGACTAGGTCACTTTTCCACGGGGGGGGGCTCCCCCCCCCCCCCCCGTTCCTAAACCCATCTAAACTTCTCAGGAGATTTCAGCTATACAGGCACTTTGACACACACAAAGGAGGAAGGGATGATGATGGGGAGGATGATTGGTTTGATGGCGATGATCATAATAATCCAAACCCTCATAATCATGATGATGATGATCGTAATTGTAATCATGCTGCCAATGATGATGATCGTGATCGGAATAATAATCATCATGCTGCCAATGATGATGATAATGATGATGATGATCACCATGATCATAATTGTAATCATAATCATCATGTTGCTGCTGCTGCTGATGATGATGAAGATGAAGATGATGATGAATCATCTTTGACAATTCTAAATATTTTTGGGATATGAGTGGAAGGAGATTTTTCTTACCCCTCCCTAACAAACCTCAACCAATTTCTTTGGGTTTACGATAACGATAACGATAACGATAACGATAACAGTTCTGTTTTTATTCTCTTATCCTATTTATTGTTAACTTATTATTTTTGGTTTGTTTGTATGGGGAATTTTATTATTAATATTATTATTTTTTGGACTTTTTATCCTCCTGTGGATTATTTCTAAGGGAAGGAAGGGTTTGTTCCGGCAAAGGAGTGGGGGAAATATATATATATAACTAATTAAGAGATGAATAAAAATCCTTGAATCGGAGGTAGGAAATGGAAGTAATGGCTTTCTTTTCTTCCAAGGGGGGGGGGGGTTGGGTTCCTGGAGGCAGTGGGGAGACCACATGATATGGCACCATGGGCCGAATCCAGCCCACAGGCCACAGGTTTAGAACTCCTGCTTTAGCCCTTCCAACTTGGGTTTCATGGCTGGATGTGGATTTTTAAACCCAACTGGCTTTAAATTTCATTTTCACTACTAATCATTTTAACTACTAGGCCACGGTTAGCTTGAACCTGTACAACGTCCCTGTAAGGTAGGCCGAGCCTATACTATCAATCCATTGCACATTGCAGGCCTGGTTGTAGAAGCTAAGCTCGGGGGGGGGGGTAACTACAGTAGTTGCAAGGCAAAATAGTTTATCCAATAAACTGGTTACTTTGGGGCTAGAAACAATGTAACTAATAGTTACAACTTCCGGAAGGGCATGGCTGAGTTACTTTGTTCCAAGAAGTGTGTTGCATCGAGAGAAGTTCACAGGGAAGTAAATTAGTTAGTTTTAAGGGTGCTACACTGCTTTTATCTTTCCTTGTACAATAATTACAAAAGTTACTCTTTTGAGAATAACGGGTAGCCTAGCTTGTAAGTTTAGGCACTACTTGTTACTCGCTGCCATTCTTTGTGCAATAGTTACAATTCCAATGCACCCCACCCCACCCCACCCTGGCCCCTGGCGACCTCGCAGAACAAAGGAAGGACTTTCATGTCTGCTCATGAAATGAGTCTCCTGGAAACAGCCTCTTCCTTCTCAACATTAACACTGTAGAAAGATCAGTGTTTTCCAACCTTTGGTTCTCGGACTACAATTCCCAGAAGCCTCAGTCAATTCCTCAGAGAACTGACCAGCCAATGGGCTGACTTAGGCTTCTGGGAATTGATGTCCTCCTGGTGGGGCCTGGGCCCCAGGTTGGAAACCACTAAGTCAAATCAAATCAAATCTTTATTACGGTCCAAGACCAGCAATGTCTGGTCTAAGTCAACAACCACAATTCCCATCCACAGCCCCTGATGACCTCTCAGAACAAAGGAAAGACTTTCATGTTTGCTCATGAAATGAGTCTCCTGAAAACAACCTCTTCCTTCTCAACATTAACACTGTAGAAAGATCAGTGTTTCCCAACCTTTGGTTCTCGGACTACAATTCCCAGAACCCTCAGTCAATTCCCCAAAGCACTGACTGGCTAAGACTTCTGGGAATTGAAATCCCCCGGTGGGGCTTGGGCCCCATGGCTCTAAAAAGACCCATTTAGCAGCCTTGGGCTATTTCAGTGCCTTGGGGAGAAAGTCCTGTTGTGTAACCTTCAGGCGTCTGAAGCCTTTGATTACCTCCCTGGCCTTGGAATTAGTAATTAGCCTCCCTGAGTAACTGCCTAGCCTTGAAACTTCCCATCCTTGAACCGATCTGGCATGGTGCCAGACGGAGATGCCACACTGGTGTCTGCCCTCTGGACCGTTCAGGATTGCAACCCTGTGGCAAACAGAGTCCCTCAAAAGGGATCAGACCAGGCAGCCCCCAGCCTCTCCTGGCGAAGAGGTGTCTGTTTATCTGCTTGCAAATTTCTTTTGCAATTTTGAATGGCTAGGTTGGCAGGAGCACATAGAACGCTGTTACCTTCCCCACTGAATTGGCACATCCTTGCAAAGTGGCATCTCCTTGCAAATCCCTCCCTTTCGAACTACTAGGTTGGCAGGAGTGCACAGAATGCTGTTACTTTTCCTGCCAAAGCAATACCTGTTTAACTACTTGCAAATTTATTGCAATTTCAAACTGCTAGATTGGCAAGAGCACACAGAAGGCTGTTACCTTTACTGCCAAAACAGTACCTGTTTATCCACTTGCTTTCGCATTGCTAGGATGGCAGGAGCACAAGGAATGCTGTTACCTTCCTCACTGAAGAGGTACCTGTTTATCTACTTGCAAATTTCTTGCAATTTCAAACTGCTAGATTGGCAAGAGCGCATAGAACGCTGTTACCCTTCCAGCCAAAGCAGTGCCTGTTTATCTACTTGCAAATTTATTGCAATTTCAAACTGCTACATTGGCAAGAACGCACAAAACACTGTTACCTTCCCTGCCAAAGCAGGGGAGGGTCTTGCAATTTCAAATTGCTTAGTTGGCCAGAGCACAGGGAAGGCTGTTACTTTCCCCGCCATAGCAGTACTTGTTTACATACTTGCACATTTCTTGCTTAGCACTGTACCTAGTCACTTACTCTGCCCTCTGGTTCATTTGTGCTCCGAATTTCCATCCACCTGTCGTTCGGGTGAGATCACCTGTCCCTTCCAGCTCATCTTTCCGGGTGTGTCAGAGGCCAAGGGCCGTCCCTGGTTTGCTCCCTCTGCTTTTCCAGGCCTCAAGGTCTCCCTTGTTCCCGGAGGTCAGGAAACCGAAGATCAAGGGGGAAACACGGGCCTGTTTTGGAAAAACGTTGGCAAAAACACACCTCTATGCAGTAACCAAGTCCCAAAGTTCACGGAACGGGTGGTTGTCATCGTGGCTTTCAGAATCCAACTTTCCTCTCCTCTTCCTTGTATGCAAATATGCACCCATTTCTCTGCCCTGGAAGCCCCCCCAAATTTCACTGTTTTACTTCTGGCTACAAACCCGGCTTTCTATATATTAAGCATTTCAGGATTTTAATTGAATTTTTTTTAGAAAAACTGGATAACTGAAATTGTGGATAACTCAATCCACAGGTCAAACTATTTTCTTAGTTTTAGAGATCCAAATTAGGTACCTCGACTTATATTCGGGACTACTTATAGTCTAGTATATACAGTAAGCTAGTCATGCCTGCCGCATGGCCATGGGAACATCTGCAGACTCAGATAGTGCCGGCTTTTGGGCTGTAAACGGAGAGGAGCACCAGACCCTAGAGTCAGATACGACTGGCTTTCGAGCACAGGAAATACCTTGACCTTTAATTAAAGTACAAAAAAATGATTTGTTTGTGCAAATGAAGGTAGCAGGCAAGTTTAGGAAGCAAATTAAACCCATTAGTGTTGTAGGTTTTTTTAATGCAAAGCATAATGAAAACTTAACCCAAAGTTACCATATATACTCGACTATAAGTCATCCCAAATATAAGTCAAGGTGCCTAATTTGGACCTCTAAAACTAGGAAAATAGATTGATCTGAGTATAAGTCAGGGGTGGAAAATGCAGCAGCTGCTAGTTAATTTCAATAATTGAAATACATGGAAATAAGGTAAATTAATTAATTTAGACATTTGTGTGAGCATGTTTTTGAGTGTTTACATTAACCCAAGTATAAGTCGAGTCCCATTTTTGACCTCATTTTGGGGGCTAAAAAACCCAACTTATACTTGAGTATCTACGGTAATTTTGCATCCGACCTGATGCACAAGAAACATGAAAGAGGCCGGGGGAGATGGACAGACGGACAGACAGACAGAGACCCGCAGGGCTGAAGGAAGGTCAAACCGGGAGGCCCAACTTTAGGCAGAGCAAGTTGTTATTTTAACTTAATTTTCCTCTTTTCGGGGAATTTCTTTTCTAAGAAAGGCTGGGCCAAAAACGGCCTCTTTCGAAAGCAGATCCTTAGGGCAGGGGAGCTTCTCAAAGCAGTGGAGGAATGCAATCCACCGCCCCCCCCGGGCCATTTTGGAATAAAGGGGAGGGTCAAGGTAGCGCTTGCTCAAAACATAGGTGAGCTGGTGGTTAAGATGTGAGCTTGAAGACTGGACGGTCGGCAGTTTGAGACCCGAGTACCGCAGGATGGAGCGAGCTCCTGTCTCTGCCCCAGCTCCTGCCAACCTAACAGTTCAAAAGCAAGAAATTGCAAGTAGATAAATAGGTATCAATTTGGTGGGGGTAAAGAGCATGCTGTGCACTCCGGTGTCTAGTCATGCCTGGCACGTGTCTATGAAAACGTCTGCAGACACCGACAGCGCGGGCAGTTTGGCTATAAGGCGTTTGAAAAGCAAGAAATTTGCAAGTAGATAGGCAGGTACCACTTCAGCAGGAAAGGCAGCAGTGTTCTGTGCGCTATCTAAGTACAGTATCTAGTCCTGCCTGCCACGTGACCATAGAAAGCTCTGCAGACTCAGACGGCACTGGCTTTTTGGCTATCAACAGATATGAGCATTGAACCCTAGAGTCAGATACGACTGGCTTTCGAGCAAGGACGGCCTTACCTTTACCGTTACTCATTAGGAAAGGTGACAGCGTCCTGGCTTCTACTTGTGCCTGCCACGTGGCCAAGGAAATGTCTGCACACTCAGGCATACGCTTGGGCTGTAAACAGAGAGGAGCACCGCACCCTAGAGTCAGATACAACTGGCTTCCGAGCAAGGGAGTCCCCTTGACCTTAACCTACCTGGGCCCATTCCAAGAGATACCAAACAAGTCTAATAAACACATTATAATTGGCTGCGGAAAGAGGATTGCATAAATCAAAGCGGTCAGGCTTAGTTTCCAAACGTAAACCAGCCTTAAAGCAGCTGAATCACATCCCCTGGTGGCATGCATGTTCCAGCAGGGATTCGAACCTCGATTGCTAAAGGCGGAGCCCGACATTCAGAGAAAAAGACGGGCCTAGGGTGGGTTTTCAAATGAGAAATATCTCCTGTAGGTTGTCCTATTGCTCTTACACAACGACCAGGACAGGTAGGCCAGGAAACAGGGCTAAGGAAATCTAGTTTTCTCCATTGCTGTTACACAGGATTCCCCAACCTTTCCAAGCCAGGGGCCGGGTCACACTCCCTCAGTCAGTTTCAAGGGCTGGACAGCTATTTTGCCCTGCCTGCACGATAGGGTGGCCATTTTGTCCCAACAGCTTCCAAGGGGTGGTTTTCCCCCAGTGTTTTTAAGGAGTTTTAAAGGTTTCTATAGTTTTAAACGCCGGGGAATTTTATGTACGCTACCCAGAGTCGCACGGCGATTGGGGCGGCTATAAAAATTGAATAAATAAATATATAAATAAATTTTGATCCTCAAAGGCCCTTGGGTGGGCGGGGTGGGGCCATGTGAAATGGCACCATAGGCCAGATCTGGCGTGCAAGCCTCAGGCTGGCAACCCCTGCTCTTTACACAACGGCCAGGACAGGTAGACCAATAAACAGGGCTAAGGAAATCTAGATGTTTTTCCTATTCTTATTACACAACAACCACGAGTGTCGTGTTTTATTTTTGTGTCCCAGCCAACCGAGAAAACAATTTCGGTTCCCCCACGGCTAAAATCCGTCAAATTACAGGCTTGGCCAGGTGTGGACCTACCTGAGGGTTTTTTTTCGGGGCAGAAAGAGAAATTCCTGGAAGGTGAGTCTGGTTCGACTTCTAGGAAATACACTTCACTTTTGAGGATAAACAGGACTCGGGTTTCAGTGTTTCTCGTATTTAGGGTGGGCCACAAAAGTCGCCTTGGGCCGGGCCGTCTAAACATGTCCCCGATTCTCTGGTCAAGAGAGAGTTGGGAAACTTTATTTTGCAAACTGACTGACCTCAGGGGAAACTTGCATCAAAATCCACTTTCCTTCCCATAAAATTAAACATTAATTTGCCCCAATTTAATTTAATTAGGCTCCACATGAACTAGGCCCAATCCAGCAAATTTGTAATTTGCCTGATTTTGCCTTCAATTCCCATCGTAATTCTGGTTTAATGTGTGGGCTCAGTATAGTTACAAGTAACTTGTTTTTTTTTTTACCACGTGGCACTTCCTGGTGTGGTGAAGGTGGCAGTGAGGCCACATGAAATGGTGCTGTGGGCCGCATCCGACCTGTGGGCCGCAGGTTGATAATCTCTATTTTAGGGTCTATTATAAGGGTTAGGGTTAGTTAAAGGTTGGTTAAGCCACTGAATTTGATGACCAGAAAGGCACCACTTTGGCAGGGAAGGTCACAGCATTCCATGCACTTTTTAAGTGTCCTGCCTGCCATGTTGCCACGGAAATGTCTGCAGACTCAGACAAGCGCTGGCTCTTTGGCTATAAACAGAGACGAGCACTGAACCCTAGAGTCGGATACGACTGGTTTTTGAGCAAGGGTGACCCCTGACCTTAACCCATGGTCAACCTTGGCCCTCCAGATGTTCTTGGACTTCAATTCCCAGAAGTACAATTCAGCGCACCTGGCTGGACAGGAGCATCTGGGAATTGAAGTCCAAGAACGTCTGGAGCGCCAAGGTTGGCCATCACTGGTTTATTAGGGTCATGTGCGACGTTCAGGGGTGCGTCAGGTATCTTTGGACTGCACATCTGGAAGGGCTTTAAAGGGAAACAGGGTCCAGGTGTGTACGTGGGTCGAGTCTTGTGTCGTCCGGAAATTCACAGATGGAAACTCCGCCCATTCTTAGACCGGCATTTCTGGCCCAGCCGGCCCAACCTGGTCCCCTCTCACCCCGGGTGGGGACGGAGAGACATCTTGGAGTGGCTCCGACTGGGATCGAACCAGGAAACTATAAACAACAAAAGCTGGAAAGTTTATTGGGGGACAGGGGGATAATTAATTTCAGTTACAGACCCAAAAAATATGTTTTGAAACTTTCATCGTAGTTTGAGTTTACTCCCCTCCCTTTAGCTTGGCCCCTGTTATAATTCCAGTTTAACTTGTCAGTTAGCGTAGTTACAAGTAACTCAATCTTCATGTTTCCAAAGTTAATTTCTGTTATAGACTCCCAAAAACGTGTTTTGAAACTTTCATCATAGTTTCAGTTTAGCTAATTCCCTTTAGCCTTGGCCCCCATTATAATTTCACTTTAATGTGTTGGTTAGTATAGTTACAAGTAACTCTTTTTTATGTTTCCAAAGATAACTAGTTAATTTCAGTTATAGACCTCCAAAACTTCTTTTGGAATTTTCATCATAGTTTCAGTGTAGCCCCCTCCCTTTAGCCTTGGTCCCCATTATAATTCCACTTTAATTGGTTGGTCAGTATAGTTACAAGTAACTCCTTTTTTATATTTCCAAAAGTAACTAGTTAATTTCAGTTACAGACACCCCAAAACTTGTTTTGAAACTTTCATCATAGTTTCACTTTAGCCTCCTCCACTTTAGCCTTGATCCCTGTTATAACTCTGGTCTAAGTCATTGGCTAGTATAGTTACAAGTAACTAGTTATTTTAAAATAATGAGTTACTTCCTATGGGGGCAGATATTAAACCACCACGAAATCTTTTGCTGGTTGTCTAGCCTGCATTTGCACGAAGAGCGCGTGGCACAACAACACGAACCAGAAGAGTAGCGTGCCTTGGCGGGGCCCCGTATAAAAATTTGTTTGGGGGCCCTTAGGAAGGGCAAAGATTTGTTTTGCTTATGCACATTGGGGGCCCCCATGGCCCGAGGGCCCCGTATAATTGATACGGCAGATACGGCGGTAGCTACACCTCTGACACGAACTTTCATTAATAACGTTATCCCTGCTTGATGAAGAAACCTTTTGATCTCGAAAGCTTGCGAAATTTTGGGGATTTTTAAATGACCCAAATAAAGGTATTGCCACCTTCCTGCATTCTTTGCATTTATTTCGTTATTTTTAATGTTTCCAGTAAAAAAAAAAAGGTTCAAGGGCTGGACTGGCTGCAATAAAATTAAGATTAATTAAAATTAAGAAGCCAAGCGGCACTGAAACGGGAGGTTTAAAAAAGATCGGAGCTACATTAATTCATAACGAAGGGAGTTTCTTCTGCATAATTACAATTTTCTCTGGTCCAAAAACCCTGTCTTGGAAATCAAAATATCCTGATGGATTGAGCATTAATTAAAAGAGGAGATGCTTGTGAGGTTTTGAAGGCATGCCGGATTATTAGTCAGGTATAACGTAGACACCTTCGTTGGGAGTTTCCGTGGCTTTTTGACCGACGTAATTGTAATAAATCTCTTGCGTGTTGGCGTAGATCGGTTGGTCCCCGTGGCTGGCGTCCGTCTCCTGGGGTTTGGCAGGTGGCCTATGAAACAGAGAATTTTAAATTCCCTACCGTCCCCAATTCCTCTTCCGTGTAATTCAACAGCAGGGCTACGATGGGGGTGACTAAATTTCAATTAAATTTGATCCTATAATTCGGCTTTAATAGCGATAAAGGCTTTGTGTCTGATTTTAATATTTGTGTTTGATTTTATCTGTTGAGTTTTATGCTGTTAACGGCCCTGAGTAGGAACGTTTTTCCTAGAGGGGCAGGATATAAGTTTAATCAATCAATCAATCATTCAATAATTCAATCAATCAATCACTTTATTACAGTCTACTACCATAAAACAAGAGGTGAGACTCTTTAAAAAAAGACTTTACAAGTAGTTAAAATATATTACTTAATTAAATAAATAATAAAGAGATCAAATTAAAACATATTTGTTTAAAAATAGAATTAAAATATATCTAATTAATTTTTAATTAATTACTTAATTAATTTTGTTAAATCAGCCCACCTGTATTACAGCGAAAACTTTGGCATAATTTAACTGATTTTTTAAAAACGGATTAATTGATTTATTTTTTACTGATTTTTCAAAACGGATTAATTGATTTCTTCTATTTATATACCACCTATCTGGGTGGCTTGCCACCATAAAGTGAACTAAATATCATCCAAAATCCAGAGATTTGGGAACTTTCCCAGTGGAGTTCTGGACCCACTGGCTCCTACTTTGGCATGGGGTGGTTTATGTTGTTGATGAACCCCACAGCTGGGGATGATGGGCCCCCAAACCACCTGAAAACTGGCATTTCAGAGCCACATCGACAACAAACCACCTATAATTGAGGTGTTGATTGTGGCCTGTTTTATTTTGACGTGAAAGTATGGTGGGTAAAAAATAAACTTGGCTCTTCTCTCCATTTCGAGAAGAGTTTGACACTCCTTCATTTGTTTGACACAATAATGCAAAAATTATGATATCTACCGCTTCATTCCATGGGTTTATGCAAATGAGAAGCTGCGGATGGGTTGTTCGTGTCTTTCTTTCAAGCAGTGGATGGGTTGTTTGTCTCTCAATCCGTAAAAATAGCATCGAGAGATTTCATGTAAATGACAGAAACTTTTGAGAGAGAGGGAAGAAGATGAAAGGCCCAGTCATGTGTAGGGAGCAGAGTGATGGGTTGCTAGAACTCTAGAGGTATGGGTTCGAATCCCTGCTCAGCCACGGAAATGCTGGGAGAGTGGAAATTGTGAAACCACCGTATATACTCGAGTATAAGTTGGGTTTTTTAGCCCCCCAAATGAGGTCCAAAAATGAAACTCAACATATTCAGGTCAACGTAAACACACCCACACAAATGTCTAAATTAATTAATTATATCATAGTTTCATGTATTTTAATTGCTGAAACTCACCAGCAGTCTATTTCCCTAGTTTCAAAAGTCCAAATTAGGTACCTCAGCTTGTATTCGGGACGACTTATACTAGAATATATAAGGTACTGTACTTCTTAAATAGCTCACTGAACATTTGTTATAAGTTGGTTCTAACTTGATAACTAACCAAGAGTAGGAAAATCCCCCCCCCAAATTCTTCTACTCCATTTTGAATTTCTGTTTCATTTTTTAGCCTGAACTGACCCCTTGTGGGGTTAGAACTCTGAACAGGAAGTTATTACACCCATAGATTTGCATATAAAGTATTGTTGCTTCAGAGTTAAACGCTTCCTGTCCAGAAACTGAAAGTCGTTGACGGGAAATCGACTGAGACGAGACAATTTCTTACGTTGAAAAGAAAAATCCCGTGATTTGCTAACCGCTAACTCATGACAATTTTCCATTTTCCGACGATTCAGTCGGAAGAATGGATCGACTAATTTAATTTCACCGACTGGCCATACATTGTGTAGGGACCTATCAAACTCTAATCGGTGGCCCTAATTAATTGCACAAATATTATGCTTTAATTTGAACTTTTTAATTCCCCCCCCTGAGCCACCTCGAGTCAATGGCTTATAAATAAAATAAAATAAAATAAGAAAACAAAGCATTATATTTTAATTTAATTTTACTGCTCAACATTGTTTCTCCTTTCAACTCTAGTAGATTGCACAAACATTATATTTTAATTTGATCTCTTTATTTATTTATATATCCGACTATAAGCCGTCCCGAATATAAGCCGAGGTACCGAATTTGGACCTTTAAAACTAGGAAAATAGATTGACCCAAGTATATGTCGAGGGTGCAAAATGCAGCAGCTGTGAGTGAGTTTCAATAATTAAACTACATAAAAATACGGTAAAATTAATTAATTTAGATATTTGTGTGGTTATTTTATTGAATGTTTACGTTGATCTGAGTATAAGTCGAGTCCCATTTTTGGACCTCATTTTGGGAGCTTAAAAACCCGACTTATACTGGAGTATATACAGTAGTATGCTTTAATTTGAACATTTTTAAAATGTTCACCACAATCAATAAAGTCAATCAATAAAGAGAAAAACAGCCTATAAATAAAATAAAATAAAACAAAGCATTACATTTTAATTTTATTTTACTGTTCAACGTCATTTCTCCTTTCAACTCTAATAGATTGCACAAATATTGTGTTTTAATTTGATCTCTTTATTTGTTTGTTTGTTTATTTATATTTTTTGAGCCACCTTGAATCCTCTTTGGGGAGAAATATAAAATAAATAAATAAATAAATAAAAATAACAAGTTTTGCAAGCAAATTGAATGAAGTTTTAAAGACAGAAGTGGAAGGTCTTTATCTGAACAGCTCAATTCTTGACTGTGAATCAAATGGTAGATTCGTATCCACTACCACCACTACACACTTGATGTACACCGCACCACAACGGTTTTTGCTCCTGGGAATAACACATGCGATAATGATGCTATCGAGTGTGCCGATCCCAAATCTGAACTCAGAATTTGCCTATCGCGTCGAGATTTTAAGTTATAGCCGTGCTATAGCTGTTCAAATGGTCGGTCATTGGGTCATGTGTTTTGACATGGGAACATTATAACCGTTGCAGCTCCCACTGCCGCCTCAGCTGAATCATGTCCCCTGGTGGCATGCATGTTCCAGCAGAATGGCAAGGCACATCTAGACAAGTCAGTGAGCTAAGGTCAGAAATAGGTCTCTAAGGCGAGATGGACCAAGGGCTTGTCTCAAGTGTGAAACCATCTAATTGGATTGTACGGCTAGGCCACTGTGGGTCTGTTATGAGCTAACGATGAGTTGCTAATTGCTTGATAACACTGCATCTGTGTTAATAAACCAAACAACTTTTGCTACCTTTGTGGCAAATCTACCCTACGTGATTAACACAAGAACCAAACCAAGAGGGTCGGGTTTGCTAACTTAAGCTCCTGACGTCCGTCCTACGCAGAATCGGACTTCAGATTTGGATTCAGCGCCCTTGATTTAGCATAGGACACGTAGATGAGACCAGAAGTTCTCAACCTATTAAAGCCGGGTGGCCGGGTGACACTTCCTCAGACAGCGTTGGGGGCTGGACGGCCATTTTGCCCATCCTGTACCACATGGCACTTCCTGGTTTTGGCGATGCAGTGTTATCAAGCAATTAGCAACACAGCCGAGGCAGGTCTTTTGCAAAGCGAACGGCTCTTGATGGCTGGGCTCTTAGTGATTACAAGTAAGTAGGAGGGTGGCTTTGAAGGCTTTGTAATGCCATCACTTCACGCTCCTTCACCTTCCAACCCCGCCCCCTGGAAGCCCAGGAAGTAACTACTGGTAGTTACTGCTGTAGTTAGAAGCTGGTGTTTAACTTTCTTGGTGTTCAAAAGTAACTAGAATGGTGGCCTTTTAAACTTTGCAACACCATCAGTTCATACTCCTTCACGTTACAACCTCCCCAGGAATCCTAGGAAGTAACTAGTTACTTCTCTAGTTACTAAATAGGAATTCTGATATTCTATCTATGGCAATTGCTTACCTGGACGGCTTCGGGTTCTGGAGTCCCCTTTGCCCACCTGTGCCCACCTGCAGCGGGTCGACGAAGATGTTCTCGTACTCCTGGCTGGCGGAACCCTTGACCCCATCGTCCAGCAGCCCGGCATGCCGGATGATGTAGCGGGGCTGTCCGTGGCTGGCCTCGGAGGCATTGGAAGTCCGCTTGTCCAGGCCGATGGAGCGGTCCTTCCTCCGCCGGACGATGACGTAGGCCAGGACGGCGCCCAGGATCAAGACCACGAAGGGGATGATGATGGCCACATAGAGGCCAGCGGTCAAGAGCCGCCCTTGGCACACCTGGGCATAGTAATCAGTCAGGTTGAAGGTGGCCCCCGAGGATTGGCAGAGGCAGTTGTCGCAGGCGGTCAACTCACAGGTGCAGAGCGGGGTGGTCCTGTTCTGGTCCCACAGCGGAGGGCAAGTGGTGACCCCCAGGGCCCCCAATGGCAGGGCCAGCAACACAATGGGGAGCAGGCCCACCATCCTGGAGGGGAAACAACCAGCCATTGGGTAACAGCCATTCCTTAACATTACAATCCCTCAAAAGCCCAGAAAGTAATTAGTTACTGAGGTAGTTAGGAACTACCAATTTCTCGGTGTTTAGAAGTAACTAAGATTACTTCTAAGGTCCTGCCTAGGAAATATGCTTAACACAGTATAGCAAGAGCCAACATCCCGCTAACTATGAAAGTAACTAGAATGGTGGCGGTTCACAGCTAACACAATGTAACTTAATTACTTGCGATGTAACTTGTTTTTCATGTTGTCGTCAAGGGCAGGAAGTGACTTATTCAACATGGAACGGACATGGAAGGGCTGAGGAAGAAGACACTGGGGTCCCCCCCAAACCAACCCCCCACCCCACCCCAAGATCCCATCATTCCCTACCTTGGACCCGGAGCCAAGAGCCAACCGGCCTCAGCGGTTCTGCCGTCTTTCCTCTGGGGTGTTTTCAGGCATCTGTGTCGGGTTGGGAGGAAAATGAGGAAGCAGAAGTTCCTTTTTTCGGGGGAGAAGTGGGGGGAGGGGCAGGGGGAGCCATAGGGCATTAAGGGGCGGAGCCAAGGAGAAATATTAGCTAATAAGGGGAGGAGCAAAAAATGAATCTGAGGGAATAATAGTATGAAGAGGAGCCCAAAAGGAAAAATTGAGGGCAAAGGGGGAGGAGCCAGAAAGGAATTTTAGCAGATAAGGGGAGGAGCCAGAAAGGATTAGGGAATAAGGGGAGGAGGCAAAATGGAATTTTATGGCAAAAGGGGAGGAGCCAAAATGAATTTTAGGGCACAGGGGGAGGAGCAAGAAAGGAATTTTAGCAGATAAGGGGAGGAGCCAGAAAGAATTAGTGAATAATGGGAGGAGCCAAAAAGGAATTTTAGGGAATAAGGGGTGGAGCCAAAAGGGTGAATTAATTAGGTGAGAAGCCAAAAAAGGAACCTTGGGGCATAAGGGGAGGAGCCAGAAAGGAATGTTAGTGAAAAGGGGAGGAGTCAGAAAGGAATTTTAGGGAATAAGGGAAGGGGCTAAGACAGAACCAGTACAAGGGGAGGAGCCAGAAAGGAATACAGTATTTGGATATAAGGGGAGGGGCTATAAAGGAAGCTTTAGAAGGGGAGGAGTCAAAAGGAACATTGGGGCATAAGGGGAGGAGCCAGAAAGGAATGTTAGTAAGGGGCGGAGCCAGGAAGGAACCTTGGGACATAAGGGGAGGAGCCAAAACTGAATGTTAGTGAATAAGGGGCGGAGTCAGGAAGGAACATTCTGGGCATAAGAGGAGGGGCCAAGGGGAACACCGATTGCCTCTGATCTCTATTGCTTGTCGCTTGACTGCTCCTGCACCTGGAGGCTCCACAACTAAATTATGGAAAATGAAGGCATCCAGATTTAATTGCATTTTGCCCTAATCGGACCTGGGTGGCTTAGCAAAGGAATGCCCCAAAACCTTAAAAATCTGAACCACCGGCCCACCGACGGTTGGCGGTTTCCGCAAGTTCCTTTTTTCTTCTTACCACCCTCCTCGCCCCACGAATTGCTGATGTCTGGATTTTGCAACCTCGGGGGGGGGGGGGAGAGTTGCAAACTCCTTCGATAATACTGAGGCTGTTTCTTTTTTAACGGGAAATCTCTGTTGTCTTCTTTCTTAGCAAATCCTAATTTTAAAATACCATACATACTCGAATATAAGCCAACCCGAATATAAGTCGAGGAGGCCTAATTTTGACCTGCAAACCCGGGAAAATAGATTGACCCGAGTATAAGCCGAGGGTGGGAAACGCAGCACCTGCTAGTGAGTTACAATAATTAAAATATTAATGAAAATATGGTAAAAATAATTAAATATTTTGTGCATCTCAATCCGACACAGTCTTGGGACCCTCATGGACTGGTCATTGATCCAAATATAAGCTGTTCCCCCTTTTTTGGGCTCATTTTTGGGGCTAAAAACTCAGCTTATACTCGAGTATATACAGTATATTTTCTAGCCTTTTGCGAGCTTTGAGAAGAACCAGAAATGTTGGTCGAAGAAGTGAAATCAAGGGTAATTTGTTGCTTGGAAATGAAACCTGACCTTTTGTTTGGTTTGAACATGAAAAAAAGAAAGATGAGAACTGATTTAATGTTTGTTCTTGTTTTGCAATTGGAAGTCACTGGAGTGGGATTTTATTGGCGTCTTTAGAACATGACTTTTTTAGTCAGGGAGTCGCTCAGGTCTTACAAAGTTTTGAGACTGTTCTGCTTCAGGCGCATGATGGGGATACAAGATTGTCTGGGAAAGAAACCAACAAGAATACTGGGGAAAGTTAAATTCAGTAGGGAAAGAGGAAGCCCCAATGTGAGATGGATAGACTCCATCAAAGAAACCACAACATTAACATTACAAAAGCTAGAGCAGAGCTGTCGAGGATATTTCAGAGATCTCTCATCCACAAGGTTGCCCAAACCCGGGGGAAACTTGACAACACATCACAATGACAATGGCAAACAAAAAAGAGTTTGTGTCCTGTTTGTGCGCCCCATAAAAGGTCCATGGCCTTCTCGACCTTTTAAAGCCAGGCGCCGGGTCACGCTCCCTCAGACAGCTTCAGGGGCCGGACGGCCATTTTACCCTTCCTCCACATGGTGTGGTGGTAGTGGGGCCACATGAAACGGCGCCACAGTCCGCATCCGGCCCACGGGGTGCAGGTTGAGAATCCCTGCTTTGAAACATGGATTGATTTCAATACCACAGCGAGAACGCTCGACTATGAAACTGCCCGTCTGTGCAAATTTTCTGAGGGGTTTCAACGCAACGACGAGAAGATGGGCTTTGTGGTTATTCGATTTTATTTGAGAAACTTTTCCGAATACTAAAAATACATTCGCAGCTTCCAAATCCATCGGCGTTCGGAAATGGAAACAAAAAAGGAAGAAGAAAGAGGTTCATCTGTCCCCAAAAAACTAATAAGGGAGGGAAAATGCACTTGAGATTTCTAAGACAACCAAATGGAAAAGACAGAGGAAGTGGCAAAGACACACCACAACCCTGCGGTGTAGACCAGCGAGAGGAAAAGTGGGTCGTTTTAGTCCTGTAAGCCGAAAAGCTGGCCCTCCGCGGGGCACACGAAACCATTCAGGTGGGGGCCCGCATCCTTGGGGGCGCCCGGTGGGGCAGGGGTCTTGAGTCGATTGGCGCAGCCCCAGGGACGATGGGTTTTGTATTCCAGTTGCATATGGTGCTGGGGAGGGAGACCCACACAGGCCCTGTGTAGAACAAGAGGGAGAGAAGGGGCGGTTAGGGAATTGGGGGGGCGGCCCTCAAAAATGTGTCTCCCGCCTTCTAATGCAGGGGTTCCCCAACCTTTTCAAGCCGGTGGGCCGGGTCACGCTCTCTCAGTCAGCTTCGAGGGCCGGGCGGCCCTTTTGGCCTGCCTGCACAATGGGGGGCAGCCATTTTGTCCCGACCGCTTCAAAGGAGGTGGCCATTTTGTTTTTCAAATCCCCTTGGAGGCGTGGGGGGGGGGGCTCACGCCACATGAAATGGCACTGCGGGCCAAATCTGGCCCACGGGCTTTAGGTTCAGAACCCCTGTTCAAAGGGCTAGGTTTTTTTGGGTGGATTCCCCATTTTTTGCCCATCATCATCATCATCATCATCATCATCAACATCAATAATAATAATAATAATAATAATAATAATAATAATAATAATAATAATAATAATAATAATAATTCACATATGTATTGCTGCCTAATAATAACAATAACAACAATAATAAGTCACATTTGTATTGCCACCTACTTGGCAAGCGACTCTGGGTGGCATACAACTATCACATAAAACCAATAAACTCCCCAATTAAAAATACAATAAAAAATTCTGGGACTCCCCCCCCCCCCCTTGAAGTTTTTAATTTTTAAAATTAATTTTATTTACCACTAGAGGGCGCAGGGGAGCATCATTTTTTTAAAAAAAAATAACAATTTTATAAGAAAAAAATAATATAGAAGGATTGGAAGAGTGGTTTTTCAAAGAGACAGAAATTGGTTTTTTTTGGGGGGGGGATATGCAATTTTTGGGGTGTGCAATTTAGACCGGATTTAAATAAAAGGTTTTAGGGTTCTTCTGAACTCAGCCCTCGTGGCACCCGCGACGTACCTCAACAGGTTCTCGATGGCAGCCCGTTGGCGGAAGAGGGCGTTGACCACGGGGGCTCCCTCGGGGGCCAGGGGGGCCTTGCAGAGGAAACCCAGGAGCGACAGGACGCTGTGGAGGGGCTGGGGGTCCCCGTCGCCCTCCACGCCCACCCGGATGCGTTGGCAAAGTTCGGTCAGGATGGCCAGATCTAAGATGATCGGGGCGGCCAGCAAAGAATCCTGTTGAGGAAAGAAAGGAAGAAACTAAGAAGGGGATGGAGCAGAAATGGAACATCCCATAATATCCCCCTTACTCCCTAAAACAGGGGTTCCCAACTGGATCCGGCCCATGACACCATGACATGTGGCCCACTCATCCACCCCTCTGAGGGAATTCGAGAAGCAAAATGGCCACCCCCTTTGAAACCGTTGGGACAAAATGGCCGCCCCCATCGTGCAGGCAGGGCAAAATGGCAGTCTGGCCCTCGAAGCTGACCAAGGGAGCGTGACCCGGCCCCCGGCTTGAAAAGGTTGGGAACCCTTGCGCTATGGGGCAGGACGGTATAGAAGTGTAATTGCTATTGTTAATTGCTATTTTCACTATTTTTTAATAAGGTCAAGGGATCTCCCTTGCGCGAAAGCTGGTTGTATCTGACTCTAAGGTTCAGTGCTCACCTCCATTCACAGCCAAAGAGCCTGTCTGTGTCTGCAGACGTTTCCCTGGTCACACGGCAGGCATGACTAGACACCGGAACGCTGTAACCTTTCCTGCTGACGCAGTGCCTATTTATCTACTTGCAATGTTGAACTGCCAGATGATGGGAAGCTCACTCCATCACGCAGCACTCGAGTCTCGAACTGCCGAACTTTCCAGTCGTCAAGCTCAGGATCTTAGCCACTAAAGCCACTGCTTAGTCCCGTTAATAAATAGATGTTCCTAATTTGATCTTAACTTATAGCAAATTGCGATTATAACAATTCCACTTCCACGCCTACCCCATAGCGCTGAGTGCCCTCTGTCGTGGGCCAGATCCGGCCCATGGCCCTTAGGTTGGGAACCACCGTTTTAGGGAGTTCACAAGTTAACTATCATTTTGCCCTCATTAACATGCTGTGGAGAATCATTGGAACTGGGAAGGATGGAAGGGGGCTTTGAGTCAACCTTGATACCCGTCGGGATCAAACTCACAACATTCTGATTGACATCTTTACCGCACTCCATAGATTAGCTGGAGCACATGGAATGCTGTTACCTTTCCCTCTGAAAGTGGTACCTGTTTATCTACTTAGTGCCCTCTTTGGGCAGCTTGACAAGTTAATGCGTGTTGCCCCTCCTCCCATAAACTCATCCGACAGACGCTCAAGGAGGTTTCGGGTTGGCCTTGAGTCCCTGCCAGGATTGAACGCACAACCTGTTGGCTCCAGGAGACCTACCTCACAGACGTTGTGGACAGCGATGGTGTTGGTGCCGCCCAGGGCAATCTCGGAAGTGTATTCGTCCATCGCCCGCTTGGTGTCCCCGACGTACGGGACGTATTTTATGACCACCTGTTGGGGGGGGGGGGGAAGGAGAGTCCCTGGTCAGCGACCCCGGCCGGTCAAGGCCCCACCAAGCCCCGGCCCGGCCCCCTCACCCTGGCCACTCACACAGTGGTCCGGCCGCTCCTCCGGCCTGTAGAGAACCGCGTTGGACCGGACCATGTCGTCCACCACGTTACTCTTGGAAACCTCCTTCGAGCGGAACTGGGCGGGCGCCGAAAGGTTCCGCCCATCGTTGTTGCCCAGGTGGTTGTAGCTCACAATGGAGACAGGCTGGAAATGGGGGTGAGAAAGAACGAGAAAAGATGAACGCTATACTTGGTGACTCGTACGTGGCATGTTTCTAGTCCTCAATGAGGTGGAAGCCACAGAGAAAAGGTGAGGTAGCAAGGCTTCCCCTGCTGGAAAGCCAGTCGTGTACAACTCTACAGGCTCGTCTCTGTGGACAGCCCAAAATCCAGCAATGTCCGAGTCTGCAGAGGTTTCCCTGGTCACCTGGCATGAATGATTAGATGAATGGAACAGTGTAACCTTTCCTGCTGAAGCAGAACCTATTTATACACTTGCAAAAAACTTTTTTTTGCTTTTGAGCTGCTAGGTTGGGCTGGAGTGCACGGAACGTTGTTACCATTCCCTCTGAAGGTGATACCTGTTTATTTACTTGCAAATGTCTTGCTTTTTGAACTGCTAGGTTGGCAGCAGAGCAAGGAATGCTGTTACCTTTCCTGCAAAAGCAGTACCTGCTTATACACATGCAATTCTCCTTTTTTTTTTTTTGCTTTTAAGCTGCTAGGTTGGCAAGAGCACAAGTAATGCTGTTATCTTTCCTGCAAAAGCAGTACCTCTTTCTCTACTTGCATTTTTTTTCATTTTTGAACTGCTAGATTAGCAGGAGCACATGGAATGCTGTTACCTTTCCCTCTGAAAGTGGTACCTGTTTATCTACTTGCAAATTTCTTGCTGCTCAAAGTGGTAGGATGGCAGGAACTCACGGAATGCTGTTACATTTCCCGCAAAATCGGTAGCTGTTTATCTACTTGCATTTTTTTAGCCACTACGGGTGTCATTGAGACAAGTTCCTTCAGATCAGGGGGGAGGAATTGACCCCCAAACTATGAGGAAGCCAGTTTTTGAATTCACCCCACTACCTCCTCAACCCATGGAGAAATGCCTCCTCGACCTTCTCTACCTTGACCATCAGCCATGGTTGGGTGGATGGACTCTACACCTGGAACCCAACGTGAGATGTTGATGTTGACCCAACGTGGCCTACAAATCTCCAGTCCAGACCCGTGGCCGGCGATTTGTGGGGTGTCCAGACAAAGCTTGCTCACCTTAATCCCGGAGCTGATGAGAAAATCCACCAGGACCGACTTCAGCTTGGTCTGGCCGGATTTGAAATCATCACCGCCGATGAAGACCTTCTTCTGGATGGCCAGGTCTATGGCCCCGGGGACGAAGGTGTTCTGCGGGGAGCCGTTGATGTAGGGGCAGCCTTCCAAGATGCTGGCCACTGCGAAGAGGGTGGAGGGTGAGACCTCAAGGCCTGCCTGGTGGAAGGAGAGAGGGTGGGAAAGACATTTCTTAGGGGGGGGGGAAGTCCTTCAACCCATAGAGGGTGGGCTCTATCTACCTATCTATTAATTCTTCCATTCATTCTATCTATCTATTAATTCATCCATTCTATCTATCTATCTATCCTATCAATCTAATAATTCATCCATTCTATCTATCTACCTATCTATTAATTCTTCCATTCATTCCATCTCTCTATTAATTCATCCATTCTATCTATCTATTTATCCTATCAATCTAATAATTCATCCATTCTATCTATCAATCTATTCATTAATTAATTCTATCTATCAATTCATCAATTCTATCTATCTATCAATTCATCTATTCTATCTATCTATTACTTCATCCATTCTATCTATCTACCTACCTATCTATTAATTCATCAGTTCTTTTTATCTATTAATTCATCCATTCTATCTATCTATTAATTCATCCATTCTACCTACCTACCCACCTACCTACCAGGGAACTGTTTCCAAGATGTCCTTCCAAAGGCCAGACTTTTGGAGCACATACTACTAGCCGTTAATGAAGGAGAGGTTTTAATGTACTGTATTAAACATAGCAATAATTCAACAAATCTGAGCTAATCTGGCACAACAAGAACCCTCAACAAGAGCCAGGAATTTAAGGAAAACCACAAAGGCCGGTCCTGACTAGGAACCCAATTCTCACCTCAATGGCCTGCAGCAAATTCTCAGCCGTGTCGTTCAGGCCCGGCCGCACCTCGCAAAAGCGCTCCGTGTTGGCCGTCCAGAGGACGATGACTTTGTCCACCCCGCTGGAGTTCTTGAAGTCACGGATGTCATGCCGGATCTGAGCCATCTGGAAGTGGGAGGGGGGACATTACCGCGTGAGTGGGGTAGATAGATGGATAGATAGATGGATGGATGGAGATGATGCATAAGTATATATATAGAGAGGACAGATAGAAAGACATATACAGTATATATATATATATATATATATATATATATATATATATATATATATATATATATATATATATATATAGAGAGAGAGAGAGAGAGAGAGAGAGAGAGAGAGAGAGATATGACAGATAGAAAGATAGACAGGATAACATTAGATAGATAGATAGACAGACAGACAGACAGAGAAGATGGAATGCATGAATAGATAGATGGAATGCATGAATAAAAAGATAAGATAGATAGACAGAGACTGACAGACAAACAGACATAGAATGGCAATCAAGATAGATAGCTATAGACAGACAGACCAGCAGTCTGAGCCACCGATACTTGACCTGTTCTGCTTTGGTTCCCTGCAGGACGTTGTCCGCTCTCTCTTCCTGGTTAGCAGCAATGAACTCTGGCAGGTAGATGGACGCCCGGGGCTTCAAACCCTCCATGTGCGGCCAGAGCTTCTCCTGCAACGGCCAGTCCAGGACTTGTGCTCTGCGCATGGCCTCGGCCAGGTTCAAGGAGGAAATGTCCCAGCCTGGCAGGGAAGGAGGGAGAGAGATGTTTTCAAAACCAGGGCCGCGTTGGATCTGGTCAGTTGTCTCTGCTGGATTGTCCGCAGGGGAGATTGAAGTGACCGAGGGCATGGACAGAACTCGGGGAGACTCCGGCAGACCAGTGGAAGGACAGTCTCATCCACAAGGAACCAGTGCCCAGTGCATGGAGACCCAACAGATCAGAAGGACGGATGGACAGACAGAGAGTTGATAGATGGATATAAACCAGGGGTCCCTAAGCTTTTCAAGCTGGGGGCCGGGTCACGCTCCCTCAGTCACCTTCGAGGGCCAGACGGCCATTTTGCCCCGTCTGCACAATGGGGGTGGCTATTTTGTCCCAACAACTTCAAAGGGGGTGGTCAAATGCCCTTGGAGGGAGTAGGAGGACCACATGAAATGGCACCGCAGGCCAGATCTGGCAGGTGGATCTTCAGTTGGGAACCCCTGATATATGCAGATGCATGAATGGATAGAGAGACAGAAGTGGACAGACTGACAGAATGCATGAATAGATAGATATACTGTGGATAGATAGATTGGCACAGAAAGAATGGATGGATGGATGGATGGACAAATGGACGGACAGACAGACAGAGATGGATGGAATGCATGAAGAGATAGATAGATAGATAGATAGATAGATAGATAGATAGATAGATAGATAGATAGATAATGGATGGATAGATAGATAGATACCATAGATAGATGGAATGAATGAATGAATAAATAGATAAATAGATGATAGATAGATGGATAGATTGACACAGAAAGAATGGATGGATGGATAGGTAGATAGATAGATAGATAATGGATGGATAGATACCGTAGATAGACAGATAGATAGACAGATAGATGGAATGCATGAATAGCTAGCTAGCTAACTAGATAAATAGATACAGTAGATAGAAAGGCAGGCAGACAGGGAGTTATGGGATTGGATGGATGGATGGATAAATAGGTAGGTAGATAGATCCATTCCCTTATCAATAAATTAACCCGTCAGTATTTTAGGATTCTCTCTGCCCGTAGACACCAGTTATTTTAATTTAGGATGTATTTATTTGATTGGCTTATTTTTTAATTTTGTTGTGTGTTTTAACAAGACAGGGAATGTTTTTGCATCGGGGCCAGAGAGCCCCTCCCAAAAAATTAAAAAACAATAATGCAAAATTGTGTTTATGGCTTTGTTGCATAAAATAAAGGTGTTTGTAGAGACTTTGAAAACTTAAGTCGGTTTTACCGAGTAGGGCGGTATATAAATCTAAAAATAAAATAAAGTAAAGTAAAGTAAAATAAAATAATGGTTTTTGACGCGTTTGGCCTTACCATCAAAGACGATGTCATTGGGGTGGACCATGGGGAGGAGTTCCCGGAAGGGCACGTAGACTTCTCCAGAGGGGCCATTCCCGAGGCAGATGGTAGACGAGTGTAAGAGGGAACCGTAGTAATTAGCGTGCTAATAAGGGCGGAGGGGTTGGGGGGGACACATTTTGGGATTAGGGGTGGAAGAGTCAAAAGAGTTAATTAACCACTCTGCTGTTAAATTCAAGTTGCAATTCAACCGTGCTCCCCGCAAACACTGGTGACTCCCTTCCCCCGGTCCCTCTCTTTACCATCACAACCACCCTGCCAGGTAGGACTAAAGGTCAAGGGTCGCCCTCGCTCGAAAGCGAGTCGTGTCCGACTCCAGGGGGCTCATCTCCTGTTTACAGCCCAAGAGCCAGCGTTGCTCAAGTCTGCAGGCATTGCTGCGGTCACGTGGCAGGCACGACTAGACACCGGAACACTGTTACCTTGCCTACTGAAGATAAAGAGGGCAGGAAAAGGTAACAGCGTCCCACGTGGTCCTGCCCACTGAGCAGTTCGAAAAGCTCCTGCCAGCCTAGCGATTTGAAAGCAAGAAATCTGCAAGTAAATAAACAGGTACCGCTTTGGCAGGTAAGGTAACAGCATTCCGTGTGCTCCTACCAGTCTAGCGGTTTGAAAGCTAAAAATTTTCAAGTGGATAATAATAATAATAATTTTGTGTCAGAGATTAATCTGGGTTGAAAGGATTTTTAGGAGATAAACAGGTACCACTTCTGCAGGGAAGGTAACAGCGTTCCGTGCGCTCCTGCCAGCCTAGCGGTTTGAAAGCAAGACTTTTGCAAGTACATAAACAGGTACCACTTTGTCAGGAAAGGTAGTAGCGTTCCGCGAATCTAATCACGTGGAAATAATCAATAAGCAAAACTCAAGCTTAAAGTTAAATGAAGCTCTCAAAGTATAGAATCAGAGCGACGTAAACCAGAGAGCGAAAGAAAAGGCAGGATATAAAATAGGATTTAATGGGTCTTGAGCGATGGCTTTTGACGACTGAAGAACGAAACTCACAAAGTTTCCAGCCTTGCCTTTCAAAGTCCCTTTTGAGCCGTTTTGAACTTTTGCTCAAATGTAGGCCTGGCAAAAAAAGTTTTTTAAATGACCGGAAACAAGAAACAGATGTGAAACCAGAGATTGTAGACTACAAAAGGGGGGGGGGGGGAAATTAAAATTTAAAAACCAGCAACCCCAAACCATCTAATTTTCATTTAACTCGTTCAAACCTGCAAAAGATGCTGTTTTCAAGTGGATTCAGCCCCATCTAAAAAAAGTTAATAAACTTTGTACAAAGTAGGACTTCCGATCCGGACTTTTCCTCCTGGGCGAGTTTCGGCACGCGTAGGTGCAATTTGGTGACCCCCCCCCCACAACCATTATGGGACGAAGGGCCAAGGGAAATTGGAGAGGATTTTACTCTTTCAATGAGCAAAACGAATCCATTTCATTTCCTCCCATCGAAAGCAAATAAATAATTCTGCAATAAGCCTAGATTTAAGGTCAATTGTCCCGGGATACGTCGCCCCTTTTAAGAGAGGGCTGTGGACCCCCTCAGACACACCCCTTTAAGGCATGAATTTCATTATTGCCCTAGACTAGAGAATGATCCCCTGCAAATGCTCATCTTAAAGTGGGGATGTTCAGGCTCTGAAACAGGGACACTCAACCTGGGGCCCATGGGCCGGATGCGGCCCAGGGTACCATTTTATGTGGCCCCCACCACCGCCTCCACCGCACCAGGAAGTGTCGTGGTGTGGAAGAAGGGAAAAATGGGCATCCGGCCTTCGACGCTGTCTGAGGGAGCGCGACCTGGCACATGGTTTAAAAAGGTTGAGAACGCCTCCTGTTCTAAAATCTCTACCTGAGCAAAGCTTTTGAAGACTAGAAACACTGGTTTCGTCGTTCACGGCTAAGACGCAGTTTGAGGACTGGAAGGCCGGCAGGCCAGCAGTTCAAGACCCGAGCTTGGCACAACGGAGTGAGTGTCCTGTCGTCTGTCCTTTCTCCTGCCAGTTTAGCAGTTCAAAAATGCAAGATATTTGCAAGTAGATAAATAGGGCTTCCTGAGGCAGGTTTCCTGATTGGGCAGCATACAAGTGTGAGAATTAAATTGAATTAAATTAAGTTAAGTTAAGTTAAGTTAAGTTAAGTTAAATTAAATTAAATTAAATTAAATTAAATTAAATTAAATTAAATTAAATTAAATTAAATTAAATTAAAGGTAACAGCATCTGCAGACTCAAACCATGCTGGCTTTTTTGAGCTGCTAACTGAAACTAGCACCGAACCCCTAGAGTTGGATGCGGCTGGCTTTCAAGCAAGGGCGACCCTTGCTGTCAACGGAGACCCGCGCCGGGAATCAAACCTGCCACCTGTGCCAGAAATCAAACCCTCGTGGAAGAAAGCCGGAGGAAGCCGCCAGGCACACCTTACAAATCCTGACAGGGGGTGGTGGCTGAAAATGTACATTGTTTTGCCTCCCTTGTTAATTTCTCTTTAAAGTCCCTCGATTGACAAAAGATCAAAAGTCGTTATTTAAACGAAGCCGACGGCAAACAAACTCAGCAATCAAAATAAAAAGGGAGAGTTCAAAAAGAAGCATTCCGGCCCACCCCAAAAGAAAATAAATACACAAAGGGAACAACTGTGTGTGTGTGTGTGGAATACATATATCCCCCCCGTGATTGCCGTTTGAGCCCTCGTGCGAGGAACTCCTCACGTTTCACGATAGACATCCCCGGTCACCTTCAAGCCAGTCTTCGTCATCCATGCCAGACCCAGCCGGTTGGCCAAAACAGCAGCGGTGACGGTGGATCCGTTGTTGCCGCCCCATCCGACCAACATCACGCCCAGCTTGGGGACCCGCCGCTCTGTGCGGAAGACGAGGCCGGTGGACGACGGCGTGGCCTGCGGAACCGCCCGCCACAAGACGAGAGCGTCAGAGCATGAGCGAGAATTCCTAAATGTTTTGCTTCTCGAGGTCCGATTCGGGACCCCCTAAAAACCCGCCCCAAGAGTCCGTTTCCCATGGGAACATTATAACAGTTACAGGTATTGTTATGCCTCAGCTGAATCACGTCCCCTGGTGGCATGCATGTTCCAGCACCTCTGGGCAAGTCAGTGAGTTGACATAAAAAAATAAGTCTTTAGGACGAGGTGAACCAAGGGCTTGCCACGAGTGCAAAACCATCTTATTGGAGAGTCCAGCCAGGCCACAGTGAGTCTGTTTTGAGCTAATGATGATTAGGCGCAGCTGTGTTAATAAACCGGGCAAGTTTTGCTACCTTTGCGGCAAATCCACCCCACGTGATCAACGCAACACCCAAACCAAGAGGGCGAGATTTGCTAACTTAGGATCCTGACGTCCGAGGCAGAATCAGACTTCAGATTTGGATCCGCCGCATTCGATTTAGTATCGGAGATAGATTAGACCAGGGATGCTCAACCCTGAGGCCCGCAGGCTGGGTGCGGCCCACAGGCTGGGTGCGGCCCGCAGCACCAATGAACTCACTGAGGCTTCTGGGAATTCACATTGTCCCCCGGTGGGGCCTGGGCCCCACCTTGGGAAAAACTGGTTTCTAGACTTCACGCCCCTCCCCAAATGGACCCCAAACCATCCAGAAGAAACCCAGCCTCTGGATGTACTGTAGTTTAAAGTTGATTCAATTCCAACTGTTTTCCTTTATAATCTCATTCCTGACATCATCCCTCCTAACCTCATTCCGGATGTCATCCCTTTTAGTCACTCCTCGGCCATCTCATTCCCGTGCTGACCCAACTTCCCTTTACAATGGTTTTGCTATTAAGGGTCCATGTTTGGGACAAAATTTTCAAAGTCTGGAAAGACCCACGGCTGGACTTTTGTGTCTCTGCTTTGTCCGCATTCCTGTTAAGCCTCCTCCGTCTTTCTCGTGCTCATTCTCTTTCTCCACTTTCCAAGTTATGTCTTGGAAGTTATGGACGTCCAAGACATCATCTCCAGATGTGCAAACTGTTGTCTCTGGACGTAGTTTCAAGTGGGTTCTCTTTCATTTTTTCCCTTTAGAACCTCATTCCTAATCTCATCTATTTCAATTTTTTCCTTTAGAACCTCATTCCTGATCTCATCCATTTCATTTTTTCCCTTTAGAACCTCATTCCTGATCTCATCCCTGATGTCATCCCTTCTAGCTACTCCTCTCATTCCCGTCCTGACCCAACTTCCCTTTAGTTTTGTCATTCAGTTTCCACCTTGGGGGTCCAGGTGCCAAATCCAGCGACACCGACCCCTTAAACTGCTCTCCGAACAACTCCAATATCATCACCATCATCAGTCTGCTAACGGCAAAAGGTCCCTCTGCCCCATGGCTGGTGTTCCCTCCTGGACGAAATCTATGGGATTTCCCATATGGATTCGACACTCAACCCTTTAACCCTTCATTTCCCTAAAACTCTTCTACATCCAGCCTTTCGGCTTACCTTGATGACGCCGTTCTCTTGACGCACCTGGACGCTACTATAGACATATCGGGCTTCGATGGCCTCCGGGGTGTAGGTTACGTCTGGACTCTCCACGACAAAGGGGGCGGCCGCCATTGCGTGAGCTCGGGACGGGGGGCAAACTCTTATTTCTGCCCTTCTGGATACGAGAAAAAGAGAGAGAGAGGTCACAGTTATGCATCGGGATAAAGGAATGCCTTACCTGCCCTTTTGCCTCTTTGTTGAGTTCCTAGAAAAAGAGAGTCTGGGGTCTCCAGGTGAGTCCCTGCTGCACCTGTTTGATTCCTGCCTCATTTATGCACTGAGAAAAAGAGACCAGAGAAAAAAGCCATCGGTCAACAGGGAAAGATTTCACAGGGACTCAGACAGAGACACAACAGGGAGTTTCTATGTGGCATTTGGGGGTTCAGGAGTCCCTGCTGCACCTGTTGGATTCCTTCTCTCATTTATGGACCGGGAAAAGAAACCAGAGAAAAAAGCCATCGGTTAACAGGGAAGGATTTCACAGGGACTCAGACAGAGACATAACAGGGAGTCTCTATGTGGCATTTGGGGTCGGGAGTTCCTGCTGCACCTGTTGGACTCCTGCCTCATTTATGCACCAGGAAAAGAGACCAGGGAAAGATGTCATTGGCTGACTGGAAAGGATTTCACAGGGACTCAGACAGAGACACAACAGGGAGTCTCTATGTGGCATTTATGGGCACTGTCTCCAGGTGTGTTCTTGGACTTCAACTCCCAGAAGCCCCCACGCCGGGGCTTCTGGGAATTGTAGTACAAAAACACCTGGAGTGCCAAGTTTCACCATCACTGCAAAGGAAACCCTATGTGTGATGTTCCAAAAAATGTATGTGTGATGTGCGGCTCTAACCATAGGACTGCGCCTCTCGCATCTCTGGACGTAGTTTAAAGCGGGTTCTATTTCATTTTTTTCCCTTTACAACCTCATCCCTGATCTCATCTCTCCTAACCGCATCCCTGATCTCATCCCTTCTAGCCACTCCTCTCAATCCTGTCCTAACCAAACTTCCCTTTAGAATTGTTGCCATCCAGGGTCCACCTTGGGGGTCCAGGGGCCGGATTGGGCGACCGCAGACCCCTGAAACTGCACTCCGAGCAACCACGGCGACCCCCAACATCATCACCACCATCAAGTCTTCTAACGCCACAAAAGGTCTCTCTGCCCCATGGCTGGGATAGATCTCCAGTTTCCTTTCTCCTAGGTGGGGAAATAAAGGGGGACCCCCTACCCTACCCCAAAATTAAATGCCCCTCCCTCTCAAAAGCCTGGGATTTTTTTTTGGGGGGGGGGAGGATGCGCGCGCAGGGATCCAGTTTTTTTAGGGTGGGGGGCTTCAGCTAGCGCAACGGGGATCCCCAAAGGAGCGCAAAGAGAGAAAGAGAAAATTGGGGAGGGGGAAAAAAGGGGCTCGCTCGCAGATGGAGGAAAGCAAACCCCCCCTCCAAAAGGGGGGGGGGTTAAAAAGGTAAACTCAAGCGATGCACACACCTGGATGGATGGAGGGACCTCTCTGCGCAAACGGCTCTGCTCCTTGGATTCCGCGCAAAAATGCGAACTAAGAAGGGATGGGTGGGTGGAAAGCGCCGGCTTAAGCGCTTCTAGGGCTAAGGCCACGCCCCCCAAGCCACGCCCCCCTCCAAGCCAGCCTGCAAAATTTTCCACTCGGGCACCAGCGTCTCCCCCCCCCCCCGTGCACGCGCGCTACCCAACAGCTTTGCGCCACTTTGCGCGCGCTGCTGGCTCCGGCCGGCCGGCTTTTTGCGCAACTGGGAGCGCGCAAAGAACGAGGCGTTGCAGCGCCAATCATCCCCCGGGGATATGTGTGTGAGGGGTTGGAAGAGGAGGGATGCTAAAATTGGGGCGTGCCAATTTGCATAAATTTCGGGGGAGGGGGCGTGCCCAATTCGCACGGGCAAAAAAACTTGGGGCTCGCTCAATTTGCGCAGGCAAAATTCGAGGCTGTGCAAAATTGGGCCCAGGTAATTTTTTTGGGGGGCCGTGCAAATTCGCACGGGCCAAATTTTGGGGGCTTGCAAAATTCGCAGGTTTTTGGGCTTGCAAATTCGCACAGCCATCAATTTAGGGCTTCAGATTTGCATAGGTAATTTTTTTTTTGGGGGGAGGGGGCGGCTCGGAGAGACGGCGCCCCCTAGATGGGTGGAGAGGGCACTGCGCATAAAGTCTGCCAGGCCTATCTTGGTGTGCCCCCCCTCCCCCAATTGTGTTAGGATGGAGGAGTCAGGCTTCCTTTGGATAGGGCGGTATATAAATCTATTAAGTTTAATTAAATTAATTAAATTCTCCACCTGGGACAGGATGGATTTGGGAGGCTTTGTAGCCTGAGGCTCAAAGCTCTTGAAGGCATCCCCATGGTAGGGAGTTCATGCTCAAAGCTCTAGTAGAGGGATTCTCATCCTGTGGCTCATGGACCGGATGCGGCCCACAGTGCCATTTCGTGTGGGGGCCCCCACCACACCAGGAAGTGCCATTTGACTCTCTGGCCCCCGAAGCTGTCTAATTGGGTTAATAAAAGGTACGGAGTCTCCTGTGGCAGGGAGTCAAACCCCCCCAGCTCAAAGCCCCCCCACAAACCAGGCGAGGTCTTTTGAGACATGACTAGATAAGAAGGAAAGAGTGCGGCCCAAACGTAAGATTGAAAGTGGCAGGAAGAGAGAAAGAACCCATGTGAGATGGAACAACTGCCTTGCGGAAGCCACGGACTCAAGTTTTGCAATGGCTGGGCAGCTCTTTGGAAGGACAGGTTATTCCGTCCACAGGGTCAAAAGGAGCCAGAGTAAGGCCGGTGGCATGGAAACCACAACGACAGACCCGAGTTCTCTTTCCTGTCCTGATAATGGACGATTGGAAGCAGCAGGGAAAGAGGAGCCCCCAATGTGCGATGGACTAACTGCCTCAATGTGCCAAGAGTCAATTGGGGCCGTATTGGAGGGCCGTGGATTGACAAGGCAGCTCTCCAGAAGAGGAAATAATGCTGGGGAACGTTGTAGACAGGAGGGAAGAAGGAAAGACCCCTGTATGTGCAATGGAGTGACTCGATAAAGGAAGCTACGGATTTAAGTTTTGAAATTGCTTTTGCAGGGACTTTTTAAGGCAGGGCATTTTGTAGGCCGGTGGCAACCTGACAACACAAGGACAATTAAACACACTTGAGGTTGACGCGGAAGGACGGGAAGCGTTCCTAATTTAAACACACACCGAACCTGTTCCAGATTCTGCCCACTGTGAAGAACAAAAAGCGATTCCGGCCTTTTATATTCTGGAATTTCCCCAACCTCAGCAGTTTCAGGGCCGCAGAAATAAACAATCTCTTTTATTCGGGGGGCATTTGAGCCAAGCGGTAGATTTCCACCCGTGCCCGGCGGGGTGCGAGTTCAAAACCCAAACAATGCCCGCTTGGCAGGAAGATGGGACATTTGGAAATACAGTCATTCCTCAGGCCTTCCCCCTAAATCAGGGATTCTCAGCCTGTGGGCCGGATGTGGCCCATGGCACCATTTCTTGTGGCCCTCCACTGCACCAGGAGGTGCCATGTGGTGGAGGAAGGGCGAAATGGCCGTCTGGACCCCGATGCTGTCTTAGGGAGCATGGCTCTGTCTTGCTCCTTGATAAATATTTGCTTTGGTGGCCCAAGAAAGGTATTTTTTTCCGGCATGGGAAAAGGTATGCCAAGAATTCCCATCTTTCGCCTTTGGCCGGGGAAAAAATAAAAGCAAGATTTTAGGTTGGGGTGGAATGGCTAAAAAAGGAAACTCAAATATTAGCCTTTGCAAGGTGCAGAAAATTCCCAGATGTGGCGTAACTGAGAGCTTCCGAGAAGCTACACAAGAGACCAAGTTGATTATTAATAATAATTAAAGACAAATCACCACTTTCGCAAAACCTTAGCAGACAAGATGAACCTTGCAAGATGTCAGTTGCTTTGCTTTCTATCTGTTCATGCATTCTATCTACCCTTAATGTAATTCTTTTGTATCCATCCATCCTTAATGCAATTCTATCTTTAATGTAATTCTTTCTATCCATCCTTAATGTAATTCATTCTATCCATCCATTCTTAATGTCTTTCTTTCTATCCTTAATGTAATTCTTTTTTGTTGTTCAGTCGCAGTAGATTCCGACCCTTGGCAACCCCATGGACCACTGTCCGCCAGGCACTTCTGTCCTCCACCCTCAACTCACTCAGCTGTGCCCATTGCGTCTACAATACCATCTAGCCATCTCATTTTGGGCCGCCCCCTTTTTCTTTTGCCCTCCACCTTTCCCAGCATCAAGACTTTCTCAAGTGAATCTTCTCTTTTCATTTGATGTCCAAAGTACTTTAGCTTCATCTTTACTATTTGACCTTCTAAGGAGCAGTCAGGGTTGATTTCTTCTAAGATTGACCTATTTGTTCTCCTCGCTGTCCAGGGGATTCTCAAAACTCTCCTCCAACACCACATTTCAAAAGCATCTATTCTTCTGCGCTCAGCTTTCCTTATGGTCCAGCTCTCACAACCATACATTGCCACCGGGAATACCATTGCTTTGACTATACGAATTTTTGTTTGCAATGTGATGTCTCTACTTTTCACTCTGTTCCCCAGGTTTCTCATCGCTTGTCTCCCAAGAATCAGTCGCCTTTTTATTTCATGGCTGCAATCACCATCTGCAGTGAGTGTTGATCCTATCCTATCTATCCTTAATGTAATTCTTTCTATCTATCCTTAATGTAATTCTTTCTATCTATCCTTAATGTAATTCTTTCTATCTATCCTTAATGTAATTCATTCTATCCATCCTTAATGTAATTCTTTTTCTATCCTTAATGTAACTCTTTCTATCCTTAATGTAATTCATTCTATCCATCCATCCTTAATGTAATTCTTTCTATCTATCCTTAATGTAATTCATTCTATCCATCCATCCATCCTTAATGCAATTCTATCTCTATCTCTCCTTAATGTAATTCTATCTCTATCTCTCTCCTTAATGTAATTCTATCTATCTATGATCTCCCAAACTGCCCAAACCAGCTCTTGAAAACACAAAAGTCGTGGTTCCTTTAGGCAATCACTCCATCTCACATTGGGTTCTTCCTCTTTCCCTTCTGCCTTCCACCCCCCCCCCCTTATTGTCTTTTTTCAAAGAGTTTTCCCTTCTTATGTTGTGCCCAAAGTAGGAAAGGTCTTCAGTTTAGGGAATGTTGTTCCGAGACAGAGTCCTTGTTGGGTCTTTACGCAACAACTGCGCATCTTTTCTGTCCCAAGGGCCTCAATCTTTTTTCTTTACCAGTTTTCTCCCCTCTGCCCATCTTCCACATTTGGTGTGGGGATTTTCCTTTGGCTTTCCCAGACGGTCGCCCTTTCTCGTTTCCCTTCGGTTAGGCATTCAAGGCACAACACTGGCACATTAAAATCCCTGCGCCCGATGCCAGAGAAAGCATTTAGACACAATGAGGAAACCCATTCGGTTTTTGGACAGTTGTAAATTTCCACCACGAAATTTAGTGCAGAACTAACTGGTGAAAATCTTCCCAGGCTGATTTGCAAAATAGATAAGATAGATTGGCACAGAACAAATGGATAGATAGATGGATAAATAGATAGGTAGATATGCCCAGAACGAATGAACAGACAGACAGGCAGGTAGGTAGATAGATAGGCAGAGAAAGAATGGATAGATAGATGGATAGATAGGCACAGAACGAATGGAAAGATAGATAGACAGATAGATAGGCACAGAAAGGATAGAAAGAAAAGAATGGATAGATAGATGGATAGGCCCAGAACGAATGGATAGGCCCAGAATGAATCGATAGGCACAAAACGAATGGATGGATAGACACAGAAAGGATAGATAGCCACAGAAATAATGGATAGATAGATAGATATAGATTGGCCCAGAACGAATGGATAGATAGGCCCAAAACGAATGGATAGATAGGCACAGAAAGAATAGTTAGTTAGTTAGATAGGCACAGAACGAATGGATGGATAGATAGGCAGGCACAGAATGAATAGATAGATTGGCACAGAATAAATGGATAGATAGAAAAGAATGGATAGGCCCAGAACGAATGGATGGCTAGAGAGACAGATAGGCACAGAAAGGATAGATAGAAAAGAATGGATAGATAGATGGATAGGCACAGAATGAATGGATAGAGATTGGCACAGAACGAATGGATAGACAGAAAAGAATGGATAGGCACAGAATGAATGGATAGGTTGATAAGCACAGAAAGGATAGATAGATAAATAGATAAGATAGATAGGCAGGCACAGAAAAGATAGATAGATATAGATTGGCACAGAACAAATGGATAGATAGAAAAGAATGGATAGGCACAGAATGAATGGATGGATGGATAGATAAATAAAAAGACAGATTTCTTTTTGGGTAGTGCAATAAGATAAAAAAGATCCTCATTTCGACAACCACCCTTTTATGAATAAGTGGTTAAGTCATAATCAAAACTGCGCTTAATATTGGGTTTTCCTGAGTGCAAAATTTTGTCAAGAGAAGGATAAATTGCAGAAGTGGAAAGAAATAAAAACTGATGATAAATCAGTTTCTTTTTTAGAAAACGGAAAAGGCTCTTTTCCTGCAAATATAGTCTTGAAAAACAGTGATTTATAATTTATTTTCCTTTCTTTACAACAGCCTTTCAGCTCCAACGCCAAACTCTAGAAAATTCCAGAATATATATATATATATTTATTTATATATATACACACACACAAAGACATGTGTAATGTACATAATACATCTTTGTATCCAACTCTGGTTTGCAAAAATATTATATAGAGAGCAACTTGTCAATATAAAGAACTGAAGGAAACCCCCCCCATCTCTCATTAATCATTTCCCTTCCAAAAATATTCCAGTCCCCCCCTCCCGCCCCGAAACCTCCCTCCCAATAATCTCAAAAAATATTTACGCTCTGAGAAAACCCGAACTCTTGGTCATGTGATCTTGCAACCGGCTTCGTTCCCACCTCCCCGAAGTTCACTTTTCTTTGTGCTAAACATTTTAAACTCAGATTATTATTTTTTAAAAAATTAAGCTCAGATTTAAATTCAAAATCTTCTGTGACAGAAGAATCAAACTTATCAAGGAACAAAAAAGTTTTGGGGATGGAGAGAAGGAATTTGGTTTCCTGTCTTGTTAGATCAAATTAAGATGCAGAATAAGGTCTGGGACAGTTTTCTCTCTCTTGTTGAATCAATTTGAGATGCAGGAGAAAACCAGTGGCACATGGGACTCCGGATAGCTAGAGACTCTTAAGTTAAGTTGCAGAATAAGATCAGGGACACTTTTTTCTCTTGTTAAACTAAGATGCAGAATAAGCTCCGTTACAATTTTCTCCTTCTTGTTGAATCAAATTAACACGAAGAAGAAAATCAGTGGCACATGGGAATCCGGATAAATAGAGACTCTTAAGATGCAGACTAAGAACAGGAACAATTTTCTCTCTTGTTAAACTAAGATGCAGAATAAGCTCCGGGACAATTTTCTCCTTTTTGAGCCAAATTAAGACGCAGAAGAAAACCAGTGGCACATGGGAATTCGGATAGAGACTCTTAAGTTAAGATACAGACTAAGATCAAGGACAATTTTCTCTCTTGTTAAACTAAGATGCAGAATAAATTCTGGGACAATTTTCTCCTCCTTGTTGAGTCAAATTAAGACACAGAAGAAAATCAGTGGCACATGGGAATCTGGATAGATAGAGATTCTTAAGTTAAGATGCAAAATAAGACCAGGAATAATTTTCTCTTTAATTAAATTGAGACACAGAATAAGGTCCAGGAGAATTTCCTCTCTCTTTGAATCAAATTGAATCGTAAAAGAAAATCAGTGGAACATAGGACTCCAGATAGATACAGACTCTTAAATTAAGATGCAGAATAAGGTCAGGGACAATTTTCTCTTTTGTTAAATTAAGATGCAGAATAAGGTCCAGGAGAATTTCCTCTCTCTTTGAATCAAATTGAGACGCAGAAGAAAATCAGTGGCACATGGGACTCCGGACAGAGAGATTTTTAAGTTAAGATGCAGAATAAGATCAGGAACAATTTCCTCTCTTGTTAAATTAAGATACAGAATAAGCTATGGGGCAATTTTCTCCTTCTTGTTGAATCAAATTAAGACGCAGAACAAAATCAGTGGCCCATGGGACTCTGGATAGATAGCGACTCTTAAGTTAAGATACAGAATAAGACCAGGAATATTTTTCTCTTTTGTTAAATTAAGATGCAGAATAAGGTCAAGAAGAATTTCCTCTCTCTTTGAAACAAATTGAGATGTAGAAGAAAATCAGTGGCACATGGGACTCTGGATAGATAGAGACTCTTTAAGTTAAGATGCAGAATAAGATCAGGAGCAATTCTCAATCTCCTTAAAATAAATTCAGACACAGAATAAGTTCTGGAACAATTTTCTCTCTCTTGTTAAATCAAATTGAGATGCAGAAGAAAATCAGTGGCACATGGGACTCTGGATAGATGGAAATGTAAAGTAGGGGTTAAAAAACTCAATTAAAGCTCAAATATCCTGTCTCTTGAAGAGCCCCTTTTTAACTGGTGTTGTTTATTTATTTAGTTTGGAAACTTTGCAGGAAAAAGCAAGAGAGAGACAGAGACACAAAAATCCTGGTGTGTTTGTGCATCTGTATTTCTGCCTTCTCCGCCTCCCCAATTAAGAGATTAAAAAACTGATGGCGAAGGAAGGATGGTAATTTTTCCTTCTTGATAAATTAAGGAAAGAGGCATCGTGTTCTTTTTTAGAAGAGGCCTTGTTTTAAAAACAATTAAATTAAAAACAAATTAAAAAACATTAAACTAAAATAAAAAACTCCTTCTGGCTTCTTGAGTGGGGTCGTTAAAAAATTATACAGTAATACCTCGGATAACGTTTACCTCGGATAATGCTAAAATCACGTAACGTTAAGCAATCTGGGGTGGAGAATTGGATCGAATAACGTTAAGGTCCTATGGGATGGATCGGATAACAACCGCTAAAGCCTGTGCGGTTACAATGTATCTCTATGGAACTTTAACGTTATCCGATCAATCCCATAGGATTTTAACATGGATCGGATAACACTAAAAATCGGATAACACCAAGACTTGTGGAAACAAGTCTTAGCGTTATCCAAGGTATTACTGTAATTAAAATTTGCAGCTCAATCCCAGAGGGAAACTGGACGAAAGGGAAAGGGTCAGAATTGGAGGGGGGAATTTGTATGGTAAATTTAAGTTTTAAGTAAGTTTGTAATTTGGCTTTTTTTTGGGGTAATTTGTATGATAATTGAATTTTTTTTAAATAAATAAATTTAAATTTCCCACTTGTGCATAAAGCCCAAGGGAAATGGGAGGAAGCAGGAAATTTGGGGGGAAATATACCCAAAAACGAATGGCAGAAGTTGGGGAGGAGAATGGGGGCGGGGGGAGGAGAAAATATTGAATTAGGCGAGCATTTAATGGAAGACTCTAGGAGGGATGGGGGGGGTTTCCCAAATTTTGAGGGAAATAGTTTTTGTTGTGGACTCCGTAAGAGAACAGCGTTCCGATGAAGAGAAAAGTTAAATACAAAACTCGCCAGACATGTCTAGGCAAAGATGGGTCACTGGTCGGCATTCCAAGTTGGGAAATCTCTCTTTCCATTTTAAATATTTTGGAGGAAAAAAAGAAACGTCATAGGCTGAGGTTTAGGCCAGGGAAATTTCACAGTTTTCCGCATCCGCCGCTGGGGTAGATTTATCGCTCTCTCGGTCTTTTGACGTCTTTCCCTTCTTCTTCCGGGGGAGGCAGGTGGATTTTCTCCCTCCCAAATCTCAGTGCCACGACTGGAACTGCTGGTGGTCGAAGGCGGCAATGAGTTTCTTGATGTGGGCCAGTTTGTTGTGGAGGTATTCGCAGCGGTTCTTCTCCTGGCCATAGTGGGGGTTTGTCTGCGGAAGAATGGAAGAAGGGAGAGAGAAGAGACCACGTGAGCAAAGCTGTATGGGAATTAGGCTGTAGGGGTGGACAGACAGACAGACTGGATGGATAGATAAATAAATGGACAGATAAAGATAGAAAGGAACATAGACAGATAGACAGATAAAGATAGAAAGGAATAGATAGATAAAGACTGAAAAGAACAGAGATAGACAGATAGATAGAGACTGAAAGGAACATAGATAGATAGATAGATAGATAGATAGATAGATAGATAGATAGATAGATAGATAGATAGATAGATAGATAAAGACTGAAAGGAATACCGGTAGATAGATAAAGACTCAAAAAAGAACATAGATAGATAGATAGATAAAGATTGAAAGGAACAGATAGATAAATAAAGACTGAAAAGAACATAGATAGATAGATAGATAGATAGATAGAGGATGCATGGATAGATAGACCGACAGAATGCATGAACACAGAGAGAATGCATGGACAGACAGATAGAGATCATAGATGGATGAATAGACAGACAGAATGCATGAATAGATATAGTGTGGATAGAGAGATAATTAATGAAGAGGGAGAGAATGTATAAATAGACGGAACAACAGAATCCATGAATAGACAGATAGAGATAAGGTGTGGATAGAGAGATCATAGATGGATGGCTAGACAGACAGAAAAAGATAATGCATGGATAGATAGACAGACAGAAAGAATGCATGAATAGATCAGGTGTTCTCAACCTACGGCCTGTGGGCTGGAGTTGGCCCATGGTGGCAAGTAATACTGCCCCCTCCTTCGCTCTAGCCACCGCCACCACCACTACTGCAATCGACCACAGACTCATTTGCAGCAGACATAAATGATGGCTGCGGGAACAACCGGCCCGCTCAACTGTTTGAGAGAGCGTGACCCGGCCCCCGACTTGAAAAGGTTGTGAACCCGAGAGATTAGTGTGGATCTAGAGCTGTGATGGCGAACCTTGGCACTCCAGATGTTCTTGGACTTCTATTCCCAGAAGCCCAAGCCCCCCCCCCCCCAATAAATCCACACGAATGGGTTTGCTGCGATTCATCCAGCCCACACTGCCCTTGTCGCTCCTGGAAGCGGAAGTAAAACACTTGGACTTCTGGGAATTGAAGTCCAAGAACATCTGGAGTGCCAAGGTTCGCCATCACGGATCTAGAGATTAAGTCATGAATAGAGACAGACAGGATAGCTGGACAGATGATGCATAATGAATGAATGGACAGACAACCTTCTGAGGACTGACCTTTTTGATCTTCCGGTATTCTTGCAAAATCTGATTGTGGATCGTCTGCCAAACAAACCCCAAAGAGAACCCAGGTTAAAATTCTTGCAGCCAAGCATGTGCGCGAACCAAGAATCTCCTTTGGGGGCCAACATGTCTTGGGAGAGATTCCAGCTCAGAGGCCGAATAATCATGGCCCACTTAACAATCCTTTGGATCAAATCCAAAGGGCGATTCAGGCCCTCCTCGGTCTTCTCACCCCCTCCTCACCTTGTACTCATCCGACCCAGGCGTGAGCTGCTTCAGCTGCGCGTCCAGCTGCATGAAGTGCCGTGTGATGCGCTCGATCCGGGCGTGGAGGTCCCGGTACTCGCTGTACTCCCCGTTGAAGTCGGCCTTGTAGCTCTGGCGCTGCTCCGAGGAGGAGATGGGGCCGTAGTTGCTGAGCCGGCAAGAAGAAGGGGACAGTATTTAATCAATCTATCCATTCATTTTATCATCCATCCATCTATTTATCTGTTCTATCATCCTTCCATCTATCTATTCTATCAACCTACCAACCATCTATTTCAGGGGTACCCAAACTATGGCCTGCGGGCCGCATCAGGCTCCCAACGTCAATTCATCTGGCGCCCGGCACCCTCGTCGCTCCTAGAAGTGGATGGGGGACGCCCCCACCGACGCGCATGTGTGTCCTGAGCCATTTCAGGGAGTGGCAAGGGCGCAATTATGCATGCGCTGAGACGGACAGAACCACTTCCAGGAGTGGCGAAACCACTTCCGGGGGTGGGGTGGGGGACACGTTTATGCATGCACAGAGACGTCCAGAACCATTTCCAGGAGTGATTCCTGACAAGCATGTGCAAACGTACCCACTTCCAGGTGCGTGGTCAGGCCTCCGGTGCAAAAGTTTTGGGGACCCCTGATCTATTCTATCATTAATTCATCCATCCATCCAACCAACCAACCACTCATTCGCTTGCCCAACCAACCAAACATTTTATCATCCAACCAACCACTAATTCTATCATCCAACCAACCAACCACTCATTCGCTTGGCCAACCAACCAACCAACCACTCATCCAACCAACCAACCACTCATTCGCTTGGCCAACCAACCAACCAACCACTCATCCAACCAACCAACCAACCACTCATTCGCTTGCCCAGTCAACCAACCCTTCTATCATTCAACCAACCAACCACTCATTTGCTTGCCCAACCAACCAACCATGCTAACATCCAACCACACACATACACACACCCAGCCAACCAATCTATCAGCCAGCCAGCCAACCAACCAACCACTCATTCGCTTACCCAACCGTCCAACGAACCATTTTCAAAAAATGTCCACATTTTAAAGATTTGGCTCCTAATTTTTAGACTTGAGCTTTGGGTCCACCCCCAATATGTATGTATGTATGTATGTATGTATGTATGTATGTATGTATGTACGTATGTATGTATGTATGTATGTATGTATGTATGTACGTACGTACGTACGTACATACGTACGTACGTGTGTGTGTGTGTGGGGGGGACTCAAGGTTGACTCATCCTCTTCCATCCTTCTTCCCAGGTAGGACAATTGAGTCCCCCACATGTTAATGGGGACAAATATGCTAACGAACTTGTGAACTGCCTAGGGGCGTGATAGAAGTGTAATTTGTGATTGCTACATATTATCTGTAGGGTTCAAACAATCAACCATCCAATCTGCCATCCAACCAACCACTCATTCACTTGACCAACCAACCAACCAACCAACCAACCATTCACTTGCCTAACCAACCAACCTATCATCCAACCACTCATTCGCTTACCCAACCAACCAGCCGCCTAATGACTGGGTGGACAATCGGCAACACTTACAGCAAATAATCTGGGATATCCGACGTGGAGGTGGGAATGCCGGCATCGTTGCAAATCCCATTTAAGCCTGTGGAAAGAAATTGGGGGGGGGGGAGGGGGGGAGAGAAGAAGGCCGATAATTTTGGGGGGAAGGACCAGAGGAGGAAGAAATAAAGAGAAAAACCATATAAAGAAAAACATTAGTACAAACATCATCATTAGGCTGAACCATTCTTGCAATTTTGAGCAGGGGGGCCTGGACTGGATGGCCTCATGGGACCCTTTTCCAACTCAGTTATTCTAAGAATGAATGAATGAATGAATGAATAAATGAATGACATATCTGCTTTGATTCACAGTCCTATAAAAAGCAAAAGGGGGTGGACTGGATGGCCTCACAAGATTCTTTTCCAAATCAGCCATTCTATGAATGAATGAATGAATGAATGAATGAATGAAATAGGTCCCAAATGAAGATATAAGATTAACATTAGGGGAAAAATAGATTAAGAACCAGGGGTTGGACTTTATGACCTCATGGAACGCCTTCAGACATAGTTATTCAATGAATGAATGAATGAATGAATGAACTAACAAATGAGTGAATGAATTTCTCTGCAAATACTGTATAGATCTAAGCTAGATATTAGAAAAAATTAAGAACTAGGGCAGGGGCTGCCAACCCAAGGCCCATGGGTCGGATCCAGCCCATGACACCATTTCATGTGGCCTACCCCCACCCCTCCAAGGGCATTCAATGAAAAAATGGTCGCCCCTTTGAAGCTGATGGGACAAAATGGCCACCTCCATCGCGCAGGCAGGGCAAAATAGCCCTCCGGTCCTCCAAGCGGATCGAGAGAGCACGGACAGGCTCCCAGCTTGAAAGGTTGGGAACCCCTAAACTACAATAACAACAACAACAATCATCATTATCATCATCATCATGGGGTTGGACTTTATGACCTCATGGGACCCCTTCTCAACTTTGTCATTCCAGAATTGTAGCCTGGAAATCGGCCCATGACATAAACCCATTTCTCTATACCAGGGATTCTTGACCTGCATCCCACGGGCTGGATGCGGCCCATGGCACCATTTCATGCAGGGCCCCACCCGCCTCCACTACAAAAGGAAGTGCCATGGGGTGGAGGGAGGGCAAAATGGCCGTCCGGCCTCCAAAGGGGTCTGAGGGAGTGTGACCCAACGGCCCCCGGCTTTAAAAGGCCCGACACCATAGGCACCACAAGGGATGAGCAGCTTCGGACCGACTGCTTTTCAAATTCACCTGCTGCCTCTGCCACGGCGCCGGTTTCCTCTCCGTCCTCCCCGCCATGTCCGCAGTCCAGTTTGCCTCGGGCGGCCGGGGCCAGAGGGGGCAGCAACGTCCTCTCCTCCCTCCGTTCCCGGTCTTTGTGCTTCTTTGCCTTCTTCCTCGACTTGGAGTACAGCCCGCCGTTGTGTCTGCCGGCCGGGCCGGGGTCCGCGTCCAGTCGGGCCGGAGGGCCTGACTGCTCAGCCGGCTCAAAGTCCTTCCCGCCGCCGTGGCTGGGGTCGTTGCTGACGTCAGCCAGCGGGTCGTGAGGCCGGGCCGGATCCAGGGCCGCCGAGGCAGAGGCTGGGTCGCCGGCCAGTGGCCCGTTAGCCGCTTTTAGCCTCCCATTGATGAACGTCCGTTGGGCGAAATGAGAAATGCGCTGCTTTTTGCTGGCCAAGGGGTCTGTGAATTCCTGGGTCTGAGGCCGTTTCTACCGGGTGGGGAGGAAAGAAGATAAGATTTATATTTAATTTAAATATTCATTTATTAATTGTATTTTAAGATTTATATCTTATTCTTAAAAGAAGAAAGCACGACTCGTTTGGAAGCTCCAAGATTGGTTGAAAAGATCAGGGCCGGTCGGGGGGGTCGAGGCCATCGAAGGGCAAAATAAAACCGAATTAAATTAGGCCTCCCTTGCTCTAAAGCCAGTTGTATCCGACTCTAGGGTCCAGTGCTCATCTCTATTTAAAGGCCAAGAGCCCACGCTGTCCGAGTCCGCAGACATTCCTCCGGCCACACGGCAGGCACGACTAGATCCCCCCGCCCCCGAGTGCATGGAACTTGCAAATTTCTTGCTTTTGAACTGCTAGGCTGGCAGAAGCGCACAGAACACTGTAACCTTTCCTGCCGAAGCAGTACCTGTTTATCGGTTTGCAATTTCTTGCTTTTGTACTGCTAGGTGGGCAGGAGAGAGAATACGGATTACGGGAGCGCAAGCAGTTAAGAAGCTCGCCTTGTGAGCGGGAAGGCTGGCAAGTTGGCAGTTTGAGACCTGGGGACTGCAGGACGGTTTGAGTGCCTGTCTCTGTCCCAGCTCCTGCCAACCAGTTCAAAAGCAAGAAATTGCAAGTAGATAAACAGGAACCACTTCGGTGGGGATAAAAGATCTTGGAGGACACGAAAGGAGCCTCGTTCAGGCGTCCCCTGAGCGGAGTTTCTCCAGCACAAAATCCTTTCGACCCAGAACAGTTTCTGACATGAAATTATTATTACTGTGAGACTCTGTTTATAGCCAAAGCACCAGCCAGCGCCGTCTGTGCACGAAGACGTTTCCCTGGTCATGTGGCAGGCACAACTAGATGCATGGAACGCTATTACCTTCCCTGCCCAAAGAGGTACCTTTTGATCTACTTCCAAATCTTCTGCTTTCAAACTGCTAGGAATAAATTAAGGGCTTTTTACCCCCACTCAGTAACTCATTAAGTGGAATAGGGGGGGCCCTGATCCTTACCTGGGGAGGCGAGGAGGAGGAGGAGACAGGAGCGTTGTCTATGGCAGGGCTGGAAGTGGGGGTCTCTGTGGGGCAGGCGGCGTTTTGCGTCTGGCAGAGTTTCCTGGAAAAGAAAAACAGTTACCGTATATCCTCGAGTATAAGCCAAACCCAAATATAAGCCGAGGTCCCTAATTTTGACCTGAAAACCCAGGAAAATAGACTGACCCGAGTATAAGCCAAGGGTGAGAAATGCAGCCACTGAGAATGAGTTTCAATAATCAAAATACATGGAAGATAGGGTAAAATTAATTAAATTGTTGGCACATCTTATACCTGAGTATAAGCCAGGACTCATTTTGGGGGCTAAAACCCTTGGCTTATACTCGAGTATATACGGTAGTTTTTAAAATTTATTTATTTGTCACGTTTGTATTGCCGCCCACTCATCAAGCAACTCTGGGTGGCGTACAATAATTACATCACGAACCACATAAAGTATTGTGCATTGATTATATTGTGACTATATAATTTACCAATCAATCAAGCTTTATTGCAGTCGATGACCAAGTACAGTAAAAAGGGTTTAAGTGCATGAAATCCAAATGCACCCCCGTAAACACGTTCGTTTGAATTAAAACAGAATAAAGTCAGTTTTTAAATTTATGCTCCATTTGGGACAGGCATCGGGTTTAAAAAGAATAAAACAGCACATAAACCCATTTAAAAGTTATACTTGCAGTTATAAAATAAGGATGAAAATATCTTTTTAAGAAAGGGGCTTAGAGGCTACGACACTGGCCTTGGCAACGTTGGAAGGTTGGCGGTTCGAGGCCTGTGCGCTGGAGTCTGTTCCGGCTCCGGCCAACCTATATTGTTTATTGTGTATTGATTATTCTGTATTGGGTATTGTTTATTGATTATATTGTGTGTGTATACAGTGATGGGATGCAACAAGTATGCACCAGTTCACCATTACTGGTAGTAACTTTCCCCAGTGTCCCGGAGAACCGGTAGCAGCTTTTTTGGGGGAACCACCTTCGGGGCTTACCTTTTCACTGGTTCCCCTACTGCTCATATGCGCCAAGCACTTGGTGTGCATTCACGCCTACAGTGCTTGGTGCGTATGCACGGCCTCCTTGCTGTCCTCCCAGCCAGGGAGGAGGAAGAGAAGCTGCTAGCCTGAAGCTCCTTATAGCCTGAAGCTCCCCAGGGTAAGTGACTCACCTTTGGATGTGGTGTGTCCATGTGTATTTTAAGGTGCATTTAATACCTTTCCCTATATTGAGGTACTACCACAGTTCCTAAAAAGGCCTGGCAGTCTGGCTTGGGGTTTTTAAGCAAAGTCTTAGAGTTACCTCATCAATAAGCTACACCTGTGCTGTTCCAATTGCTGTTCCAATTGGAGAACCCTTAAGGAGGTACAGCTGTTTTACATTGACATTAAGGTATATTATCCTAGAGAACCGGTACGATGACCATATATCCATCTGGCAACATGGTGCTGCCCAGGCACTTATACTAACAGGTAAGTGACAGGTTTGTGTTTGGGGTGGGTGGGTGGCTTGATTTGTGTTTTAATGCAATTTTTATTTATTTATTTATTTTATTTTATTTGTTTACGGGTTTGTGTTGTGGGTGGATGGGTGGTTTATCTTTTTCCTTTGGCCCCGCCCACGTCATGATGTTAGCTTCGCCCACACTGTGATGACATCACGGTGGAGTAGTAAAATTTTTGACATCCCACCACTGTGTGTATATACTGTATGATTATGAGCCGCTCTGAGTCGGGTTTCCCCCAACTGGGTAGCATATAAATGGAAAAATTAAATAAATTAAATTAAATCTCACTAGAGAACTATAAAAAAAACTGAAAACCAGTTAAAAACCCCAATTAAAAAAGTTCAGAAAAAATGATCAAAAATAGGTGCCGACCCCAAGATGAGCTAGGAAGGCCATAACTAAGAGCAGGGCCTTCTCAGGGGCCGCACCCATGGTGTGGAACTTGTCCCCCCCCCCCCAGTGGAGCCATGCCTGCTACCATCGCCCCATATGTTTAGAACAGGGATTCTCAACCTGTGGGCCAGATGGCAGCTGATGGCACCCTTTCATGTGGCCCGACCAGCACAGCCAGGAAGTGGGGTGGGGGTGGAAGGGCAAAATGGCCGTCCGGCCCCCCCGAAGCTGTCTGAGGGAGCGTGACCCAATGGCCCTCCTGCTTTAAAAGGTTGAGAATTCTAGCTATAGAGAAGAGCACCAAACCCTAGAGTCAGATACGACTGGCTATCAAGCAAAGGCGACCTTTACTTAGATCAGGGGTGCCCAAACATTTTGGGCCATGGGCCGATCATGTGGTTCAGGGAGCTGGTCACTAAGGCCTAGGTGCGGCCCCTGACGCCAATTCATCCGTCCCGCGAAGCCCCGTACAGGCACATTTTACTTCCTCTTCCAGGAGCGACAAGGGCTTCATGGGCCGGATGAACTGGCGTCGGGGGCCGCACCCGGCCCTTAGTTTGGGCACCACTGACCTAAATAAACTTATCATCATCATCATCATCATCACTATTATTATTATTGCTTATATTTATATGCCGCCCTCCTTGCGAGCGACTCAGGGTGGGTAACCCAGCATTAAATATTTTCTGAGACCCAAGTACTGCGTGACGGCGTAAGCTTCCCGTCGTCCGCCCCGGCTCTCCTGGCCACCTAGCCATTCAAAAGAAATTTGCCACCAGACAATCAGGGACCATTTCTGCGTGAAAGGTGACAGCGTTCCAGAGTCTGCCTGCCACGTGACCACGGGAAACGTCTGCAGACGGCACATCTTTGGCTGCAAACTGAGAGGAGCACTGGACCCTAGAGTTGGACGCGACTGGCAAAGAAGCCAGCCCCCCCTCTCTCTGCCAACTCCCCCCCCTGTCTGGACCGTTTCCCTCCCCTCCAAATCCCCGTCGGCGCAAAGGAGGGCGATATGTTGGTTTAAAACCGCCGTCCCGAAATCCCGGCTGTTTTCTTTGGCAAAGGATGGGAGAGCCGGATGTTTGGCAAGATGAACTGAAAACCAGTGGAAAATTACAAAGTGCAAAAAGAGAAATTATAATAAGAGGAATACTGTAGATACTCGAGTATAAGTCTAGTTTTTTAGCCCCCCAAATAAGGTCCAAAATGGGGATTTGACTTATAATCAGGTTAACTATCCCAAGGGTCCCAAAACTGCGGTGGTTCAAATTCAAACATACATTTTTTAAAAAAGCACTAACACGACCGTAAAAACTCAAAAACACGCCCACGCAAATGTCTGAATTAATTAATTTTACCGTATTTACATGTATTTTAATTACTGAAACTCACCAGCAGCTGCTGCATTTTCCACCACCACCGACTTATACTCGGGTCAATCGATTTCCCTAGTTTTAGAGGTCCAAATTAGGTAGCTCAGCTTATATTCGGGACGACTTATAGTCAAATATATACGGTAAGATCTCCAGAGCGTCCTTTGTACATAGATGTGCATTTGGGCATTTTTGGGTGAACAGCCAGGTAAAAATAGGCTGCTGGAAAGGATGCGCATGGCTTGGGCAAACAAATTCATTCATTCGGGCATTTATTCGGCTCCCGAAGGATGAAAAGCCGGAGTTCTGAGTTTTCTGGGTCAAAGAAAAATTCTGCCCCTCTAAAGCCAAGAAAATGAACGAATTGCAATTTGTTTTAAGTCCTGGAAACAGCAATTGGGACTCTTTTCCTCTCTTTGCTCTGGCTGGAAATCTTTACTTCTTCCATCACCACTCCGCTTTCGTCGCCCCTTGAGGACTAAGAACTTGATCCCCCCCCACCCACCCAGTGAAGATTGGAAACGGAAAAAAACCCTGGTGCTACCGGGAAAGGTGTGTGTGTGTGTGTCGTGATGTATCTGCATCCCCCACAAAAGGCACACGCGCTTGTGAGGAAAGCCGCGAGAAAAGAAGTCGAGGGGAAACGGCAGCCAGGACTTGGGCTGTACTTTGCTGGTCTTGGAAGGAAAGAACAATGGATGGAATGATGGATAGAGGAAGGGAGGAGGGAGGAAAGACAGATAGATGAATGGATGGATGATAGAAGGAAGGAAGGAAGGATGGATTGAATGATAGATAAAGGAAGGAGGAAAGACAGATAGATGGATGGCTGGATGATAGAAGGAAGGAAGGCAGGATGGATGGATGGATGGATGGATGGAATGATAGATAGAGGAAGGAACGAAGAAAGACAGATGCATGAATGGATGGTGGAAGGAAGGAAGCATAGACAGACGTATGAATTGATAATCGACAGATGTATGAATTGATTGACTGACAGACAGACAGACAGACGGATGAAATGACACAGATATAAATGCATGAATTGATAGACAGATAGATTAGATGCATGAACTGATAATCGACAGGTATATGAATTGATAGATAGACAGGTAGATCCATGAAATAATAGACAGATATAGATGCATGAATTGATAGACAGATAGATTAGATAGATGCATGAACTGATAATAAACAGATGTATCAAATCAAATCTTTATTGAGGTCCAAGACCAGCATAGACAGATGTATGGATGTATGGACAGATAGATAGATAGATAAATAAATAAATAGATAGATAGACAGACAGACAGATAGCTGGACAGACATACAGATATATATGCATGAATTGATAGAGACACAGATAGATTAGATAGATGCATGAACTGATAATCGACAGATGTATTAATTGATATAGGCAGATAGAGAAATTAAATACAGTAATACCTCGGATAACGCTAAGACTTGGTTCCACAAGTCTTGGTGTTATCCGATTTTTAGTGTTAACCGATGCATGTTAAAATCCTATGGGATGTATCGGATAACGTTAAAGCTCCATAGAGATACATTGTAACCGCACAGGCTTTAGCGGTTGTTATCCGATCCATCCCATAGGACCTTAACGTTATTCGATCCAATTCTCCTCCCCAGATTGCTTAATGTTATGTGATTTTAGCGTTATCCGAGGTAAACATTATCCGAGGTATTACTGTAGATGTATGAACTGATAATCGACAGGTATATAGATAGATGTATAGATAGACAGATAGAAAAACAGATGCATGAACTGATAGAGAGATGTAGATAGAGGCATGAATTGACAGATAGATAGAGAGACAGATGTTGTGTTTCAAGGGTCAAAACGTACAGGATGGGTTGGTCTTACCGGAAGAGGGTCCTTTTCAGCAACTGCTGGTCTCCTTCCGAGTAACCGGGCCAGTCTCTCTGCACCTCCTTGTAAAGGCCATCTTTCAGCGTGCAAGTGCTGTCTTTGGCATTCACGTTGGCAACCTGTGGGGCGGAAGAGAGGAGGAAGAGGTGAGGAGAAGTTGGTTTAGGGGTCAAGATAATGTTCGGACCTCTTTCCACACTGGAGAAAGGATCCCTCTGGACAGTCTTTGTGCAGGTGACCCCCCTGCACAGAACTTGTGGAAAGAAATATTGTGGGAAGAAGAAGATGAAGAAGGAAGAAGAGAAGAAGAAGGAAGGAGAAGATGAAGAAGAAAGAAAAAGGCAGAAGGAGAAGATGAAGAAGACGAAAGGAGAAGATGAAGAAGAATAAGAAGAAAAAGGAAGAAGATTAAGAAGAAAAAGGAAGAAGATGAAAAAGAATAAGAAAGAAGGAGAAAATGATGAAGAAGAAAGAAGAAGGAGAAAATGAAGAAGAATAAGAAGAAAAAGGATGAAGGAGAAGGAGGAAAAGAAGAAGAAAAAAGAAGAAAAAAGGAGCGGGAGGAAAAAGAAGACGAGGAAGGAAAACACGGAAGAGGAGGAGAAGGAAAAGAAAGGAGGAGAAGAAAAGAAGGAAGAGCTGAAGAAGGAAGAAGAAAAAGGAGAAGAAGAAGAAGGGAGAGGAAAAGAAGGAAGCAGAAGGATGAGAAAGAAGGAAAGTGGAGAGAGAGAAAAGGAGGAGTCTTAGGGTCCTTTCCCCTTGCGCTCTCCTCCTCCTGGGGGTCTATGGGGTGGCCCCCCTCCTTATACCTGTTGCAAGACTCCGTCCAGGGCCTCTTTATCCTGGGCCAGGAGGCCATCTTTCTGCAGCCGCAGGAGCAACTCGGGCTTCTTGTAGGGCTTGAGGGCCAGAAGGTGGAGGGCCCGATCCCGGAGCGGCCGCTGGGAGACGGCGCTGTTCCCCTTCTTGACGATGGCGCTGGCCAGGTTGACCGGCGTTGGGTGCTTCCGCGAGGGAACGGCCTCCGAGACCCCCTGGGCCGGACGCCGGACTTTTACTGTTTTCCCTGAACGGCAGGCAAAAAAGAAAGAGAAACTTGAGGGGGGTACCGGGGGTGGCCCGCAAACCTGATTAGACGGATATCTTCCATTTTAAGGCCCACTGGGTCCATTTCTGTTGCGAGAGGATATTTTAGTAAGAACACCCTCTCCCTCTTTTAATCTGTAGGGGGGTCAGGGTAACGTTTCGTAGCAGTTTTAATGAAGTTTTTTAAGTGGCCCGACTCGCATAACAAATTTTTTGCTAAGCAAGTCGGACTTTTCCCTATGGAAAAACTCACATAACGAGCGTTTCTATGGGGAAAACTTGATTAGCGAAAATTTTTCAGTATGCGAGTTTTCCCCCTTGAAATGCTCATTAGGCGAGTTTTTCCATAGGGAAAAGTCCGACTCGGATAGTGAAAAATTCGTTATGCGAGTCAGACTTGCACGGTGAATTTTTCGCATAGTGAGCAGCCTCGCAGAACGAATTAAATTCGTTATGCAAGGTATGACTGTATTTAATTTATTATTTAAATAAATAAATAAATAAAATTTTACTGTACTCTCTTATGAGATGGACCTGTCACAATCTAGGATATACATAGATATATCTACAATTTTAAACTTCTGTCCATCCATCCATCTCTGTGCAAATAAACCGATTGACCGATTCATTGATCCATCCATCCATTCTCCCTTCCCTCTGGATGGATAGATGGACGGACAGACACAGGCCTGTGGGGGCTATTTTAGCTACTGGGATAAGTCCCGGTGCGCCACAAGGTTTGGTGCCCCCCTCCCGAGGTGAGCAGAAGTATGACACCGGGCGCAAGTCGATTTCCGCCCAAGCCGGTAGCTTTGAGGCCGCAGGGCGCTGTTTCTGTGGGGCGGGTATTGCCATGTGCCAAACAGCCCCGCCACCGCCATGGCCTTGGTCACTCCGCATCCAACCCCATAGGCTCCGCCCCTGTAGCCAGTAGTACGCCCCTGGGCAGACAGACATGTGTGAACGATAGACACACACCCATCCCCTTCCTTTTCTATTAAATTTTCAAAAGTAAATACAGTTGTACCTTGCTTAAAGAGCATAATGCGTTCCACAGGATTGCTCTTTAAGCAAGTTTGCTCTTTAAGCGAAACACCATTGGAAGTGACCAGTTGTGGGGGGGATTGTGAACCCCGATTTATTTGTTAAGCGAGTTTTTGGTTGGTCTTATTCGTTAAGCGAAGGAAACATTCTGAGAAAATTCTGCTCTTTAAGCAAGTTACTCTTTAAGTGAGGCGCTCTTTATGCAAGGTTTTACTGTACAATATAAAACTACAAAAAAATATAACCACATAGTTTTCTCGCTTAAAATATCTCAGTCAGTATAATAATAACGAAAATAAAAAAATAAAAAAAACATTTACAGACTTATGACATCATAAACAACAAAAAAGAAAGCACATAAATACTATATCTAACTCAAAATAAACACCACTATGCTATATACATCGCCCAGAGGATCACTGTATATCACACTCACTTTCTTTAATTCCAAAAACTCATTTGTTCTGGTGCTGGCTTCATTCCCACTCAATGCCTCTTCCACAAATTGCCTCCATATTTTCCAAAATCTATTTTCTTGAACTATACCTTTCTTAATATTCATTTCCCATGTTAACTTATCATTTAATGCAAGTCCCCACATTTCCTTGTACCAATCTTCAATTTTTAAGACCACATCATTTTTCCAATTTCTTGCTATACACTGCCTTGCCAATGTTAACATTATAGATATTAACTTTTTTTGTCTTCATCCACCTTTAAGTTGTCAACATCTGTTAGTAAAATTAAACTTGACCCCAGCTTTAGCGTCATCTTTATTATTCTTACAATTTCTTCTTCTATTTCCCCCCCAAAAGTATTTACCACGTTGCAGCTCCACCACATGTGTTCATATGTTCCCCTTACTTGCTTACATCTCCAACAAATATCACTCTTATTTTTATCTATTTGATGTAGCCTAACCCGTCCCCTTCCAAGACTCAGACCCCACCCCCACCCCAGGGTGCTAAAGGCAGAGGTGAGGGTCTTCTCACCCCTGTACTGGGCTCCAGTCTTGATGACGATGGCTCCCCGGCTGCGGGTCTCCTCCTCGGCCAGCGCCATGCTCTGCTTGGCCTTCTGGTAGGAATCGTCAGTGGCGCAGACGGTGATCTTGTCCTGGACCCCTCCCAGGCAGTCCAGCTGGATGTCCCCCGTGCTGGAGGGAGGGAGGACAGGGGTGGGGGAGAAACAGGTCACAGAGGCGGATGGGGTTGTGCGCACCTTTCAATGCAATGGGGACACAGAGAGCCATTTACAGTAATACACCGGATAACGTTATGACTTGGTTCCACAAGTCATGACGTTATCCGATTTTTAGCGTTGTTCGACACATGCATCGAACAACGCTAAAAAAAAAAGCCCTGACGTCAGGGACAAACTGCGCGGTTTGTACCTGAAGTCAAACTGACCCTAGGATAGCGATTGCTTGATAGCGAAAACTCTTCTCGCCACCCAACACGAGCCTTAGCAAGGGCTAAGGCTCGTGTCGGGTGGCGAGACAAGGCACCCGCTTGTGCGCTTTGGAGCGCGCGAGTGGGTGCCTGTTCCCCCCACCCCACTGGCCCCTTAGCAAGCTCTATGGGGCCAGTAGGGTGGGGGGAAGAGGCACCAGCTCTGTGTCCGAAGCCCAGCGGCTTTGGACATTGCCCGCAAGGGCTTCGGAAGGCTAGCCCAGCCGAGCTGGGCTAGCCTTCTTCTTTACTTTACTTTATTTTACTATTCATATTTGCTATCCCACCCCAATCAGGCAAGCCCGACTCTGGGCGGCTTACAGCATAGATTAAAAACATATCAATATTTAAATGTTTTTTAAAATTCATGAAAATTAAAACAGTATCGGGGGTATGATCAGAAAGGGTGGATTATCTCTAGACTAGCCACCCCACATGGGATCCCCTTGCGGGCTGTGTCTGAAGCCCAGCAGCTTCGGACACAGCCCCGACGGGCTGTTGATGAAGCCTAGCGGCGCTCGGGCTACCTAGCCTGTGAGCCGCTAGGCTTCATCCAGCAATCGCTGCTACTGAACTAGGGTCGGGGGAAAGGGAATGAGGTGGTCGCGGTGCTGCATTTACAGCCACAGGTAAGTTTATTCATTTATTTATTTGGATTTATATCGCCGTCCTCTCGGCGACTCCAGGAGTATTAAAAAACATCACATAGATATAAAAGTATTAAAAAACATCACATAGATATAAAATCGTAAAAACCTTATTTAAAAACCATTGAAATATTTGGATGAGGGCGGGATATAAATGCGATAAAATAAATAAACAAATAAAATACCATCCCCAATTAACCACAACTTTAAAGCCCCCAGGCAGTCTTCATATAAGCCAGCGAGGTGGGGTTACCGCACCGGCTGTACCGGATACCTACGGTGCAAGCTGCAACGACCCTGTCGTGTGTCAAGAAGTCATAAGTTCTAGAAACTTCCTCTCCACACCCAAAGGGGTAAAAGAGAAAGAGGAGAAGAAAGAAGAAGGGGGAAAGAAAAAGAAGGAATGAGGAGAAAAAAGAAGAAAAGAGGGGGGAAAGAAAGGAGATTGAAAGAAAGAAGGAAGATCGTGATAGATGAAAGTAAAAAAAAGAAAGAAGGAAGGAAGAAAGAAGAATGAAAGAAAGGATGAGAAGGAAGAATGAAAGAAAGAAGGAAGATGATGAAAGAAAGGAGAAGGAAGGCAAAAAGGAGAACGAAAGAAAGAAGGAAGATGATAGATGAAAGAAAAAGAAAGAAAGGAGAAAAAAGAATGAAAGGAAGAACGAAGAAGGAAGAAGGGAGAAAAAAGATGACAGATGAAGGAAAAACAATAAAAGGAAGAAGAAAAAGAAAGAAGAAAAAAGAATGAAAGGAAGAAGGAAGGAAAGAAGGAAGCTGAAAGAAAGAAGAAAGAAAGATGACAGATGAAAGAAAAATAACAAATGGAAGAAGGAAGAAGAAAAAGAAAGGAAGAAGAAAAATGAATGAAAGGAAGAATGAAGGAAAGAAATAAGAAGAATGAGAGAAAGAAGGAAGATGACAGATGAAAGAAAAAGAATGAAAGGAAGAAGGAAGCTGAAAGAATAAAGGGAAGAATGAAAGAAAGAATAAAAAAGCAGAAATATGGAAGAAGGAAGAATGAAAGAAGGAAGGAAGATGAAAGACGAAGGAAGATGATAAAAGAATGAGAGAAAGAAGGAAGAAAAATGAAACAAAGAATGAAGAAACTACTTTCAAAAGAAGAAAAGTATTTTAAGAAGCATTTTCTTCAAATGCTCCTTCATTTACACCGTTCTCTCCTCAATTCCAAATACCAAAACAAGTCCCCAAGATGCAATTGTCGGTGTTGCCCATCAGAGGGAAACCGAGAGGGCTTCTCTGCCATTTTTGGGTCTCCGCCCCAAGGCCTCTATTGCAATATTGTACCTTAATGCAATTAAATACTTCTGGGATCGAAGCCAAAAATAACAGCTTTCTTTCAAGCGATGTGTTTTTTCAAGTGATGTGTCATACAAACATCTCCACCGGGAAGGTAGTATTCCTGGCATTTCTCCGTTAACAGCCCAAAAACCAGCGCTGTCTGAGCCAGCAGACGGAGCACTGTAATCTTCCCTGCCAAAGGGGTACCTGTTTATCTAACTGCAAATTTCTTATTTCGAAGCTGTTCGGTTGGAGCTATGCTCCGTCACGTGGCACTCTGGGGGTCTTGAACTGCCGACCTTTTGGTCATCGAGTTCTGTCGCGTTGCTTACCTGGAGACATATTGCTGGATGCAGTCAAAGCTCCCTTGGAGACTGTCTTTCCCGATATTGGAGAGATAAAATGAGAAGGTCTGGACTCCGGAGGGACAGTCAGGCCGGGGTATCGAGATGTGCTGTTTAAAAGACAGAGAAAATCCAATTACAGCATGGTTTAAAGCAGGGCTTCCTAACCGAAGGCTTGTGGGCCAGATCTGGCCCATGACACCATTTCATATGGCCCTCCCACCTCTTCACTGTTAATCACTCATTCTCACATCTGGAAGATTATTCAGTCAAATGACATGTTTAGGTAGGTAGGCAGGCAATCAATGAATCAATACAGAGAGAGACAATCGATCAAGATAGGTAGACTGGCAATGAATGAATGAATGAATGAAGACAGACAGACACTTAATCTAGGCAATGAATGAATGAATGAATGAATGAATGAATGAATTAATCAAGACAAGACAGACAATCAATCAAGATAGATAGACTGGCAATCAATGAATCAATGAATGAATCTAAACAGAGAGAGAGAGAGAGAGCCAGACAGAAAATAAATCTATCAATGAATGAATCCAGATAGACAAACAATCAATCAAGATAGATAAATGGGCAATCAATGAATAAATCAAGACACAATCAATCTAATGAATGAATGAATGAATGAATGAATCAAGACAGACAGAGAGACAGACAGACAATCAATCAATCTAGACAGACAGATAATAAACCAAGATAGATTGGCAATCAATGAATGATGAATGACAGATAGACGCAGACAATTGATTGAAATAGATAAGACAGATGGACAATCAATCAATCTTCCTAGACAGGCTAACAACCAATAATCCATCTAGAGAGAAAAGATAGATGAGCTGTCAAAACACAGCTAACCACCCCACCCCATATTTTCTCAGGGGTGGATTGGGGGGGGGGAGGTCATTCACACTTCAGCTCCTTAAGTAGTATTCATGAGAGCAATTTGTTTCGTTATCACTGGAGAGGGTCCATCAACACCTGCTTGCAAAAGTCAACAGACACACACACACACAGATGTGACCTTTGCTCTTACCAGGAATAGTGCAAAAAACAAGAGGCCAAGACCACAAAAACATAAAAATGTTGGGTTTCAATTGAGCCTCGTCTCCGAGAATAGAATTAACGGCCTGTTTCTGTTTCCAGCTGGAAACGCAGTCCTGAACCGAGAGGAGGCTGACGAAATGGGTTGGGCATAAAAACCAGAGAATTAGGGAATCAGGAAATTGGGGTCCCCAAGGGGTCAACTAGACGGACCCCCAGAAGCCAAGCACGGAAAGCCACAGTAGGCGGAACACGCTTGATTCTCTCTCTTTAGTTATACAAGTAAAACCTCATATAACACTAAAACCTGGTTCCACAAGTCTTGATGTTATATGATTTTTAGTGTTATCTGATGCATATTAAAATCCTATGGGATCCATAGAGATACATTGTAACCACACAGGCTTTAGCGGTTGTTATCTGAAGCATCCCATAGGATCTTAATGTTATCTGATGCAATTCTTCCCCCCAGATTCCTTAATGTTATGCAATTTTAGTGTTATTCGATACTAATGTTATATGAGGTATTACTGTACTGTATTATTTAAAAATAAAACACAATTGAAATCTTAAGAGTCGAAAAATTAAATTAAATCAAATCAAATCTTTTCGCTCTAAAGAGGAGCCCTGGTGGCGCAGGGGTTTAAACAGCTGTCCTGCAATCCAAAGGTTGTGAGTTTGATCCTGGCCAGGGATCAAGGTTGACTCAGACTTCCATATTTTCGAAGATAAGGAAAGGCGTCCCCGGCATGTTCGGGGCAAAATGCTCATTCACTTCCCAACTGCCCAGAGAAAGCGCACAAAAGTGCTTCGATGGGGCAGGGTATAAACGTGTGGTTGCTTTTTAAAGACACCCTTTCAACACGGCCCAAACAAGAGGTCTAAATTCACTTGGTACTTTTAATGTCACCAATGGGATGTGGTCTCCGGAGGCATCGTTATCGTTTAGGTCCATAACTGAGGCTTGCTTGGTTTATTGTGTTCTGGCTTTGTGTATCATATTAGGTTTACTTTTTTATATACTTTTAAAAAATATATATTTTAATTTGTCGTATGCTGTCCAGAGTGGGAGGTTATCCAGGACGGGCGGGATATGCGTGTAATATAGGTAGGTAGATAAGTTAGATAAAATGCGTGAAGGAAGGAAGGAAGGAAAGAAGAAGGGAAGAACAGTTTGATTGAAGAAGGAAAGAAAAACAGTATGTCTGAAGGAAGGAAGGAAGAACAGTTTGACTGAAGAAAGAAAGAACAGTTTGATTGAAGAAGGAAAGAAAAAACAGTATGACTGAATGAAGGAAGGAAAGTTTGATTGAAGGAAAGAAAAAACAAACAGTATGACTGAAGAAAGAAAGAAAAGTTTGATTGAAGGAAAGAAAAAACAGTATGACTGAAGAAAGAAAGAAAGAAAAATTTGATTGAAGAAGGAATGAAAAAACAGTTTGACCAAAGAAAGAAAAATTTGATTGAAGAAGGAATGAAAAAACAGTTTGACTGAAGAAAGAAAAAAGAAAAGTTTGACTGAAGAAAAAAAAGTTTGACTGAAGAAAAAAGAAAGAAATTTGATTGAAGAAAGAAAGACAAACTTTTCTCATGAATTGGACTGTTAATAATAATTTATTTTACAAATCAAGATTCTGCTCCAAGAGCCAGCCACCTGCCACGGGGGTGCACACCGGACACAATCCTGTATTGCTCACGCCTGACTCTCTTACACAAGGGCGATTGTGTCAGCATTTCCTGCGAGCACACCTTCGTGCGGCTGGGTTAACTTCTAGCAACTGAAAAGCAACGGTTGCATGAAAAGCAACCGGGGGGGGGAGGGGGAGGAAATAAGTGGCCTTATATGTGCAATTTATATTTCAACTGGGCTTCAACTTCAACTCCCAGAAGCCCAAGTCAGTCAGTGTACCTGCTAGGCAGGGCATTCTGGGAACTGAAGTCCAAGAACATCCAGAGAGCCAAGTTTGAGTACCTATGACAGTGATGTCCAACCTTGGCACTCCTGGTGTTCTTGGACTTCAATTCCCAGAAGCCCCGACCAGCAGTTCTGCTGACTTGGGCTTCTGGGAATTGAAGTCCAAGAACATCTGGAGTGCCAAGGTTGGACATCACTGACCTATGATGTAGACCGGGGTCATCAAACATGGTTCTCCAGATGTTCTTAGACTTCAATTCCCAGAAGCCCAAGTCAACACTCCTGCTGATCAGGGCTTCTGGGAACTGAAGTCCAAGAACATCTGGAGTGTCAAGTTTGGCCATCACCACCCTAGATCCAGCCATCTTCCTGTTGAGAAAGAAAATCCCCAGCATGCACTGGGGCAGAAACAGGAAGCTTCGGATGAACAAGGCCTAGCATAGGGTCTTAAAGTCTTCCACTTGAGACCATTCCCCCCATATTTAACTGCCTAGAACTGTGATGGCGAACCTTGGTACTCCAGATGTTCTTGGGCTTCAATTCCCAGAAGCCCCAGCATCCTGTGAATCCAGACGAATCGGTTTACTGTGATTCATCCGGCCCGCGCTGACCTCGTCACTCCTGGAAGCAAAATGGACCTATACATCTGGAGTGCCAAGGTTCGCCATCATGGGCCTAGAAGGTAGAACAAGGTGTTGTCTTTTTTAAAAAAAATAAACGTATGAAAAGAGCAGGGGGGGAAATAAGACTTTTTAATATCTATGAAATCTCTGGGACTTACCCCTTGGTTTCCTCGAAACTGGATGGATGGTTTCAGCGCCATCGAATCCTGAAATGGAAAGAAGAGAAAGAAAGGGTTAGCATCGAAAGAAAGGCAGATGAGGGAGGCATTAAGACGGGATGCCCAAACGATGGCCCGGGGCCTGGATTCGGTCCCCGACGCCAGTTCATCCAGCCCATGAAGCCCTTGTAGCTTCCGGAAGCGATCAATGAAGCTTCCAGCAGCTAAAAATATAAACTGCCCCCCCCCCCCGGTGATAAATGACATTAAGCTGGGGGGGGGGTGAAAACTTTTGTTCCTCGGCCAGCAACTGCTGGGAAATTAGCTGACCACGGCAAAACTATCCTTACAGGGACCCAACGTCGTCACCGGCACGGGCTGGGGGAGAACAGCGCCCAGAAAAAGACCCCATAATTCACCCCTCACAATTTTATCCGCGCCCCCAAATAGCACAGACATGGCTGGCTTTTTGAGCGGGGAGGGGGCCCCCTTGGCTTTTACTAACATAACCTGGGGACTTAGTGGTTAAAAAAGCAGAGCTTGATAGTTGGTAAAGGTCAGCAGTTCGAGACCTGAGACCTGCGTGATGGAGTGAGTACCCATTCTCTGTCCCAGCTCCTGATAAACCTAGCCATTCAAAAACAAGAAAATTCGCAAGTAGATAAACAGGTGCCACTTGGCACGTAAGGTAGCAGCATTCCATGTGCTCCTGCCAACCTAGCAATGCGAAAGCAAGACATTTGCAAGGAGGTAAACAGGTACCTCTTTGGCAGGTAAGGTAGCAGCATTCCGCGTGCTCCTGCCAATCTAGCAATGTGAAAGCAAGAAATTTGCAAGGAAATAAACAGGTACCACTTTAGTGGGCAAGGTAACAGCAAGGAGGTAAACAGGTACCCCATTGGCAGGTAAGGTAGCAGGTAAGGAGGGTGGCATACACATTTGAATAAATAAATAAATAAATAAATTTGCAAGTAGGTAAACAGGTGTCATTTTGGCAGGTAAGGTAGCAGCATTCTATGTGCTCCTGCCAACCTAGCAGTGTGAAAGCAAGACATTTTCAAGGGGGTAAACAGGTACCCCTTTGGGGGGCAAGGTAACAGCATCCCGCGACCGGCTTTGATTTGGACTCCTACACTAAGCAAAAGGGGTTGGGACGGATGGCCTCACATGACTCCGTCCAACTCAGTGATTCAGTGGAAGTAATGAAAATGTGCAAGGAGATAAGCAGGTACCGCTTCGGCAGGAAAGGTTACAGCGTTCTGTACTGCCAGGTCTGTTCTCAAATATCCCAGAATGCTCGATCCGTTCCCTTTTGGACTTCCCACGCTGGAGAAATGAGTCTGCTGGCTTGGCAGGGACGCATGGAACGCTGTTACCTTTCCCACAGAAGCGGCACCTGTTTATCTACATGCAAATGTCTTGAGACAAGCACTGACTCTAGAGTTGGATATGACTGGATTTCGAGCAAGGGAAACCTTTACCTTCAGGCTAGCAGGAGCGCACGGAACACTGCTACCTTTCCCCACAGGAGCAGTACCTGCTTATCTACTTGCAAATGTCTTGCTTTCGAACTGCTAGGCTGGCAGGAGCGCATGGAACGCTGTAACCTTTCCCGCAAAAGCGGTACCTGTTTATGTACTTGCAATTCCTTGCTTTCAAACTGCTAGGGTGGCAGGAGTGCACGGGATACAGTTTAATTTAATTGTTGAACTTGTATGCCGCCCCAACTCGCAGAGCTATTCCGGGCGGCTAACAAAGACAAAATCACAGTTACTGTACATGGCAGTTTATCTTTCCTGCCGAAGTGACACCTGTTTATCTATTTGCAAATACAGTAAAACCTCATATAACACTAAAACCTGGTTCCACAAGTCTTCGTGTTATATGATTTTTCGTGTTATCTGATCCTCTATGGGATCCATAGAGATACATTGTAACCACACAGGCTTTCGCGGTTGTTATCTGAAGCATCCCATAGGATCTTAATGTTATCTGATACAATTCTTCCCCCCAGATTCCTTGATGTTATGCGATTTTCGTGTTATTCGATACTAATGTTATATGAGGTATTACTGTACCTTGTTTTCAGACTGCTAGGCTGGCAGGAACACACGGCATACTGTTACCTTTCCCACAAGAGCAGCAACCTCTTTATCTACTTGCAAATTCTTTGCTTTCGAACTGCTAGGCTGGCCGGAGCACACGGAACACTGTAACCTTTCCTGCCAAAACAGTACCTCTTTATCTACTTGCAAATTCCTTGCTTTCGAACTGCTAGGCTGGCAGGAACGCACGGAACACTGTAACCTTTCCAACCAAAGCAGTACAGTAACACCTCGGATAACGTTTACCTCGGATAACGCTAAAATCGCATAACGTTAAGCAATCTGGGGAGGAGAATTGGATCGAGTAACGTTAAGGTCCTATGGGATGGATCGGATAACAACCGCTAACGCCTGTGTGGTTACAAAGTATCTCTATGGAGATTTAACGTTATCTGATCCATCCCATAGGATTTTAACATGGATCGGATAACACTAAAAATCGGATAACACCAAGACTTGTGGAACCAAGTCTTAGCGTTATCCGAGGCATTACTGTACTTGTTTATCTACTCGCAAATTCCTTGCTTTCGAACTCCTGGGAACTGGGTTCAGACGTTTCTACCCCAAATGGCCGGCTCACTCACACACACCCCGGACCCCTTCCCCAAAAACGCAGCTCAGGCCCGGCTCAGTTTTAAAGGCCAGGGGAGAAAATACCACATTTTCCCCTGTGATATGTTCTAACCCCGATCTCCCTCCTTCCCCTTCTCTTGAAACCCAAAGCCACTTCCGTCTTCAAACTAATTTTGTCGCTCCTGGTTTGTTACGACAGGCTCCCCCGCCCTCCAGCTACGTGCGGTGCCACAGACATCCCTGCCTGGGAAAACACCGGACTGGACAAATGACCGCTTGGGGCTTATGACGGAAAAGAAGGCCAGAAAAGTTATGTACTGTATATATAAATAGAGGGCAAGGTTTCCATTGCTCGAAAGCCAGCCAGCCGTGTCTGACTCCATGGGCTCAGTGCTCATCTCCATTGGCAGCCAACGAACCGGCGCTGTCTGAGTCTGCAGATGTTTTCGTGAACATGTGGCAGGCAGGACTAGCTAATGGAACGCTGTTCCCTTTCCTAATGAAGCAGTACCTATTTATCTACTTGCAAACTCTTGCTTCCAAACGGCTAGGTTGTCAGGAGCTTGTGGAACAGCATTACCTTTCCAGCCGAAGCAGTGCCTGTTTATCTACTTGCAAATTCAATGCAATTTCGAACAGCTAGCAGTTCAAATCCTGAGTACTGCGTGACGGAATGAGCGCCCATCTCTGCCCCAGCTCCTGCCAACCTAGCAGTTCGAAAGCAAGAAATTGCAAGTAATGTATATGCTCACATAAAGAGCGCCTCGCTTAAAGAGCGCCTCGGTTAAAGAGCAGAATTTTCTCTTAATGTTCGCTTAACAAATAAAACCAACCTAAAACTCGTTTAACAAATAAATCGGGGTTCGCAATCCCCCCCATTGGTCACTTACAATGGTGTTTCGCTTAAAGAGCAAACTCACTTAAAGAGCAATCCTGTAGAACGCATTATGCTCTTTAAGCGAGGTACAATTGTACTTTATATGCTCACGTATAAGTCTAGTTTTTTTAGCCCCCAAAATGAGATCCAAAAAAGGGACTCGACTTATACTCGAGTCAACGAACCCGAGGGTCCCAAAACCGTGGTGGTGCAAATTAAAACATACATTTTTTAAAAAGAACTAACGCTACCGTAAAAATTTGAAAACATACCCACACAAATGTCTGAATAAATTAATTGTACTACATTTTAATGAATTTTAATTGCTGAAACTCACTAGCAGCTGCTGCGTTTTCCACCCCGACTTATACTCAGGGCAATCTATTTTCCTAGTTTTAGAGGTACAAATTAGGTACCTTGACTTATATTAGGGACAACTTATAGTCGAGTATATAAGGTAGATAAATAGGTACCACTTCGGAGAGAAGGTAAACAGCTTTCCATGCGCTTTGGTCTCTAGGCATGCCTGCTACAGCAGACAGCGTGGCTCTTTGGCTATAAGCAGAGACGAGCACTGAACCCTAGAGTCAGATATGACTGGCTTTCGAGCAAGGACGACCTTTACCTTTAGGGACAGATGACAGGAGCTCACTCCATCGCGTAGTGCTCTGGTCTCAGAATTTTAATGACTAAACCGCCACCTTCCTAATATTGAGCTAAACAATACTGCCATGTAAATACCACCCAAAAATGTTTCCTTATAGAGCAGGGGTTCCCAAACTATGGCCTGGGGGCCAGATGTGGCCCCCAATGGAAATTCATCCGGCCCACAAAGCCCTCATCGCTCCTGGAAGTGGTAGTAAAATGCGCCTGTATGAGCCTGCTTTACTTCCGCTTCCAGGAGCGACAAGGGCTTCCCAGGCTGGATGAATTGGCATTGGGGGCCACATCTGGCCCCCAGGCTGTAGTGACCAGTTCCCTAAACTACGTGACCGGCCTGTGGCCTGAAAAGTTCGGGCACCCCTGTTATAAAGTCTCAAACAACACGCTTTTAGCTGCATTTTGAACTTGTTATGGGTCGTTCCTGGCTCTCTCCTCTAAAAGATTTCTAATACAGTATAACAACATTTGCTTGATGCCGTTTAAAGCAAAATGAAAAGTAAAATAGAATTTCAGCTTCTGCCACCACATGCAGGGGAGAAAGGGTTTGCATAACAGCACTCCGGCCTGCCTGTTGAACCGCATAGAGATGGCGCTGCTTTCCAGACACGACATGATCAGAAAAACCTTTTCCTTCCGTGGGTCTCTGAGAAAGCCAAGAATCAAAACCCGCCCATTTCGGACCAGATGCACGAAAGAGAGAAAAAGCAGCAGATTTCAGACCGGATTTGAGGGAAATGTAAGACGGCGGCCCACCTTTGGCGCTTTTGTATTGAGTCCCCCAAAGGATTGGAGGCCTTTTAGCTTACTTTGGGAGATATAAACCACAGATGTGCACAATTTTAGGGCAACGTGAGAACCTAAATACATTTCAATGGTTGTCAACTTTTCTATCAGATCAGCTTCCCCTGCTTGATAGCTCAGTCTGTACTGGGGATGAGCAATACAGATGTGGAATTTTATTTGAGATTTTGGCTGTTGCACGAATCACAGAGTTGCTCCTGTTCAATCTATCTATCTCTCCCTTCCTTCTTCATCTTTCTCTCTCTCTCTCCCTTCCATCCTTCCTTCATCTATCTAATCTATCTATCCATGCATTCCATCTATCTATCCATGTGTTCCATCTATCTATTCTTGCATTCCATCCATCCATCCATCTCTTCCTTCTTCATCATCTATCTATCCATTCCTTCCTTACATCTTTATCTATCTATCTATCCCTTCCTTTATCTATCTTTCCCTTCCTTCCTCATCTATCTATCCATTCCTTCCTTCCGTCTTCATCTATCTATCTATCTATCTATCTATCTATCTATCTATCTATCTCTTCCTTCTTCATCTATCTATCCATTCCTTCCTTCCGTCTTTATCTATCTATCTATCTATCTATCATCCACTCAAGCATAATCTCTCTTCCTTCCATTAAACTATCAATCTTGATTGCCAGCCTCTCTGTCTATCTTATATGTGCAAATAGATCTATCTATTCATGCATTGTATCTATCTATCATCTACTCATGCATCATCTCTCTCTTCTTCCATCCATCTATTAATCTATCTACCATGACTATCAGTCTATCTATCTACAGCAGGGGTACCCAAACTTTTCTGGACTAGCTGGAGGCTGGTCACGTGGTTCCTCCCAGCAGAAGTGGAAGTAAAATGCACCTTGCAATCTGTTTTGCAACAGGATGAGATAAGATTTTAAGCTCCCATTTTCTCTGCTTAAACCAGGGGTGCCCACACTTCAGCCCGTGGGCCAGATGTAGTCCCCGACGCCAATTCCTCCGGCCCATGCCACCCTCATCACTCCCGGAAGTGGAAGTAAAATGTGCCCATATGCATTTTACTTCCGCTTCCGGGAGCGATGAGGATGGTGTGGGCTGGATGAATTGGCGCTGGGGCTGGATCCGGCCCACAGGACAAAGATTGGGCACCTCTGATCTACAGGGTGGTCCTTAAGTCCCTACTTGCCCATAGGAATTGTAATTTTTTTAAAAAAATCCAGAGAAATATGGCCAATTTAATCTCATTTACACTTGAAGTTTAAACCCATTTACACTGTGACAAGTGAAAAATACTGGTAACACCAATAAGTGACAAATTTAAATAAAGATCCAATAGGGCCTTTCAGGCAACTTGGGGGGGGGGGGATCAGTCTATCTATCTATCAGTCTGTCTATCTAATTCAGGAGTTCTCAAACTTTTTAAGCCGGGGGCCGGGTCACGCCTCCTCAGACAGCTTCTGGGGCGAGACGGCCATTTTTGCCCTTCCTCCACCCCACAGCACTTCCTGGTGTGGTGCAGGCGGCGGAGGGTCACATGAAATGGTGCTGTGGGCCACATCTGGCCCACAGGCCACAGGTTGAGAATCCCTGATCTAATCTCTATGCCCATCTCTCTAACACAGTGGTTCCCAAGGTGGGGCCCAGGCCCCACCGGAGGGGGGAACGTCAGATTCCCGAAGCCTTCACCAGTCCATGGGCTAGTCCTGTGCTTTGGGAAACTAACTTAGATTTTCTGGGAATTGGAAGTCCAAGAACCAAAGGTTGGGGAAATGCTGGTCTTCTACTCTACGACCACAGCAGACTCACCTGGCCAGGATAACTCCTTCCTCCTTCACAAAGGAGACCTGAATTTCCTAACCGCCTCTCATTTCCCATAAAATGACCACAGACCATAGAGGCCGTCCTGGCCCAGCCAGAGGGTCTGTCTCTTCAGAAGCGCCTTCCGTGGGTTACGACAGAGTTTTGGGTAATGGCAGCCAGCAAGAGGATGGGTGTGGAGTGGAGACACTTTGCCGGGAAGGGAGGGTGAAAGAAATCCACCCGGGGATGGATTTCCAGCGGGCGACGATGCAACAGAGAGAGACCTGTCGGAGGAGGTTTTTAAGTATAGGGTGGGGCCCGGATGGTTCGCATGCGTCGGGCGGCACCCGCCTGGGTACAAGAAGGCAGCCCGCCTCATGGCTCCTTCGAGGAGCGGATGAAGGCGATGCGACAAAATCCACCCAGGGGACCCCAGTGTAATCCAGCATTTCCCCAAACTTTGGTTCCTGGACTTCAATTCCCAGAAGACCTCAGCCAGTTCCCCAAAGTATGGATCAGCCAATGGACTGACAGAGGCTTCTGGGAATTGAAGACCGTTGGTGGGGCCTGGGCCCCTCAAAGCAGGAACCACTGGGATGGATAGATAGATAGATAGATAGATAGATAGATAGAAGAAGGAAGGGATAGATAGATGAAGACAGAAGGGATAGATAGATAGATGGATGGATGAAGAAGGAAGGACTAGATAGATGAAGAAGGAAGGGATCGATCGATCGATCGATAGATAGATAGATGAAGACGGGATAGATAAATAGATAGATAGCTATAGATAGATAGATGAAGAAGGAAGGGATAGATAGATGAAGAAGGAAGGGATAGATAAATGAAGAAGGAAGGGATTGATAGATCGATAGATAGATAGATGAAGACGGGATAGATAGATAGATGAAGAAGGAAGGGATAGATAGATGAAGAAGGAAGGGATAGATAAATGAAGATGGAAGGGATAGATGGATGGATGAAGAAGGAAGGGATGGATAGATAGATAGATAGATAGATGAAGATGAAGGGATAGATAGATAAATAAGGGATAGATAGATAAATAGATGGATAGATAGGCAAAGAACGAACAGATGGATGGATGGATGAAGAGAGAGAGGCACAGAATGAATGGATGGATGGATGGATAGACAGACAGACAAAGAACAAATGGATAGATGGATGGAACGAAAGGATAGATGGATGGATGTATAGATAGATAGTCACAGAGAGGTTAGATGAGAAAGAGCCTCCTCAAAGATTGTGGCACTTTTGGCCCACAATCAGTTGTACCCTGGCAACAGCAATCTTGTGTTGCCAGCTAATCTTTCTCACACTAGGTCAGGTGAAAGGGGCTACAAAATGATTTCACCAAAAGGTGGCTTCATTTTGACAGTTTCACATCCGGCCTAGACATGGAAGAAGAGGTGTGGAACCTTTGGGTTTTGGACTTCAATTTCCAGAAGCCTCAGTCAATACCCCAAAGCGCTGATCAGCCAACGGACTCAACCCGGGGGGGGGGGGTTGCTGCTAGATAACAACACGTTCTGTGTGAATGTGGAGAGGTACAAAATCCATTGGCTCACTTACTGTTCTGCCGATCACTACCAGAAAGATGCACTGATGAGGACTTGAGTTTGGCCAACGCTAAGAAAGTGGCTTCATTTGGGAAGGGTTTGACTGGGACAGAAAAGAAGAACCAGAAACATGTATCAATGATGACTTGGGTTTGGCCAACGCCAAAGCCAAGAAAGTTGGCTTCATTTGGCCATTCCAGGGTTTGATCGGGACGCGGAAGAAGATGATACATTGGGCCTTTTCACTGCAGACACAGCCAGTTGTGGAAGTGCGACGACTACGATCCATCAATGCCAGGCCGGGTGACACAACACTCACACCCAGTGTTAAAAATAGTGCCACCACGCTCAAGTCCCAGACCGAGGGGGGGGGGTCGCCCTTGCTACGGTCCTGCCAAAACAATTTGCGCCCTCACCCCTGATCCTGCAAAATTTGGCACCAGGATCTTGATTGCAATTAAAAACAACACACAAACGCCCAAAATTCAGCTGCCCAAAAATCCAACTTCTCAAACAAGAGTTGGAAAAATGTTGATGCCGCAGAGTTTGCATTATTCGGAGACGGTGCAGGATTTCAACACCCGCCAACGTTGCCCCCCTCGTGCCAAAGGAGAGCGATCGGGTTTTGGCAGTGCCCCAAGAAACCCAAGCTGGAGACTCCCCCACCAATCATCATCATCATCATCCCTGTCCGGAGCGGAACAACAAACCCTCCTTTCGCTTCCAACACATATTTCTCTCGGCTTCCTCAAAAACTAAGCCAACGAGATCTGTTGCAACTCATCTGAACCGATTTTGGCGCAAGGTTTCCGAGTCACACCGGAGTCTTGGGCGGGAGGTTTCGACAGAGGAGGGAAAGGGCGAGGCTGGAGGGTGGAAAAGACGTGACTATAAATTGGCCTCGAAAGGGGCAGCTTCCTGTCTCCGTCGTCAGAAAGGGGGAAATTATTATTATGAATTAGACTAGTATGCCGGTCTACTCGCCTGAAGAAGAGTCTTGTGTGACACGGAAGTTTCTACATCCTCTCAACAAAAATAATAACTTCCCAATCCAAGCTAGTGAATAAAAAATCTTTCTTTTCAACCCTGAATAATTTCTGACACAAAATCATCATCATCATCATCCCTTTCCTGGTGTCCAAACAACTCCCCTTAAGAAGAATTTCATAAAGTTTTAAAAATCCCTTTAAAAATCCAATTTCTTCTTCTTTTTATATATGTAACTGCCAACCTAGCAGTTCGAAAGCAAGAAATTGCAAGTAGATAAATAGGGACTACTTCAGTGGGAAGGTAACAGCGTTCCATGTGCTACAGTGTCTAGTCATGCCTGCCACATGACCATGGAAACGTCTGCAGAAGCAGACAGCGCTGGCTCTTCGGCTTAGAAACAGAGATGAGCACTGACCCCTAGAGTCGGATACGACTGGCTTTCGAGCAAGGGAAACCTTTACCTTTACTAATAAATTTTTATTAAATTTTTAAACAAAATACAACTAAAAAAAAAACATAAACATATAAAGTACAAAAAATAAAAATAAAATACAACTCAATACAAATATCATTCACATTAAAATTCTATTACATATATTGTATAATATTTCCATCCTCTCTTTCCAAATCTATCTACCAATTTCTTCTTACCCTACATACTCGAGTATAATTTGGGATTTTTTAGCCCCCCAAATGAGATCCATAAATGGGACTCGATTTATACTCGGGTCAACGTAAACACTCAAAAACATACCCACACAAATGTCTAAATTACCGCATATACTCGACTACAAGTCATCCCAAATATAAACCGAGGTATCTAATTTGGACCTCTAAAACCAGAAAAATAGATTGACTCAAGTCTAAGTAGGGAGTGGAAAATGCAGCAGCTGCTAGTAAGTTTAAATAATTAAAATACATGAAAATACAGTAAAAATAAATTACCGTATATACTCGAGTATAAGTCGGGTTTTTTAGCCCCCAAAATGAGACTCGACTTATACTCGGGTCAATGTAAACACTCAAAAGCATGCCCACACAAATGTCTGAATAAATTAATTTTACCATATTTTCATGTATTTTAATTATTGAAACTCACCAGCAGCTGCTGCATTTTCCACCCCCGACTTATACTCAGGTCAATCTATTTTCCTAGTTTTAGAGGTCCAAATTAGGTACCTCGACTTATATTTGGGACAACTTACAGTCCAGTATATGCAGTAATTCAGATATTTGTGTGGGTATGTTTTTGAGCGTTTATGTTGATCCGTGTATAAGTCGAGTCCCATTTTTGGACTTCATTGGAGGGGAGGGCTAAAAAACCCGACTTAGACTCGAGTATATACGGTAAAACACACTCATGACCCTCCCTAGAGGCTGTTGGACTCCTGGTCCCATCAACTACCCTGAAGTCAAAACGATGGGAGTTGTAAACTCCATGTCTATGTCTAATATTGATGGGGGATGTTTGAGTTTTCTTATAAATAGGCTACAGAAGGATTTATTAATTTATTTGGCTGAATTCTATTTTCTGATTGGGTTTTAAAAATTCTCTTCTTAAAATTGGTGGGGAATTATTTTTAATCAACCCATCCCCTTTCATTAAGCATCTGGGTCCATTTCCCAACCTATAAAAACAACTGGACTTTTACCATTTAATTTTTCACACACACCCCACAAAACACCACATTCTTCATTTTTTCCTATAATAAAAGGGGGGGGAGCAAACATCTGGACTCATAAATGTGGGGTTACAGCTGTATGTTTGCCATTTAATTTTTCAACATCTCCCCCCCCCAAAAAAATGTTCATTCTCCCTACAATAAATTGGGGGTGGGGGCAGTTTAGTGGCTATGCTGTTAACCAATGGGGAGTATATGGGGGGGTGTCACTTTTATCACACCCTTATTTAGAGAGGGGGTCTTTCTCTTCCTCTCAAATGCCCCTTTGATTAATTAGGGGGACTGTCCTGGGGGGCCCTCCCAAACTGACCCATACACTGAGAAAAGGGGGCCTCTTAATTTCCTCGATTGGGGGGGGCAGGAAAACACCCCCCAATGGCTACTGTTGTTCCTTCTATCCTTCCCCATAACACAAAGATGGGGTGAGTTCCCCCCCAAATGACCTCTTCCCTTTCCTTCATTTTCCACTACCCCAAAGCCCCCCATGCTTTGTGATTGTTTACTAAAAGGGGGGTCTCCTCTCAACCCATTTTTGAGATCCGATTATGCCCACCCACCCCTAGCAATTGGGGGAGGGGTGTCTCAAAATAAAGACACCCCCTTTCTTCCATGCTGTTTTAGGAGGCTGTTTGCTTCTTCCTTCAACTGCCCCCCCATTTTCTCCCTTCCTCCTCAATCTCTTTGCCCCCCTACTTAGTTTAGGGGTCCCCACCCTCGATATGGTGGGTTATTGGGGGGGGGGTGTCTTTTCAATGACTTCAAATAAACTTTCCAGCCTAGCAGTATTTTGGGGAGGAGGGGGCTCAATTCTCCATCTTTCTCCCCCTCCCATTTCAAGGGGGCTCTTCAGGGATCCCTAAGGGACTCCCCAGCCTAGCAAATTTTGGGGAGGGTGTCCACCCTTAACTCTCCCTCTATCTCCCCCCTCCTTTTCAAGAAAAAGGGGTTTTCCCACCCATTGTCTACTTTTTTTGGGGGGGGGTCTCATTAAAGATGTTTGAGGGACTCTCCAGTTCTTTGGAAAGGGGGTTCACTTGAGACTTCAGCCTAGCAGTATTTTGGGGGACCCTTAAATTCTCTTCCCCCCCCCAACCCATTGCAAAGGAAAAAGGGGAAGCAGCTACTCCATATTGGGGATTTTGGGATGAGGGAGGGGTCTTTTCAGGCACCTCTAAGGGACTCCCCTGTTCTTGCTCCATCCCCGCCCCCATTTCAAGGAAAAGGGGTCCCCTCTCCACATTGGGAGGGTGTCTTGTTTAGGGGGATGGGTCTCATCGAAGAACTCAAACAGACTCCCCAGCCTAGCAGGGTATTTTGGGGGGTGGGGGATCAACTCTCCCTCTCCCCCATTTTCAAGGCGGGGGAGAAAGGGGGGAGCCCCTCAATATTGGGACAGATGTCTTATGCAGGGGGGCTTTTGAAACACCTCGAACAGACTCCACAGCCTAGCAGGGGTTTTTTTGGGGGGGGGCTCAACTCTCCCTCTTTCTGCCCCCTCACATTTCAATGAAAAAGGGGGGCAGCCTCTCAATATTAGATGGCTTTTCAAAGATCTCAAAGAGACTCCCCAGTTTTCTGGGTATGTGTGTGGGGGCTCAATTCCTCTTTCTCCCCCCTACCCCCCCAAGTCCAGGGGAAAAAAGGGGGGGTCATCCTCTCAATTTTAGACAAGTGTCTTGGGGGGGGGGCTTTTCAAACCTCTCAAAGGGACTCCCTGGGGGGGCCCTCAATGCTCCCTCTTTCTCCCACCCTATCCCCCCAATTTCAAGGGGGAAAGGGGGGCAGCCCCTCCACAATGGGGGAGGTGTCTTATTTAAGGGTGGGGGTCTTTTAAAGCTCTTAAAGGGAGTTCTCAGTTTTTGGAGTGTGTGGGGGGGGGACCTCAATTCTCCTCCAACCCCTCCCCATTTGAAAGAAAAAGGGGGCACCCATAAAAAGGGGGCACCTAATAAAGAGGGGCACCCTTAAAACGGGGGAACCTTTAAAAGGGGGTTCTTGGGGCCTCACTCCCTTATTTTATGAAGGGGTGGGGGGTCAAGAGGGATTGACCCTTGACCCCCACCCCCTTATTAGCCCCACCCCCACTTTTCTCTCCCCCCTCCCCCCTTTACCTTCTTCCCCTGGTAGGCCTCGAAGGCGCGCAGGGCCGAGTCGGTGAGCTTGACGTGGAAGAGGGAGAGGCCCCGGCCTCGGCCCAGCCGTCCGCACGACAGCGCGTAGCCCCGCTCGGCCGCCAGCGCCGCCATCTTGGGAATCCTCTGGCGGCCCCAGAGCGGGAGGCGGCGGCAGCGGCGGCGGCGAGGAAGGCGGAGCCCTCCCTTCCCCAAGGCCACGCCCCCTTCATCTGTTATGCAGCAGGAAGGCCACGCCCCCTCTCGCTCGCTCACTGACTCGTTTTGCCTTCCCCAAAGGCCGTGACGCTTTAGCGTCGAGGCCACGCCCACTGAGGGAGGGAGGGCTGTCATGCGCGCGCTGACGTCACCGCGCAGGGAAATGGCGCTCGCTCGCCCTCTCGTCGACAAGATGGCGCCCTTCCTTCGCAAAGTCTTCTGGGGAATGTAGTCTTATTCTTAAAAAAAAATCTCTCTGGCCATTAAAATTTATCAGAAAAAAATCCTTTTTCAACCCAGAGGAATTTCTGACAAGAAATTTGTTTATTTGTACTTATCAGAGAGTAAACAAAATTTTTTTACTAAAAAAAAAAATTAGATGGCTCCTCATTGGCCTGGGGGTGGGGATATTCAAATGAGGAGGCGGTCTAAGCGTGGACACGCCTTTCCCCTCTTTTTCCCTCTCTGCTGAGCCACGCACGCCCTCTATAGGCCAAAGGGCGGCTTTGCGCCGGAGAAAACTACGCTACCCAGAAATCAGTGCGGCCAATTGCGCCCGCCTCTTCCGCCTAATCCTCGCCTTTGATTGGCTCCCTTCGGGCGGCCCAACAAGCGTCCCTGTTCTTGGCCTGCGGGAGGAGAGGAGCATGAACCTCTTGGCTGGTGTTAGCGGAGGAAGGTAAAAGGAGAGAACGGGGTGCGGGTGCCTCTGAGCGTGCCCAGAGCGCCACTGATGGGGGGAGGGTTTGAAGTCTCTAGGCATGCGCAGAATGCCTTGGTGAGTCGTTGCAAACTCTGAGCACGCACAGAGCGCCTCGCCTTGTGTCTGTACCGTCTGAACATGCACAGAGAGCCCTGGAGGCTTGTAGCGACCTCTAAGCATGCGCAGAATGCCTCCTCGGCTATTTGGAGCCTCTGAGCATGCGCATAGTCACTGTTTTTGGTGGGGTCTCTGGGCATGCACAGAATGCCTTGAAGGGTCATTGCAAACTACGCATGAGCAGAATGCCTCTGTTTCTAGCCCCTTTAGAATATTTCTTATTCAATATAATTAAATATTAATATTAAACCTTGCTTACAGTCTATATAACAGAACTGGAACCAAAATGATACAAATTAGCTTTGCAATTAATATTAAACCAGGGGTTCCCAATCTTTTCAAGCCAGGGGCCGGGTCACGCCCTCTCAGTCAGCCAGATGGCAATTTTGCGCTGCCTGCATTTTGGGGGTGGCCATTTTGTCTCAACAGCTTCAAAGGGGTGGCTATTTTGTTTCTTGAATGCCCTTGGAGGGGAGGACATGAAGTGGCACCGTGGGCCAGATTCGGTTCACGGGCATTAGGTTAGGAACCCCTGTATTAAACCTTGCTTGCAGTCTGTACAACAGAACTGGAACCAAAATGATATAAAACAGCTTCTCATGAGATTTGATCAGGAATAATTTATTTTCTCTCATTATTATTATTTTTTCTTCCTTTCTGTCTCTAGGTCTCTCTTCCTGATGCAGCGGGCGCTGGCCTCCGTCTCCCAGGGACGCGGGATCGGTACCCTCTTCTTCCCACCCTGGAGGCCGCTTCTCAGCTCTGTCCAGCGGGCCGAGCTGCCGGTCAGCTTCCCGGGCAGGCCGGCATCGCCATGGGCTCACCAGCAAGTCCGCACCAAAGCCCGGGGCAATGAATACCAGCCCTCGAACCTCCGCCGGAAGCACAAGCACGGGTGGATCCGGCGCATCCGGTCGCCCAGCGGGATTGAAGTCATCCTGCGGAGGATGTTGAAAGGCCGGAAGTCTCTCACCCACTAAAACGCCCAGAAGACGGTGGAACAGAAGTCGGTTTTCTTCCATCCTTTTCTGCTAGAACGTGGTGATGAATCCCCTGCTTCATATTTGAATTGTGGTTCATTCCTTTCCAAGCCATGTTCGATTGCTGGTTAGAGTTGATCTTTTCCAGATTGAGAGGCTGGGATCTTTTATTTCAGAATAATCAGATGCAAAAAAAAAAAAAAGTCAAAGATCAGCCGTCTATGTTCTATTTTTAAGAAGAGAGAGAAGTAAACATTTGCAGTGCGATTATTATTAAAAGCTGCCTGTGTCACATCAAATCCAGGTTTCTAGACTTTTCCTTACACATAGTCTGCTTCAGTAATTTTTTCTGTTTAAAAGAAAGAAAAATATCATTAAAAAAACACAGATACCGCATATATGTTTCAAAAATCTGAACAAAATTACTGTAAAACCCCAATTTATGTATGCCTCAAGTTATGTAAAATTCGACTTAATTAATTTAATTTAATTTTCACATTTGCATAACGCCCAATCAGGAACTCGACTCAGGGCGGCTCACACAATAGTCATACAATACAAATATACTCAGTGCACAATCCTCAATACACAGTTATACAGTATTCAGTACAAACAATATCATACAATGTAATAGTTTTGTGCTAAAACCATGTCATGATTTACATCAATGTCCCGATTTATGTAACGCAAATTCCTTTGGGTTTGCTTTGATTTACATTTAAAAAAATCATTTTTTTCCTATGGGTTTACTTTGAGTTATGTAAAAATCTGATTTACCCTATATACTCAAATATAAGTTGGGTTTTTAGCCCCCAAAATGAGGTCCAAAAATGGGACTCAACTTACACTTTGGTCAGTGTAAACAAATGTCTAAATTAATTTTACTATATTTTAATGCATTTTATTGAAACTCACTAGCAGCTGCTGCATTTTCCACCCCTGAATTGTACTCGGGTCAATCTATTTCCCTAGTTTTAGAGGTCCAAATTAGGTACCTCAACTTATATTCAGGATGATTTATAGTAGAGTATATACAGTACATAAAAGCCTATGGAATAGACTTTTTACATACGGTATATACTCGAGTATAAGTCGGGGGTTTTAGCCCCCAAAATGAGGTCCAAAAATAGGACTCGACTTATACTTGTGTCAACGTAAACACTCAAAAACATAACCACAAAAATGTCTAAATTAATTAATTTTATCACATTTTCATGCATTTCAATTACTGAAACTCACTAGCAACTGCTGCATTTTCCACCCCTGACTTATACTCATGTCAGTCTATTTCCCTAGTTTTAGAGGTCCAAATTAGGAGTACCTCGACTTATATTCTGGATGACTTATACTCGAGTATATACGGTATTCTCTGTGTTATTGCCTAACATTTAAATGTTTGCTTTAGTATTAATGATTTTTTAAAATCGTGTCAGAAGCACACAAAGGTGCTTTCTGGATTAAAAGGATTTTTGCTGAAGAAACTCCGCTCAGGGGACGCCCGAATGAGTCTCTTTTCATGTCTTCACAAGATCTTTTTCCCACCAAAGTGGTCCCTAGTTATCTACTTGCAATGTCTTGCTTTCGAACATGCAGCAGTCAGGTCTTGAACTGCTGGCTTGCCAACCTTCCAATCGTCAAGTTCAGCATCTTAAACACTGAGTCACCATGTTCTGTTTTAAGGGGTCTATTTAGACCGGGGGTGCCCAAACGATGGCCTGTGGGCCGGATCCAGAAACAAGTAAAATGCACACACGGGCGTGTTTTCCGCTTCCGGGAGCAATCAGGGCTTTGTGGGCTGGATGAATTGGCATTGGGGCCTAGTGGCCGGCCCCCTGAACCACGTGATCGGCCCACGGCCCAAAAAGTTTGGGCACCCCAATTTAGGCCAAGACTGAGTTGAGTTATGGGGGAATTTAGGATAATGAGGGCTAGATAGATTGATGGCTTTTGTTGTTGTTTAGTCATAGCCGAGTCCAACCCATTAAGACCTCATGGACCATTGCATGCCAAACACCCCTGTCCTTCATCATCGTGTCAAGAATGTGTCAACAATGCCATCCTGGCGTAGTGGAGGCAGTTGTGGGGCCACATGAAATGTTGCTGTGGCCCACATCCGACCCATGAGAGCCCCTTAATGGATGGTAGGTACATAGGTGGATGGACAGAAATAATTAAAGAAAATGGGTGGGTGGAAGGAAGGAAGGAAAGGAAGATAGATGCATTAATGCAAGAGTTTAATTAATTTAATTTAATAGATTTATATAGCGCCCTATCCAATGGACTCTGGACGGTGTAGACAAGTTGATACCAATATAAATCAATTTTTAAAACCCTTAAAAATATAGCTAAAACAATATGTTTAAGCCGCAGGGCTGGTCATGCTCCCTCAGATAGCTTCCGGGGCCAGACAACCATTCTGCCCTTCCTCAGCCTCATGGCACTTCCTGGCGTGGTGGAGGTTGCAGTGGGCCCACATGAAATGGTGCCGCGGGCGGGCCACATCTGGCTGCGGGTTGAGCATCCCTGCATTAATGGATGGTTGGTACGTGTCGTAGGAGGATGGATAGAAAGCATTAAATAAGATTTCCGTTAAAGGAAGGAAAGGAAGATAGGGATATAAAATAATTTAATTTAAGCAAATCACTAAATAAGCAGCCAAGTAGGTGGATGGATAGAAAGCATTAAATAAGATTTCCGTTAAAGGAAGGAAAGGAAGATAGGGATATAAAATAATTTAATTTAAGCAAATCACTAAATAGCCAGCCAAACAGCGCCTTTAAAAAAAAGCAGTCTGGTCCACAGAATGGGACATAAAGACAGAGCGAACTACATTTCCCGTCATGCCCAACCGGAAATCCCGCCCCCTCTTCCGTTTTCCCTCATCCGGGTCCTTCCGCTTCTCGCTTTTCCTTTTCCTCCGCTTGCCTGAGGAGGAGGAGGCGGGCCTTATCATTGGAGCGGCGTCCCAATTGACCAATGGCGCGCCAACTTCCGCCTCGGCCCGGCCAATGGGCTTTCACCTTGGGGTGGGCCGTGGCTGAGGAGGAGGAGGAGGAGGAAGGCAGTTTTGAGGCGATGCGAAGGGGTTGAGGCGACGCCGGGCGGGGAAGATGGTAAATTGGGGGGGAGGGGGGAATAATTGGGGGAGGGGGTGTCTGGTGGAGGAGGGAGGGGGTTAATTAGTGGAGGGTTAATTGGGGGGGGGGTTAATAAAGGGAGGGTCCTCTTTAGAGGGTGCGGCTTTTTGGAAAGGGGGGGTTGAGACCTTCCTGCCCCCCCCATGGGGCAGGTGCTTCCTGAGAGGGAGGGGCTGTTAATCAAGGGGAGGGGGGTTAACTGGGGTTGTTAATTGGGGGTGGGATTAATAAAAGGGGGTCCTTCCCTATGGCAGGTATTGAGGGGCCTTTATGGAGGGGGGAGTTGAGGCCTTCTTGCCCCTCATCAAGCCCTCCCAATGGGGCAGGTCGTTTCTGAGAGGGAGGGGTTGCCAATCAAGGGAGGTGGTTAATTGGGGGGGCGGGACTGATCAAGGGGGTGCCAATCAAGGGAGGGGGTTGCTTGGGGGTGGGATCAAGAAAGGGGGGTTCTTATTTGTTATGTCCCCCTCCCCAATGTGGCATACTGTATATTCTTCTATGGGTCTAAAAGGGGGTGGGGTGTTTCATAGGTATTTATGGGGTGAAACTGGGGGTGGGGGCTCAGTCTTAAGAGGGGGCATTGAGAAAATGGGGGGAGAGATTTGAATGCCTACCCCACCAAAAAAATCAGCCCCCCCATCATCCTATTGTTTCAGAATTTAGCCCCGCCCCCAATTTATATTACATGTATATCCCACCCATTTGGGACATTTTCCCATTCTGTAGCTACTTAGGAGGTGAAAGTGGGACTTTTTGGGGGCTGCCCAGGGTCAATTTTTGTGTCCTGGTTGTGATGTAGGCGTGGGGGGGAGGAATAGCCCTGAATTGCTTTATGGGGCAGAGAAGGGTCTATGCAAACAGGGGAGTCCTATACTTATGGGGTGGGTGACCCCCTTGTTTGGTTTAAGCTGTTGATTCGTGGTTCGGGGGAGGCTGAGATTGGGAGGGGTAGGGATCCCATTTTGGCATTTTAAGGGTACTTTTCACACCTAGAGCGAGCAGAGGTTGGCAGAATAATACACAAACCGTCAAAGTGTGCTCCCCCATGAACTTGTGGGGTTGTCCCTCCCCCCACCCAAAAAAAAATGATTTAGCCCCTTCCAAACCCCATTAATGATTATCATTATTTTTCTTCCAATCCAGGCAGACTTCCTTAAAGGGTTGCCGGTCTATAACAAAAGCAACTTCAGCCGGTTTCACGCGGACTCTGTGTGTAAAGCGTCGGTGAGTTACTACCCCATTGCTTCTATTTGTTTGTAATAATCCGTGGGGTATAAACCCTACTCCAGGTAGCACAGAACAGTTATGTGAGAGCTGCTGCCTGGTATTCAGTATTAAAAATATTCACAGGTAGTAAAGTAATTAATACTTTGCTTCTCTGCAGCTTCTTACAGAGAAAGAGTATTTTAAGTACTTCTTTTTTCAGGTGCTGTATCCATTCCGGATATTGGCTATCAACACGGCGATAGTACATAAGTAACAATGCTACACTATGCTTACTTCACCCATGTGTATGCTTGGAAGTAGGGCCAGATGCCAATTCTTTCAATACTTTGCTTCTTTGTAGTTTCTTACAAGGAAAAAGTATTTAAGTACTTCTTCTTTTTCAGGTCCCATATCCATTCCAGATATTGGCTATTGACATGGTGATAGTATTAATGCTACCTATGCTTGTTCAGCCCATGATTGTATTTGGAAGTCAGTTGACATAGGACTCCAAATCCTTCTATTTCATGAATTCAGTATTTATTATTTATTAGTTTAAATTTATATTGCCGCCCAATTAGGAGCCAATGTGGGAAAATAATACTTCATTTCCTACACGCTTATTCTGTATGAATTGGAATCCATAACAAAAATCAATCTCTTTCCTAACGTGGTGAACGGTGAAATTAATCACATTTGTTTGATCTTAATCAAAATGCCGAGAAGCAGTATACAGTAAAACCTCATATAACACTAAAACCTGGTTCCACAAGTCTTGGTGTTATATGATTTTTAGTGTTATCTGATCCTCTATGGGATCCATAGAGATACATTGTAACCACACAGGCTTTTGCGGTTGTTATCTGAAGCATCCCATAGGATCTTAATGTTATTTGATGCAATTCTTCCCCCCAGATTCCTTAATGTTATGCGATTTTAATGTTATTCGATACTAATGTTATATGAGGTATTACTGTATTCATATATCTAAAGTACCCTCATCTTAGCATCTGTCATGCTATGTAGAACGCTGGCAGGTCCTTCTGCAAAATAAATTATTAGCACTACATCGTAGGCTTAGTGTAATGGTTGTGACATTATTAGTCTTAAGTACCAACTTTACTATTCTTTAAACTCTTAAGCAGAAACGCTCCTTTGAAAAATATATTTTAAGAACCCTCATTTTTAACTTCCATTCTTTTTTGCTGCATGATGCTGGATTTCACTCGTTATAAAGATTGATTGATTGGTTAGTTGGTTGGCTGATTGATTGATTGATTCTTTATTTGATAGATAGATGGATAGATAGATATACAGATGGATAGATATAATTAATGGTTAGATAGATGGATGGATGGATGGATAGATAGATATACAGTAATGCATGGTTGGATGGATGGATAGATATAATGCATGGATGGATGGATGGATGGATATAATACATGGATGGATAGAGAGATAGAATGCATGGATGGATGGATTGATAGACACAGAAAGGAAGGATAGATAGATAGATAGATAGATATAATGCATGGTTAGATAGATGCATGGATGGATAGATAAACACAGAAAGGTATATAGTGGGTGAGTGGATAGATGGATGGATAGATAGATATTATGCATGGTTAGATAGATGGATGGATAGATATAATGCATAAATAGATAGATAGATAGATAGATAGATAGAATGCATGGATGGATAGACAGACACAGAAAGGAATGATAGATGGTGGATGGATGGATGAATGGATAGATAGATAGATATAATGCATGGTTAGATAGATAGATGGATGGATGGATATAATAGATGGATGGATGGATAGACAGATGCATGGATGAATAGATAGACACAGTAAGGAAGGATAGATAGTGGGTGGGTGGGTGGGTGGACAGATAGATAGTCTTGGATCTGTTCTTGGACCATAATAAAGATTGATTAAATAGGTGAATGATTGATTGCTGGTCTTGGATCATAATAACGATTTTAATTTCATTTAATCTGTTTAGAAAAAGGGAAAAAATCATAATTGCCCGAGATGGGCATTAAAATCTAGTTTGCTCCAAATGTCAGGAGAAAAAAAACCATCTCTTTCCACAGTTGTTGGTATTATTCGGAGGGAAGATTATTTTTAATGATGCAAAGAGAGAGAGAAAATATGAACCTTCCCAAAATATATATGTTAAGATCCTCTGTGTTTTCAATGTTTAAAAATCTTTTTATTGGCTGTGTTGACAAATCAGTTCTTGAAACGAATGGGGAACATCTTTCGTGCTGAATTAATTACAGTTTTTAGATGAAAAAAAGAGGTGCGGACGTTTGCCTCTCTAACGAAATTTAACATCTACTACCTGTACGTGTGTTTAAAAAACAAAAGATAAATACGGTGGATGTTTTATCATCTGCTGGCTCTTCTGTGTTGATTCGTGTAATTGATGCACAAATGCTGTGTTATTATGTAAGGAGCAGATATTATCTCCTGCCGTAGTTCCAGAAGGAAAGGATGGATTCTTTTCTACCTAATTTTTTTAGGAAGTGTGAAGCAAAATTAGTTTCGGACCTGGTCTCCCTTTTGCAAGGATTTCACCTGTCCATAAATTTAGTGGAAGTAAATTTTGGTGGCGACAGTCTTTGGGTTTTATTTTGGCTTTAACGCTGGCATCATCGGCCGTGACTTGCTGTTTTTAGTGTGTCTGAAGAGTTCTCTTTGAGCCCTGCCTAGCAGTGGAAAAGCAGAAAGGAAATCCAAGAAATGCTGCTATTAATTATAGCAGAAACTCTTCAGAGCTGGCGACAGACTTCGCTGGCTCAAATCTTTTTTTCAGTATTGCATTGAAAGTAGGATATATTTGTTAATTGTGCTGTGATGCTTTTGACAGGAAGGAAGGGGGAAAGTTTTCTAGGATCTGGGTTCAATTCCAGGCTTAGCCTAGTGAAGAGAGAAAGAGTGGAGGGATGGAGGGATGGATTTACTAGGATCTGGGTTCAGTTCCAGGCTTAGCCTAGTGAAGAGAGAGTGGATGGATGGATTGATGGATTTACTAGGATCTGGATTCAATTCTAGGCTTAGCCTAGCGAAGAGAGAAAGAGTGGGTGGATAGATTTACTAGGATCTGGGTTCAGTTCCAGGCTTAGCCTAGCAAAGCAAAGAGTGAGTGGGTGGGTAGATTTACTAGGACCTGGGTTCAATTCCAGGCTTAGCCTAGTGAAGAGAGAGTGGATGGATTGATGGATTTACTAAGATCTGGGTTCAGTTCCAGACTTAGCCTAGTGAAGCTAGAAAGAGTGGGTGGGTAGATTTACTAGGACCTGGGTTCAATTCCAGGCTTAGCCTAGCGAAGAGAGAAAGGAGGGATGGATGGGTTTATTAGGATCTGGGTTCAGTTCCAGGCTTAGCCTAGAGAAGAGGGAGTGGATGGATGGATTGATGGGTTTACTAGGATCTGGGTTCAGTTCCAGGCTTAGCCTAGTAAAGAGAGAAAGGGTAAGTGGGTGGGTAGATTTACTAGAACCTGGGATCAATTCCAGGCTTAGCATAGCAAAGAGAGAAAGAGTGGATGGATGGATGGATTTACTAGGATCTGGGTTCAATTCCAGGATTAGCCTAACGAAAAGAGAGTGGATAGATGGATGGATTTACTAAGATCTGGGTTCAATTCCAGGCTTAGCCTAGTGAAGAGAGAAAGAGTGGGTAGATGGATGGATGGATTTACTATGACAGTGATGGCAAACCTTGGCATGCTTGAACTTCAATTCCCAGAAGCCTTGAACAGCAGGAGTGCTGACTTGGACTTCTGGTAATTGAAGTCCAAGAACACCTGGAGTGCCAAGGTTTGACATCATGGTACTAGGAACTGGGTTCAGTTTCAGGCTTAGCCTAGTGAAGCGAGAAAGAGTGGGTGGGTGGATTGAACGATAGATGGATGGGTTTTCTAAGATCTGGGTTCAATTCCAGGCTTAGCCTAGTGAAGAGAGAGTGGATGGATGGATTGACTAGGATCTGGACTCAATTCCAGGCTTAGCCTAGCGAAACGAGAAAGAGTTGGTGATGACTGGATTAATTGATTTACTAGGATCTGGGTTCGATTCCAGGCTTAGCCTAGCAAAAGAGAGAAAGAATGGGCGGATGGATGGATTGAAGGACGGACGGATGGATTTACTAGTACAGTAGAACCACGTATAACGCAAATAATTGGTTCCATAAGGCACTCCGTTATACGATTTTTTTTGTTGTATGACGCATGCACCGTACAACGTAAATCTCTATGGGGATTTACGGTTGTTGTTGTTGTTTTCGTTTTATGATGCATTTGTTATACGAGGTTCCCACTGTTCCTGGGTTCGATTCCAGGCTCAGCCAGCGAGGAAGATGGTTCTGATAAAGCCACTCTTTCAATGCCTCCTGTACCTTGACAACATTATCAGGGGGGCCATAAATTGGATGGGAGAGCAGGAATTTCCGCCTCCAGATTGGAGCGGCCCGAGTCTATTCTTTTAAAGAAACAGTAAGCAAACAAACAGTTTTTAAGAGCCTCACTTTTTAAAAAGTCGCTTTTAAAGACTGCAATTTGTGTTCCACCCCAAAAGGACCAGAAAGAAAATATTGTTCTCTTTTGAACTGTAAACTCCTTGTTTGGAGAAACCGTGTTTTGTAGTTTGTTTTCTTCATGTAAAGATTTGCTTGCCGCTGCTGACGGTGGTAAATGTTATCGATCCATCCTGGTTGATGTCGAGTTGATCAGCATTTAAATCGGGGCTTCCCAACCTTTTCAAGCCGGGGGGCCGAGTCACGCTCGTTCAGTCAGCTTTGAGGGCCGGATGACCATTTTGCCCTGCCTGCATGATGGGGGCGGCCATTTTGTCCCAACAGCTTCAAATTGGTGGCCATTTTGTTTCTCGAATGCCCTGGTTTGGGAACCCACGATCTTAATTAACTGATCCAGGCACGCCAGGAATCTCACCATCTTTTGTTTTTAAATTTGCAGAACAGAAGGCCTTCAGTATATCTTCCAACCCAGGAATATCCGTCGGAACAAAGTAAGGCCCTTCATTGCGTGTGGATTTTTTTTTTTTGACATTCGCTTAATACGCACAACTCGTCTCGCTGGTTATTTCCCTTTTAAGGCCTGAATCGCCATTAGTTTAACGGGTTCGGTTTGCATGTTGCCTTTCCTACAAAACAGGGGGACTTGCAGGGTTAAAAGCAATTAAAACATTGGCTCTTCCGACGGGCTTAATTCTGAGTCTGAAAGCAAGAATTTGCAACTTGATAAATGGGTACCGCTTCAGGGTACCGCTTGATAAATGGGTACCGGCTTGTTTTGAAAGCCCGTTGTGTCCGACTCTAGAGTTCTGTGTCCCTCTCTGCACCTGCAGACGTCTTCTGTGGCCATGCGGCAGGTGGGACTAGACACTGGAATGCTGTAACCTTCCCCTGCAAGTGCAGTACCTGTTTATCGGCTTGCAAATTTTTGTTTTCGGGCAGCTGGGTTGGGCAGGAGCCAGGGCAGACGACATGCACTCACTCTGTCATGCAGCATTCGAGTTTCGAACTGCTGTCCTGCCCACCTTCCGGTCATCTTAACACCCCCCCCCCCCCAAAAAAAAAAAAAAAAGCAAAGTAAATTGCTAAAGCTTTGGGGAAATTTGCAATCCTTCTTTCAGCGGAAATTCTTTATATTGTTCTGATTCTTCCTCTTTTCTTGCCGACAGTCATTGTAACAGAAAAGACGAACATACTTTTGCGTTATCTACATCAGCAGTGGGATAAAAAGGTACAGATTTATATATCTCCAGGGTCAAATCTGAAATTTTGGGGTGGGAGGGCATCTCGATGCCCATCGTAGCCGGCGGGAAAGTCGTCTTTTCCTGCCTCTTCCTCCAAATCCGTTTCGCGACGTGAAATAGATCAATACTCATCACATTTCCGCGGGGGGGGGGGTGTCAAAATTCACCTAATCTTCTATCCTCCCTTTTCTTACCCGGCGAAACCAGAATGCGGCGAAGAAGAGAGATCCGGAACAAGTGGAAGTGGAAGGCGAAAACTCCGCTCCCCCCCGCAAAATCGCCCGGACAGACAGCCAAGATATGAACGAGGACACTTAAAACAACACGCATTTTTCTTGGCTCGGCTTCTGTGTTTTAAATTCTCCAGCACTTCCCGTACGGATTTTTTCCTGCCCATTTTTTTTGGGGGGTATTTCGACCTGTTTGTGTGCACACACACACACTCTTTGCAAATAGCCGCCTGCTTCTCCCCCCGATTCCACTCCCTGCTCCTGCTCAAAACCACTTTCGACTCCGTAAGAACCGACATATTTATATCTCGTTTGTGCGCAAGATGGGGGCTCGTGCGGGATGGAACGAGAATGAGGTTTCCTTCTTCCAATGTTCTTCTTTTTTTTTTTGGGGGGGGGGATGTTATTTATGCTCCGTCCGTGTCTCTCCTACTCTCTGCAGACAAAGCAAGCCAGGAAAACATCATGTATCAACTGTAATTAATGCCTTTTGTTTTTTATATTAAAAAAAACTTTTTTTTTTGGTGGCTGCCCCTTCCCCTATATTGTACTAATTTGGTCTTGCCCCCCCCCTCCCAAAGCTGGAGTGGACCCCTGCCGTTGGCGGCATCGTGCTTTTGATCAAAATGTTATCGTGCTTTTGACCAAAATGTTATCGTACATTTGATCAAAATGTTATCGTGCTTTTGACCAAAGTGTTATCATACTTTTGATCAAAATGTTATCATACATTTGATCAAAATATTATTGTGCTTTTGATCAAAACTTCAATCTTCCCGCACGGCCGCTTCCATCCGGACCGTGACGTGATTCCACTTCTCCCTTTTCGCCCGGCGTTTTCTCCCTCCGATTTACACCGTTTTCTGGTTTTATTTTTTTAAGGGAGGGGAAAATGAATTGCAATTGATCCAAGGAGGTTACAGCTTTGCTATTGTGTCCTTATTTTACTGCCTCTCTGGGGAAACCTGTTAAAGTGCGGCATCCGTAAAAATTCACGGGGGGGGGGCACACCCAGTCCTTTCTCAGCTTGTCCCGCCGTCTCTCTCTTTGCACACACACGAACCGCTCTCCGAAAGGACCAGTTCTGTACAAGTTCTCTCAAGTAGAATAAAAAATGGATTATTTCTCACCACTTTGGCTGAGCGCTTTGAGCCTGAAACTTTTGCCAGTTTGGGGGCGGGTCAGGGCCAGGAGCAGGGCCGTAAGTGGGATCTGACTTGGTTCCATCTAACATGGGAGTTCTTGTCCTTTTAAATCCCGGGGCGGCCGGATCACACTTCCTCACACACTTTCGGGGGCCGGACTATCATTTTGCCCTTCCTCCAACATATGGCACTTCCTGACGTGGTGGAAGCAGGACGGAGAGGAGCACATGAAATGGTGGGCCGCAGGTCGAGAATCCCTTGGCTTCCTTCAATGAAATGGAGACGACTAGATTGGTCCGGCTGTGTAATTCTTTGGTTTTGAGCCCCCCCCCCATGAGCCGCTCGGTTGAGGTTCAGCTATGTCTAAGTGAGAACGTCTATCCATGGCGTCTGGGGGTGGGGGAATGTAGACACAAAAAAGGGCATCTGGATATACAGACAAACCCCCCCCCCTTGTCTTCATTGGATACTTCTGAGACCGACTGTGGATATCTGAAACCTCCAATAGCAGCAAACCCTGGATTTTGTATCACAGTGGCCTCTAGTGTCCAGTTTTGGTAATGCACCATAGAAATACATGCGGTATATACCGGACTATAAGTCGTCCCAAATAGAAGTCGAGGAACCCGACCGGCAGCAAATTAAAATTTACTACTTGAAAAGTGTGGCCCAGCCTGCCTCAGACACACGACTATCTCCCCAAACGGAAAGAAGAATGGATGGCCATCGTTATGATTATTTTTTCTCTCCACACACGGTGTGGAACGCACACTTAACAAGGGGCAGTTGGAAATTGCTAGTTACAATGCTGCCCTACGTGTCCAAGAAAGCTCTTGCATTGGGCTAGGTAAAGGTTTCCCTTGCTCGAAAGCCAGTCGTATCCAACTTTAGGGTTCAGTGCTCATCTCTGCTTCAAAGCCAAAGAGCCAGTGCTGTCTGCTTCTGCAGACGTTCCCGTGGTCATGTGGCAGGCATGACGACGCCGGAGCGCTGTTTACCTGTCCCACCGAAGCGTTCCCTAATTATCTACCGTATATATTCAACTATAAGCTGTCCCGAATATAAGCCGAGGCACCTAATGTGGACCTCTAAAACTAGGAAAATAAATTGACCAGAGTATAAGTCGTGAGTGGAAAATGCAGCAGCTGCTAGTGAGCTTCAGTAATTAAAATACATGAAAATACGGTAAAATTAATTAATTTAGACATTTGTGTGGGTATGTTTTTGAGTGTGTGTTGACCCGAGGATAAGCCGAGTCCCATTTTTGGACCTCATTTTGGGGGCTAAAAAACCCGACTTATATTTGAGTATATATGGTACTTGCAATTTCTTGCTTTCGAACTGCTAGGTTGGCAGGACCAGATATAGAATCATAACACTGTTACCTTTCCCATCAAAGTTGTACCTATTTATCTAGGTGCAATTTCTTGCTTTCGAACTGTTAGGTTGGCAGGAGCAGGTATAGAATCAACACTTACCTTTCCCATCAAAGTCGTACCTGTTTATCTACTTGCAATTTCTTGCTTTCGAACTGCTAGGTTGGCAGGATCTGGGACAGAGACGGGTGCTCACTCCATCGTGCGGCACTTTCAGGAATTGAACTGCTAATAACCCCCCCCCCCAAAAAAAAAATTCCACTTGTTTCCCTTTTGTTGAAATATATTTTTATTTTATTGCATTTCTGCCGGTCTTACAAAAATACGAAAGGAAAAAAATAACTTAAAAAGAAATTCAGATCTCAACTTTTCTTTCCTCCTCTCCCCTTGCTTTTAAAAAAATTTCATTGCTTAAGTCGCAGAAATAAGTTAAGATGCGGCAAATGAACGAACAATTGGAGGGGGAGATTCCCCATACCCGGCAAAAAAGTCCTTTTGTACAGCGCAGAAAAGTAAAGAGGTTTAAGATGGGGATCTCGACGTTTTTCAGCCGTGGGCCGGGCCATGCCCCCTCGGATAGCAGAGCGGGCCGGACTGGTGCCGTGAAACGCCTCTGCGGCTGTCATAAATGCGTTTACAATGGTCACGGACTTGTTTACGGCTGTCGCCAATGCCGTAAATGAGTCTGCAGCTGATTCCAGCGGCAGGAGCAAGGTCAGGGAACAAATTTTTTTTTTATCCTGCCCACGGGCTGTAAGTTGCACACCTCCGATATAAAGAAAGGTGCAGAGTTTGTTTTTCAATTGGCTATAGGGTTTGCAAAGGGAAGTTCGGGGGATTGGTGGGCATGTCTTGGCAGGTCCCTCCAAAATGGTTCGAGGATTTCCGTTGAGTTCAAGCGCCGCCTCCTCTCGAGGAGTTCCTGGGCCGTGACTGGGCTGAGCTTTGGTAGGCTGGCGTGGCAAAAGAAGAGATGGAGGATGGAAGAAGCCTTCCATGTTTAAGGCAATGCAGAAAGCAGCCGAGCCGATAAACCGGTTGACCTTGCTGGCGGGCCGGAAAAGCACAACTCAAGTGTCCAAATTCAGTCCTTTCTGCTCTAGAACAAAGGGACCATTGAAGCACCGTCCAGATCCGGGGGGGGCGGGGGCGGCACATATCTACTGTATATATTTTGGACTACCGTATATACTCGACTATAAGTCGTCCCGAATATAAGCCGGTACCTCTAAAACTAGGAGAATAGATTGACCCGAGTATAAGTCGGGGGCGGAAAATGCAGCCGCTGCGAGTGAGTTTCAGCAATTAAAATATATGAAAATATGGTAAAATTATTTAATTCAGACATTCGTGTGGGTATGTTTTTGAGTGTTTATGTTGACTCGAGCAGAACTTGAGTCGCATTTTTGGACCTCATTTTGGGGCTAAAAAACCTGACTTATACTCGAGTACATACGGTGTATCACTGCATCACAAAATAATTAACTACAGTATTGTCGAATTGGTGTAATCCCTGTGTCCGATACTAAATCAAGTGCGCTGAATCCAAATCTGAAGTCCGATTCCGCCTGGGACGTCGAGATCTTAAGTTAGCAAATCTCACCCTCTTGGTTTGGTTCTTGCATCGATCACGAGGGGGTAGATTTGCCACAAAGGTAGCCAAAATTGTCTGGTTTATTAACACAGCTGTGCCTAATCATCATTAGCTCGAAACAGACTCGCTCTGCCCTAGTTGGACTATCCAATAAGATGGTTTCGCACTCAAGACAAGCCCTTGGTCTATCTCCCCTTATAGACCTATTTCTGACCTCAGCTCATTGACTTGCTCAAACATGGTTGCTGGAACATGCATGCCACCGGGAGACGTGATTCAGCTGGCATAACCATACTATCCAATAAGATGGTTTTGCACTTGAGGCAAGACCTTGGTCCACACCGCCTTATACACCTATTTCTGACCTCAGCGCATTGGCTTGCTCAGACATGGCTGCTGGAACATGCATGCCACCAGGGGACGTGATTCAGCCGAGGTGGTCGCTGCAATTGTGGTCACAAACATGACCCAATACCATGTGAACAGGTCCCGCACGCTTGTAACTTAAAATCTGTACGGGACGGGCAAATTCAGAGTTCAGATTTGGAACCGGCACGCTCGATAGCACGTCAAATGCACACATTATTCCCAGGAACAGAATCATGGTAGTGCAGTGTGTTTCCTCAAAAGCGAGGGGATTCTGGGAACTGTAGTCAAAAGCAGTGATCCCTAAAAAAAAAAAAGATACGGGAAATTTATCCCATTTCGCTCTCTTTACGGACAAGCGAGTTATAGACACCCCCCTGCTCCCCCCCCCAAAAAAAGAAACCTGGGTTATAAACTCACGCCCCCTTTGTTCACCCCATATTGGAATCTGGGCCCCACGCTCCCCTCTCTCTTTATCTGGCACACGAAAAGACCCCACAGTTGGGGTTAGAGTTTGTGACCCGAGTTCCCATCGTCCTCTACCACCGTTCGGGTTTCGGGTTCCTCGTCCTCATCCGCCAGCCCGTTCAGGTGGGCCCTTCCAGACAGGGGCCGCTCTCCGGGGTCCGCAGGAGGGGGGCCGGGCCGGGGCAGGAGGGCCGTCGCCGACGCCCCGTTGCCCCCCGCTTCCGACTTGCTGAAGTTGAACAGTTTGCTGGGGTGGAAAGGTTTGGTGGGGGAGTGGGCCTTTTCCGGCGGGGCGTCTCGTCTGGCCTCTGGGTTTTTCAGGAACTTGAAGCTGAGGAAGCCGGGGAGTTTGTTCTCAGTGCCAGGGGGCGACTGGGGACCCCCCGGGCCAGAACCGCCGGACAGAAACTTCCCCTGCAAAGGGATGATTTGCTTCAGCTTCATGACATTGTTGGTGGCCAGGAGGGAACTCGGGCGTTTCGGCTTATCCGAGCCGTGGCCCGCAGCGCTCGGGCCTTTCCCTCGGGGCTGGGTTTTTTCGTGACACAAATCCGGCCCGCTCCCACCAGGGCCGTCCGCTTTGCCCTCCTCCCGGCCGCTCTCGCGCTCCCGCCGGGCGTGGTACTCAGCGTGGCGCTGGCGTTCCTCCTCCTCCCGCTTCCGCCGCTGCTGCTGCTGGAACTGATGCTGCGCCTGCCGCTCGTGCTTCTGCAGGCAGAATTCAACAGGTCAAGCTCCGCAACGTCCCTCGGGCCAGAGGGCCCAACCCCCCCCAAAAGGCCACAGATTCCCCCTCTCAGTGAGCGTCATTGGGATGGTCTTCGTGGGCCGCAGCTCTCCCCATTCCCCACTCCCAGCCTAGGTGGGGGATTCTGGGATTTGTAGTCCTGGGGCTCAAAGATCCGACCATAACACCCAGTTTACACACAAGGGGAATTTCCATGCTCTGAATATTGGCCCTGTAACTCTCAAGACTGCCCAGCTGGCTTGGATAAAAAGTCAGGGAGGATGGGCTTTGTAGTCCGTGGGGCCCAAAGCTCCGACCTGCACCATAAACCCTCCAGTTTACACACAGGGGAGTTTCTATGTTCTGAATATTGACCTTGCAACTCTCGGACTGCCCAGCCGGCTTGGACGAAAGTCAGGGAGGATGGGCTTTTGTAGTACACAGGGCCCAACCTGCAGCACAATAACGTCCCGACTTCAGAGCCTTTCAGTGCCTCACCTTAAAGGCTTCCCGGCGCTGGTATTCCAGTTTGGCCATTTCTTCCGCCACCCAGGCCGGGATGTCCGGAATCGCCACTTGGATGATGTATTTCAGCAAGAGAGCAAAATGCTAAACAAACAAAGAAAAAAGAGGACACTGGAATGGTGAAAGGAGCAAAAATACAAGCCCGACATACCATTTGTTGTAACCTTTCCTGCCGAAGCACTACCTGTCTATCTACTTGCAAATTTCGTGCTTTCAAACTGACTCTGCTGTACAGTCGTCGGGTCTCGAACTGCTGGCCTTCCGGTTGTTAAGCGCAGTGTCTTAAGCCACCGCAGTCCTTCTTGCACTTTAATTAGGAGGCCGTAAAACCCCCATATTTTTTTTAAAAAATCAGATTTTCCAGAACAAGGACCCGGAGTTTTTCCCCTGGGCCGTTTTGAGTTCCGGATGCTGGTTCTTACCGATCCCGAGGGGGGTGGGGGAGAGAGGAAGAAAGATGAGGAGGGAGAAGGAAAAGCGAAGTCCGGTTACCTCCAGTACCACCACGGAGATGATGGCCCCCTCCGGACTCAGCCAAGGGAAGAGGCGCTGTAGCTGACCGCACTGACCGATGAGGTAGCAGTTGACCACGATGGCCAAGACGCCGATGGCCTCCATGACTTTCTGAAGAAGCAGATGGATAAGTGGCTTAGAAGTTTGTCTAACACAGGAAGGGAAGCAGATAGACCAGGGGTGCCCAAACTATGGCCCGTGGGCCAGATTCAGCCCTGACACCAATTCGCCTGGCCCACGTTGCCCTCGTCACTGCCGGAAGCACCTGTGTGGGTTACCTCCACTTCTGGGGAGGGGGGGTCCAAGGGCGGTACAGGCCGGATGAATTGGTGTAGGGGCCATATCCGACCCACAGATTGTAGTTTGGGCACCCCTGGTTTAAGCAGCGAAAATGGCACCCTCAAATCTATCTCTTCCTGTCACAAAACAGATGGCAAGGCGCGTTTTGCTTCCACTTCCGGTGGGAGGAACTGGCCTGTGGCCCGAAATATTTGGGCACCCCTAAGATGGACTATGCTGAGCCAGGGAGGTTCACAATAGGAACCAGACTAGACCACCCTTAGGGACCCAATTTGCGAATTCCAGGACACCCGGCTGTTACTAAAGCTTCATGGAGCCTCCTTATCCAGTGGCAGTCTATTTCTGGTCCACTAGCGGGTCTTCCCCAGGGCAGTTCTCTGCAGGCGGGGGGGGGGGGTTCAGAGGTCTCACATCACGCGGACCCACACCCGTCCTGACCTGCCACTCCCCGATGCTCTCCACCCGCTGCCCGAAAGGACGCTGGAGCCCAATGCACAACTTAAAGGCGTCGCTCCGGATCTCGATGACGTTGTTGATGAGGGCACAGGTGGCGGCCAGTGGGAAGGCTGAGGAGAAGAGGACCACGTAGCCGAACTGAATGAACATCTCCTGGTAGTCCTGGAAAGTATCCTGAAATGGGAACATTGGCGAAAAATGGGCACACATTGAGTTAATGATCTTAAAATCCTAATTACAGTTCGCTTGCTCGCTCACTCTCACACATACGTGCCAGCTCAGTATCCCCGGTTTCAGTTATCCGCAAGTCTAAAAATATTCAATTTTAAAATCTTGAATATATATATGTATATCAATGGTGCAGTACCAGAGCAGGCCACTAGAAGCTGCTGTACGCAATGTAAAATAGAGGGTTCACTGTTATCTGCGGCTTCAGGTATCCACAGATCTAAAAATATTCAATAAAAATATCCTGAAATGGATAATACACATTTATATACATATTTGGTACATTACCAAAGCAAGCCACTAGAGGCCACTGTTTGCAATGTAAAACAGAGGGTTCACTGTTATCTGCGACTTCAGTTATCCACAGATCTAAAAACATTCAATTAAAATTTCCTGAAATGCATAATATATACATATTTGGTACATTACCAAAGCAGGCCACTAGAGGCCACTGTTTGCAATGTAAAATAGAGGGTTCACTGTTATCTGCAGCTTCAGGTATCCACAGGTCTAAAAATGTTCAATTTAAAAAATCCCAAAATACAGTATAGTATCGGAGTTCTCAGCCTTTTAAAGCCAAGGGCCAGGTTACGCTCCCTCACACAGCTTTGGGGGCTGGACGGCCATTTTGCCCTTCCTCCACCACATGGCACTTCCTGGTGTGGTGGAAGCAGGATTGGTGCTGTGGGCCATATCTGGCCCAACGGGCCACAGGTTGAGAATCCTTGGTACAGTAATACCTTGGATAACGTTTACCTCGGATAACGCTAAAATCACATGTTAAGTAATCTGGGGTGGAGAATTGGATTGAATAACGTTAAGGTCCTATGGGATGGATCGGATAACAACCGCTAAAGCCTGTGCAGTTACAATGTATCTCTATGGAGTTTTAATGTTATCTGATACATGCATCGGATAACACTAAAAATCGGATAACACCAAGACTTGTGAAACCAAGTCTTAGCGTTATCTGAGATATTACTGTATAGTGTACTGTACAGTAATACCTCATATAACATTAGTATCGAATAACACGAAAATCGCATAACATCAAGGAATCTGGGGGGAAGAATTGCATCAGATAACATTAAGATCCTATGGGATGCTTCAGATAACAACTGCGAAAGCCTGTGTGGTTACAATGTATCTCTATGGATCCCATAGAGGATCAGATAACACGAAAAATCATATAACACGAAGACTTGTGGAACCAGGTTTTAGTGTTATATGAGGTTTTACTGTACGTATATGAATTTCCATTGTCCATTACCAAAAGAGAACACTAGAGGCCACTGTCAGAAAAGTAAAATAAAGAATTCACTGTTATCTGGATAGCCAGCAGAGCTTTTGGGGATCCTGTCACCCGGCACCAGATTTCCTTCTGTGTATTTTCCCCATTCCACAGCAACGCATCACTGAGGAAATCCAACTAAGCTTTTGTTATTTAATCCTTTGGGGATCCTGTCGCCCATATTCTCCCGATTCCATCACTGAGGAAATCCAACTGAGCCTTTGTTATTTTAATCCTCTGGGGATCCTGTCGTCCTGGACCAGCTTCCGTTCCATAACCCCCAAATAACAACCACCCACCTCGTATTTCTTCATGCAGCTCTCCACCTCCGCCTGAGCCAGGTGGGCTGCAAAGGTCTCCTCCGGCGGGTCAATCCAGGAAGTCCGCGTGGGCTTCCGCCGGCAGTACTCCTCTTCTTCCTCCTCCTCTTCCTCCTCTTCCTCGCCTTCTTCTACATGATCCTTGCCAACCCTAGGTCGGCGGCCCCGGAGAACCACGGTGGGTTCCTTGGCGTCCGCCGGGGCCCGGAGCGGGCTCCCCGAGCCGCCGTCACTTTCGTCGTCATCATCCTCGTCATCATCACACAGCTCGAAGACCGAGGAAGGGTCCATCCCTTTCTCCACCATGGTGGGGCTGCCCTCCTCTAAGAAGCTGACCCCCTCCAAGGACAGCTCTCCGGCCTTCCGGTTGGCCTTCTCGATGAAGCTCACCTTCTTCAACTTCAGCCCGCAATCCAGGGCGCTCTCGTCTTCTGAATCCGAATCCTTCCTCTCTTCGTCCTCCTCCTCCTCTTCCGGGACCCCGCAGCCCCCGTTGAGGCACTTCTTCTCCCCCGCCGGCACCTCGGGAGGCTCCGGCCCGTGGGCCGCTACCGGCGGGGCCCTGTACTGGTGGGTCCGTCGCGGCCCGGAGCTGCGGGTTTTGGCATACTTTTGGGTCAGGATCTGGAGGAAGTTGTGCGCCACGTCCCGGAGGTTGTCCAGGGTGAGGTCGCCCCGCTTGAACTTGCTGTAGAGGTGGGGCTGGGAGACCTCTTTGATGTTCTGCAGGAACTGGCGCGTGATGAGGAGGGTAGCCAACATCTGCGGGGAACAAACGGCGTCACGAAAGCAAGACCCCAAGACGTAGGACCTCAGAATTATCCCCCCCAAAAAAAAAAAATCAGTAGGGCAGGAGTGCCCAAACTACGGCCTAGGGGCCAGATCCGGCCCCCAACACCAATTCATACTTCTGCAAGCAATGAGGGCTTTGTGGGCTGGATGAATTGGCATCATAGGCCAGTTCCGGCCCCCAACACCAATTCATACTTCCACAAGCAACGAGGGCTTTGTGGGCTGGATGAATTGGCGTCGGGGGCCAGTTCCGACCCACTGATACCAATTCATCCAGACCGCAAAGCCCTCGTCGGTCCCGGAAGCAAAACGTGCCCATACGGTGCACCGTACGGATGCGTTTTTACTTCCACTTTCGGGAGCGACAAGGGCTTTGTGGGCCAGAGGAATTAGCATCAGGGGCCAAGGTCATAGCAAGTAGCCCCCTGACCTGGCCCCCGACTTTAAAAGGCTGGGAACCCCTTCATTAAGGGATTGTGGTGGCTTAGCGGTGAAGCCGCTGAGCTTGCCAGCCACCAGGTCATCAGTTTGAGACCCGAGGGGCCACAATGAAGTGAGTTCCCCTGTCATCGTCTGTCCCAGCTCCCGCCAACCTAGCAGTTCGAAAGCAAGAAGTTTGCAAGGAGATAAACAGGTACTGTGTGGGCAGGAAAGGCAACAGCGTTCCATGCGCTCTTGCCAAACTAGCAGTTCGAAAGTAAGACATTGCAAGTAGATAAACAGGTACCACTTGGGTGGGAAAGGCAACCGCGTCCCATGCACTCCGGTGTCTAGTCCTGCCTGCCACATGGCCAGGGAAACATCAGCAGACGCAGACAGCGCTGGTTCTTTGGCTATAAACAGAAATGAGCACCAAACCCTAGAGTCAGATATGACTGGCTTTCGAGCAAGGGAGTCCTTGACCTTGGGAAAGTTACTTTTTTTAAAAAAGGGTTTCACCTCTCAGGACTGGGGGAAGCCCAAGAACTAATTGTCCTGGAAAATTGTTGTGATTAACAATGAGAAATAATTTGGATTTTTGCAATCCAAAGTACAAAAAAATAAACTTCCTTGCAGGGCTTCAAGGGATAAAAGCAAACAAATTGCACTTAATTACCACCCCATATAAATGCTTCATCCCCTCTCTGAGTGGTTCACATGTTAATTAGCATTTTTTACCCTCATTAACATGCTGGGGACTCATTCAACCAGCCTTAGAAGAAGGATGGAAGAAGCTTGGTCAACCTTGAGCCCTGGTCAGGATTGAACACACAACCTTTGGGTTCCACTACAGCAGTTTTGACCCCTGCACCACCAGTGCAGTCGCACACACACACAAACATTTACATTTCAACCCCCACATTAGCACCCATTGCTCCGTTATATTCCTACTTTCGAGATGGCAATTTCCCAGGCCAAGCTCAGCACACCCTGAAAAGAGATGATGGCGAGGTGGAATTGGAGGATGATGGAAGGGAGGACGGCGTCTTTGAACTGACGCCCGAGGCTTTGGAAGAGAGAGAAGATGAGCAGGAGCTGTCGGAGGAGGAGGAGGAAGGGATGTCAGGGCAGAAGGATGGAAAAAGAGAGAGACGGACGGACAGACAACAGAAAGAAGGAAGAAAAAGCCAAAATTAAAGTCCGAAGCAAACGAAAGCGCAAATAAATACATGGAAGGTGAGATATTCAGAATGGGTGCCAATTCTGCATTCCTTCGAGTTGAAAGGAGACCCTTCAAGGTCATCTAGTCTCAAACCTCTTTGGGCAAAGCAGGGAAACCCCAAAATAAAATCATATTATGGGAGATAGGTAGGTAGGTAGATAAGATAGGTAGATAGACAGACAGACAGACAGACAGACAGACAAATAGATGGAATGCATGAATAGATTAGATAGGTAGGTAGATAGACAGACAGATGGAATGCATGAATAGATTAGGTAGGTAGGCAGACAGACAGACGGAATGCATGAATAGATTAGATAGGTAGACAGACAGACAGACAGATGGAATGCATGAATAGAGTAGATAGGTAGGTAGATAAGATAGATAGATAGATAGACAGATAGACAGACAGACAGATTAAGAAGGAAGAGGTAGATAGACAGGCAGATAGATAGATAAAGGGAGAGATAGATAGACAGAAAGGTGAAGGAAGGGATAGATAGATAGATATAGATAGATGAAGGAATACACACACAGACAGATCGGATAGATAGATAGATGAAGAAGGAAAGAATAGACAGAGAGACAGAGAGATGAAGAAGGAAGGGATAGATAGATAGACACACAGATAGATAGATAGATAGATGTAGTGCAGGAATTGATGATAGATAAAGATTGAACAGAGGCATAGATAGAAAGATCATTCATTCATTATATGGCTTTCTTTCCAATATCTATCTATTAGTCTTCTAATATCTATTATCTTTCTATCCATCTACATATCTAATAATGATTGAAGCAGTATTTGCTTGGGCAGTTTTTACTCTACCCAGGGTTGGGGTGGGGAAGCCGTACCTCTTTCAACCGGTCCATGTCTTTGAGGTAGAATCCGATGTAGAAAAGGCTGAGATATGAATTTACAAATTGAAACTGTTATGATGAGAAGCAGAAAGAGAAAGAGATAAAATAAAACAGAATTGGATGTTGCTAGAACGTCGTCAACTTGCAAGCAAGCATTCACAGGGAGAGACTGCCTCTGAAGCTGGAGGCTCAATTAAATTCTCCCAGGGTGCATTACATTCTCCCAGTGTGTATTAAATTCTCCCAATATGCATTCAATTATCCCAGTACATATTAAATTCTCCCAGTGGGAATTAAATTCTCCCAGTATGTATTAAATTATCCCAATAAGGAATAATGATCCCAGTATTGATTAAATTATCCTAGTAAGTATTAAATTATCCCAGTACACCATAAATTATCCCAATATGCATTAAATTCTCCCTGCTTTGCTTCGGGGTCGGTCCCTACTCCATGTAGGACGAACTTACCAAGACCATTTTAATGATGAGGTGTTTTTCGTAGGCACTCTGCAACCGGTAGTTTTCTGCAAGAAAAAGGATGGGATTTATTGCTTTTGATTGATCAATTCCCATCCTAATTGGTCCACCTTCAGCTTTTATGACACCCAACACCGGAGAAACTGCATTAAAACCTTAAGCTGAGCCTAGAATTGAACCCTAGTTATTAGTAAATCAATTCATCCATCCATCCATCTATCCCTAGGCTGAGCTTGGAACTGAACAGTATTCAATTGTACTATTCAATTACAACTCAGCCTAGGGATAGATGGTTGAACTGATTTACTAGGAACTAGGGTTCAATTCCAGGCTTAGTCTAGTGACGAATGGATGGATAGATGGATTTGACCAGTGTTCAATTCCAGGCTTAGCTGAGTGAAGAAAGAAAGAATGGATGGATTGATTCCCATCCTTAAAGGGCCACCTTAAGCTGAGAAACTAACTAGGGTTCAATTCTAGGCTCAGCTTAAGGATGGATGAGTGGGTAGGTAGATGGATTTACTAGTGACTCAAGTTCAATTAGTGGTGGATTGATGGAATGATTGATTGGTTGGTTGATTAAAAATTAGGAGTCAATTCCAGGCTAAGCCTAGTGACGGAAGGTAGGAGGGATGAATTGATGGATGGATAGATTGACTAGGACCTCGGTTCAATTCCAGACCTGGCCTGGCAAAGAAACAAAGAGTAGATGGACATATAGATGGATGAATTGATTGATTCCCATCCTACAAGGTCTGCCTTAAGTCTTTGTGCTGCCCACCACCTATGAAACTGGGTTCCTAGAAGACCCGGACCCCGCCATCACCACCACCACCACCACCACCACCACCACCGCTCACCCATGTCGTTGAGCCAGTAGGCAATCTTCTTGTAGACCTCGTCGCAGGCAGTGACGATGACGGCCAGCAAGATTTTGGGCAAGAAGCGCACGATGCGTGGCAGTTCTTTGATGCTCATCACAAATTCCTGAGGGGGGGACGACCACCAAAATATTTATTTGTTTATTTAGATTTATTATCCCGCCCCAATTATGGGCATTATTATACAGTCAAACCTCGCATAAAGAGCACTTCGCTTAAAGAGTAACTCGCTTAAAGAGAATTTTCTTTGAATGTTCGCTTCACTTAACAAATAAAACCAACCCAAAACTCGCTTAACAAATAAATCGGGGTTCGCAATCCCCCCACACACACAATTGGTCACTTATGGTGTTTCGCTTAAAGAGCAAACTCGCTTAAAGAGCAATCCTGTGGAATGCATTATGTTCTTTAAGCGAGGTACAACTGTATAGGTAATTCTGTCCAGACTAAGAAGAGCTAAGTCGGAGGTGTATGGGATAGCTGGGGCAACGTAAAAATGAAATTAGTGATAGTGCTGGAAGATGAGACTCCCAGGTCAGGGAAAAATATTTAAAGGCACTTTGAAGGTCATCCATAGGGTTTCCAGATGTCAAAGGTGATTCCAAGGCCTATAACAATGATGTACACTGCCCAGAGTCGCTTGCCGAGTGGGTGTCAATACAAATGTGACTAATAAACTAATTAATTAATAATAAGTTTTATATAGGTGGGGGGCAGACAGAGACAAATTTCGTTACTGCCCCCTCCATCATCTCTTTGTGGAAAAGAAGAGCTAGGCCTTGCTCTTGGAGGCTGAGCCAGGCCTAACAGAAAAGGACTGACCTAGGCCTAGCTTTTGAAGATGGAGGCTTACTTACCTGCAACTCAAAGCATCCCAGCATGGCGAGGAAGACGAAGGAGAGGCAGAAGAGGCAGACGGGCAGGCTGACCAGGCACTGGAAGGCCAGCCGCTTCCACGGCGGGTAGTAAAACTCCTCCACTTTGGTTACGGGACTGACACGTTTCACGCCCTGGATGGGTTAAGCAGAGAGTGTCAGGGGCAAAGATCAGTGGTTTAGTGGCACATGGACACGACCCATTAATGAGTTAGGTTTAGGTTTAGTCTTTGTTTTAGTCTTTGTTTTCTTGATTTCAAATTGCTAGGTTGGCATGAGGGCATAGAACGTTGTTACCTTTCTCGCCAAAGCGGTACCTGTTAATCCGCTTGCAAATTTCTTGCCATTTCGAACTGCTAGGTTTGCAGGCGCCTGGACAGACACTGAGCACTCACACCGTCATGAAGCGCTTGGGTCTCAAACTGTTGCCCTGCTGACCTTCCGGCCGTCAAGTTCAGCGTCTTAACCACTAAGCCGCCGAAAGACTGACTAGCAGTGGCTGAGAACATCGCCCCCTCCTCTGGGCCCACAACAACGGCCCGAGGAAGAAGATGCCAAGGCCTAGCAGTGGCTGAGAACATCGCCCCCTCCTCTGGGCCCACAACAACGGCCCGAGGAAGAAGATGCCAAGGCCTAGCAGTGGCTGAGAACATCGCCCCCTCCTCTGGGCCCACAACTACGGCCCGAGGAAGAAGATGCCAAGGCCTAGCAGTGGCTGAGAACATCGCCCCCTCCTCTGGGCCCACAACTACGGCCTGAGGAAGAAGATGCCAAGGCCTAGCAGTGGCTGAGAACATCGCACCCTCCTCTGGGCCCACAACAACGGCCCGAGGAAGAAGATGCCAAGGCCTAGCAGTGGCTGGGGACCTTGCCCACTCCTCTGGGCCCGCAACAACGGCCTGATGGGAGTTAGTTTGTGTTCTGGTTTAGTTGTTTTATGTGGTTGCATTTTATAATTTTTATTGTACTATTGTTGTTTTCACTGTAAGCCGCCCTGAGTCGCCTCGGCGAGTGAGCGGCAATATAAATCTAAATAAATACATAAAATAAATAAATAAAAGGAATCTGGCCTGCGGTGAGGAACGGGATCCGGAGCGAACCTCGTGTGTAAATGAGATTTTGCACAGAGGTTGCGATAATAAACTACAGTATCACCCGCCGACACCCCGGCTTATCAGAAAGTGACCCCCATGCCACTGACTCGGAACTGGGGCCGAGGCTCCTCTATGGACTCGGACGGTGTGTCCAGCGTCCCCCACTTGTAGGCGTACTCCGCCCCACGGCGTTTCCACTCCTCCAGGAACAACGTGGACCAGATGACGTTGAAGATGGCAAAGACCACGCTGCAGACGTCCCGGCTGGTCTGAATTGGGAGGGAGCAGAAGGGAGAGAAAAGAGATTTAACAGAAGGAGAAGAATTAAAACCTCAGCCATGGGAAATTGTCACTGCCCTTAAATAAATAGCAATCGCATTTAGCAATTAGCAATTACAGTAAAACCTTGGATAACGCTAAAACTTGGTTCCACAAGTCTTGGTGTTATCCAATTTTTAGTGTTATCCGATCCATGTTAAAATCCTATGGAATGGATTGGATAACGTTAAAGCTCCATAGAGATACATTGTAACCGCACAGGCTTTAGCGGTTGTTATCCGATCCATCCCATAGGACCTTAACGTTATTCGATCCAATTCTCCTCCCCAGATTACTTAACGTTATGCGATTTTAGTGTTATCCGACCCAATCTTTATCCGGTGTTTTACTGTACATTTTTTATACCTGCGCTATAGCAATGAGTGCCCTTCTATGTGTGGTTCGCAAGTTAATTAGCATTTTATGCCCATCATTAACACACAGAAAGCTTATTTTGGAGACTATCTTTCTATTAAAGCAGCCTAAAATGGTATTGGCCTTTTCTGAAGGCACATCACACGGTTGGCTCATATTCAACTTATGATCTACAAGAGTGATGGAGAACCCAAAACCCATTTATTTATCACAAAGTGCCAACACAGCAATGAATTAAATGATATGAATAATTGAATGAATAAATGAATGACTGAAATAATGAATAAAATGAATAATTGAATGAATGAACGAATAAGTGAAACAAATGAATTCAGCAGTTTCCCGCTCCCTCTCCATCCACCTATCTCCTTACCTGGTCATTCTCGGTGAAGGCATACAGAAGGGTGCCAAAGACCGCCGGGTAGACCATGGCTGACGTATAGAAGCCCAGCCAGGCGAAATACATGGCGATTTTGACCCCGAAGTAGTCACAGATTTCATCTGGGGAGGGGAATCGGCAGAAGAGAGAGCATGATGACAGAGACCCCCACAAACAGAGGGCAAGGACTGTCAGGACTTCTTTAGGGTGTGATCAAGCACACAACAGCACAACCAGGAAGGCCAACTAGTCATTCTGTGATTCTGTATCTGCTTTGATTGGGGTTCCTGCCTTGAGCAGAGGAGGTTGGACTGGATGACCTCACGGGGACCTCCTTTTCCAGCTCAGTCATTCTATGTATGTATGTATGTATGTATGTATGTATGTATGAATGAATGAATGTCATATCTGCCTTGATTTGAGTTCCTGCCTTGAGCTGGGGGTTGGATTGGATAGCTTCATGGGGCCCCTTCCAATTCAGTGATACATACAAACGAATGAATGAACGAACAAACGAAGGAACGAACGAACGAATGACTGAACGAAGGAAGGAACAAATGAATGAGCAAAGGAAGGAACGAACGAACGCACGCCATCTCTCTTTGATTCTGATTCCTGCCTTGAACAAGGGTTTTTACTAGATGTCCTCAAGGGATCCTTTTCCAACTCACTGATTCCACAATTTGGTTAACGACCGCCCATCAGTCACCGAGAATGCAATTAATTTCACATGTCCTAATATAATTGTCCTGCTTTCCCCCCCTTCCCCAAGGTTTCTCCTCTGTGCTTTGAAAAAGCCTTGCAAAATTAATTTAGTTTGGCGAACATGGAGGGAAATGAAGGACACAGATTAACTTTTCTTTAAAGTCCGATAATTGAGGGACACTTTCCATCCGACTGCATTTCCGCATATTTACAGCTTCTTTTAATATGGGTTTTTTTTTTACGGCCACAGCATAGATAAATGGTGTTCTCGTTTTTCTCTGGGGATAATTGGAATCCTATTCGACACCCTTCTCAAAGTAATCCATTCCTCATTTTAAAAACTGCTTAATATTTAAGACTCAGGAGATGGCCCTGCTTATATAATGGGTTTTGATAGAGCGCTATTAGCCAAAAAGCTTTGTCAGCGGAGCCGGGAAAACGCTTGGCTGGATTCTTGTAAATCCTTGACGTGGCATCGCTCAGAAGACGATTATAGCAAAGTAGCCACCTTCATCTCCAGAAAAACAATCATACTTATATACCTGCCTCATAGTGCTTAGAGCAGGGATTCTCAAACTGCAGCCCGTGGTCCAAATGCGGCCCACGGCGCCATTAAATGTTGTCCCTCACCCACTGCCTCCACCACACCAGGAAGTGCCATGTGGCGGAGGAAGGGCAAAATGGCCGTCTGGCCCCTGAAGCCGTTTGAGGGAGCGTGACCCAATGGCCCCAAGCTTAAAAAGGTGGAGAACTCCTGAGATAGAGAGAGGGAAAGAGAGGCAATGAAATTGATTGATTGGTTGGATGGACGGACGCACGGACGGAAGGAAGGAAGGAAGAAAAGGAGTTTGGGAAGAGAGGGAGGGAGGGAGAGAGAAAAGAAAAGAGGGAAAGAGAGAAATGGAGTTTGGGAGAAAGAAAGAAAAGGACATAGAGATGAAAGAAAAAAGAAAAGGACATAGAGATGAAAGAAAAAAAGAAAAGGACATAGAGATGAAAGAAAGAAAGAAAAGAACATAGAGATGAAAGAAAGAAAGAAAGAAAGAAAGAAAGAAAGAAAGAAAGAAATGGAGTTTGGGAGAAAGAAAGAAAAGGACATAGAGATGAAAGAATGGAAGGAAGAATGAATGAATGAATGAATGAATGAAAGGAAGGAAGAAAGACACCCCCAAACTACAGACTTTGGTCGCCCCCATCCAGAGCACTTGCGAGGTTTGCCCCTCCCGAGGGCTCCGTCCTTGATAAAAGCTCCAAGCATTTAAGCTCTTCGTGGCATGACCGGAGAAGGTAAAATCCATCCATCCTCCTTCGGAAGCAGAAAGTGGGATTTGTATATATAAATCCAATTTAACTAATTTCAGATCTGGAGCAAGTGCTACATTTTTTTGGTGTTACTTTAGTTACTTATTTTTTGTGCACCAGTTTTCCCATCCATCATCTCATCTGCATCATCATCATTCCCTTTCCCGGCATCTGGTATAAGAAACCCGGCCAAGAAGATCGTCCTCCTAAGGAACGCATGCAGAATGTGTTTGGACGGCTTCCCGGCGGTGTTTTACTGCACCAAAGTGGACCCCCGCCCGCCAGGAAGAATGGGACGTGGAACAGCATCTCGCAATGGTAGTTGCAAGTGCTAAATGCACGGAATGCTGTTACCTTCCCCACTGAAGCAGTACCTGTTTATCTCCTTGCAAATGTCTTGATTTCGAACTGCTTGGTAGGCAGGATTAAATTATATTCAAATTTGATTAAAGGTCACCCTTGCTCGACAGCCAGTTGTGTCCAACTCTGTGGTCATCTCCATTTACTGCCCAAGAGCCAGAGCTGTCTGCGTCTGCAGATGTTTCCATGGCCATGTGGCAGGCAGGACTGGACACCAGAATGCTGTTACCTTTCCCACCCAAGCGGTACCTGTTTACTACTTGCAAATTTTCTAGTTTTCAAACTGCTAGGTTGGCAGGCGCATACAGAATGCTGTAACCTTTCCTGCCGATGTGGTACCTGTTCATCTACTTGCAATTTTTTTGCTTTCAAACTACTAAGTTGTCAAAGTGACAGTGGTACCCGTTTATGTACTTGCAGATGTTCTAGTTTTCAAACTGCTAGGTTGGCAGGCACATATGGAATGCTGTAACCTCTCCTGCCGGTGTGGTATCTGTTCATCTACTTGCAAATTTCTTGCTTTCAAAGTGCTAAGCTGACAAAGAGACAGTGCTGTCTGAGGATGCAGGCATTTCTGTGGCCATGTGGCAGCCAGGACTAAACACCAGAATTCTGTTAACATTTTCTGCCAAAGCGGTACCTGTTTACCTACTTGCAGATTTCAAACTGCTAGGTTGGCAGGCGCATACGGAATGCTGTAACCTCTCCTGCCGGTGTGGTACCCATTTATCTACTTGCAAATTTCTTGCTTTCAAACTGCTACGTTGGGATGGAGGACGGGAGACTCAGGTCTCGAACTGCTGACCTGCCAACCTTCTGGTTGTCATGTTCAGCATCTTAACCTCCAAACCACCCCAAATGGAGCTACTCCAGTGCAATTTGCAAGGGGCTGTGGACCTTTTAAGGCCTTTGTGAGTGTCAGGGAAAGGACGAGGGAGGGAAGTCCCATAGAAACAGGGACCCACAACCTACCCAAAGGTTGGGGCTCGCAAATGGCTTGTACCCAAGACTTCATCAGCCGGTTGAGGATCCGCTGTTCATGGATGGGGAAGATCTGCTGAAGGATGCCTCGAGCGGCCAATTCGGGGACTGCATAAGAAAGGGAAGGGTGGGTCAACGGCGAAGCAGGTCTTGAGCTGCGTTGGGATCGGAGTCACAACATTCTGGCTGACTCAGAGGCCCAGAAACTGCGTCGGATCAGGCTGAAAGCCTGAGCAGGCTGAAAGCCAGGCTTTCCACGTGGCTCGTAGGCTATTTGGACGCATCTTCCTACCCACCCACCCGCCCCGGGCCCCAATCCTTACTCACCGATCGGCTGCCCTTCCAGGAAGTGGACGTTATGCAAAACTTCCCCCTGCTTGGCCCGGAGGTTCTCTAACCAGTACCTGATGATGTTTTGGCGTTCCTGGAAATGGGGAAAGAGGGTATTATCAATAGAGACGAGCACCGAACCCTAGAGTCGGATACGACTGGCTTTTTCAACCAAGGGAGACACTTTGGCTATCAACGGAGATGAGCACCGAACCCTAGATTCAGATACAACTGGCTTTTTCGACCAAGGGAGACACTTTGGCTATCAATGGAGACGAGCACCGAACCCTAGAATCAGATATGACTGGCTTTTTCGAGCAAGGGAGACCTTGACCTTTAGAACTGCATTATGGGTGAATATAAATGCAATCTTTATGTATATTGTAGCTACTCTGACACGAATAAATGAACGTTTTTTTTAATGAAACCATCCCTAAAGTTCAGGGGAAAGCAAGGCCAGATTAAGAAGTGGGATTTTCGCGGCGACTCACCTGAGAAGTGAAGAAATTAAGTTCGTTTTCTATGTTCTCATAGATGTAGTCCTCCTCGCAGGAAAAACTACGCATGCCGCCTCCAAATTCTGCCTTCACCGGCTTCCGGAGGCCGATCTCGTCCGCGCCCCGGAGCAAACTGTGATGTGGAATTTTTTTAAAAATTATAATATTTATAATTTCATGTCAGAAATTATTCTGGGTTGAAAGGATTTTTGCCAGAGGAACTCCGCTCAGGGGGAGCCAGAAGGAGGCTCCTTTCATGCCTCCAAGATCTTTTTCCCATTGAAGTGGTCCCTATTGATCTACTTGCAATGTCTTGCTTTCAAACTGCTAGGTTGGGAGGAGCTGGGATAGAGACGGGATCTCACTCTGTCTTGCAGCACCCGGGTCTCGAACTGCCGACTTGCCAGCCTTCCAGGCTAACAAGGCAAGCTTCTTAACCGTTGAGCCATTGCAGCCCTTTATCTACCCTGGCGGCATACCAATAATTTCCAGGGAATCCAAGCTCAATTTCTGCTATTTCCTCTAATCTAAGCTTTAAATCTGGAAAATTATACAGTACATTGAAAAAGTAACTTTCCTAGCTCTGGTTGTGAAAAGAATTGCATTGAAAAAGTAACTTCCCTAGCTCGGGTTGTGGAAAAATGTGCACTGAAAAAAAGTAACTTCCCTAGCTCTCGTTGTGGAAAAATGTGCTTTGAAAAAGTAACTTCCCTAGCTTGGGTTGTGAAAAGCTTTGCATTGAAAAAGTAACTTTCCTAGCTCTGGTTGTGAAAAGCTTTGCATTGTAAAAGTAACTTCCCTAGCTCTTGTGGGAAAATGTGCTTTGAAAAAGTAACTTTCCTAGCTTGGGTTGTGAAAAGCTTTGCATTGAAAAAGTAACTTTCCTAGCTCTGGTTATGGGAAAATGTGCTTTGAAAAAGTAACTTCCCTAGCTCGGATTGTGAAAAGCTTTGCATTGAAAAAGTAACTTTCCTAGCTCTGGTTGTGAAAAGCTTTCCATTGAAAAAGTAACTTCCCCAACTCTGGTTCTGGAAAAATCTGCACTGAAAAAGTAACTTCTCCAGCTCTGTGTCGAACAATCCAATTTTCCACCACCCCCTCCAAAACAACCCATTGGTGGCCCCAATTTGGACAAGGCTTGCCTTTCATAATTAGCCGTGACGAAGAAGGCGTAAACCCGGGTGTGCTTGTGGTGCCGGATCTGGATTATGAGTTCGGGAATCCCGAGACGAACGTGGTTAAGCAACCAGAGGAGGGTGTGGTCGTCCGTCGTATCTGGTTCGAAAGAAATCATACAGAAACGGTAAGTACCGTATATATTTGAGTATAAGCAGAGTTTTTTTCAGTCCCAAAAAGGGGGACTCGGCTTATACTCAGGTCAATGACCACGAGGGTCCCAAGACCGCATCGGATTGAGATGCACCAACAATTTAATTAATTTTACCATATTTTCATGTACCTGTATTTTGATTATAGAAACTCATTAGCAGCTGCTGCATTTCCCGCCCTCGGCTTATACTCGGATCGATCTTTTTTCCTGGGTGTTCGGATCAAAATTAGGTACCTCAGCTTATATTTGAGATCGGCTTATACTCAAGTATATATGGTAATAATTTTGTGTCAGAAATTATTTTGGGTTGAAAGGATTTTTGCTGGAGAAACTCCACTCAGGAGATGCCTGAATAAGGGTTGTTTCGTATCCCCAAGATCTTCTTCCCACCGAAGTGATTCCTATTTATCTACTTGCAATTTCTTGCCATTTTGAACTGCTAGCTTGGCAGGAGCTGGGACGGAGATGGGCACTCGCTCTGTCGTGCAATGCCCGGGTCTTAAACTGCTGACTTGCCAGCCTTCCAGCTAACAAGGCGAGCTTCTTAACCACTAAGCCACTGGAGCTCCTCATGGATGGATGGGTGAATGGATAGATAGATGGAATGCATTAATATACAAACAGACAGACGGACGGATAGAAGGATGTATGGATGGAATGCATGGATAGCTAGCTAGCTAGCTAGATAGAATGCATTAATATACAGACGGATGGATGGATGGAATGCATAGATAGATGGATGGAATACATGAATAGATAGATAGATAGATAGATAGAATGCATTAATATACAGACGGATGGATGGATGGAATGCATAGATAGATGGATGGAATACATGAATAGATAGATAGATAGATAGATAGATAGATAGATAGAATGCATTAATATACAGACGGATGGATGGATGGAATGCATAGATAGATGGATGGAATACATGAATAGATAGATAGATAGATAGATAGATAGATAGATAGATAGAATGCAATAATATACAGATGGATGGATGGATGAAATGCATGAATAGATAGATAGAGAGAGAGAGATGGAAAGAAGGAAACTAGATAGCTAGCTAGATAGATGGATGGATGGATATTCCAGACTGCAATTCCTAGAAGTTGTCAAAAGTTGTCATCATCTAACGATGTGTCCAGCCCCTGCAATTTCTATTTTCCCCTGCTGGCCACTGGGGAAAAAACAGGGAAACGAGTCAGAGAAGGAATGAAAAAAGCTAAGAACCCTCTTTTTAGAGCCATTGATTGGCAGCACTCAATTGACTGATGTTCAAGCAGTGTTTGCGGCAAAAGCGTCCCACCTGACAGCGTCATTAGGACGTCGCAATTCTCGGTGGGGACCGTCTTCATCCATGACTTGTGCGACATGATGTAACGCCCGGCCTGCAGAAGTCGCTTCCCGAAGAGCTTATCTGCGGAGAGAGAAAAAAGCCAAGACAGTCGAAACCGATTTGCTATTATCTTAATGAGAGGCAGCACGCCATAACTTCCATGGTGGACAGTGGGAATGCTGTGGATGTAATATACTTGACTTTAGCAAAACAACAACAACAACAACAACAACACAGTAATGACTAGAAGCCAACATGGACTTGTCAGAAACACATCTTGCCAGGCTCATCTTGGTTTCATTTTTCCATAAGGAAACTTCCATGGTGGATAGTGGGAATGCTGTTGATGTAATATATCTTGACTTCACCTATCGACCATCAGCAAAAAAGACACAAACTCCCTGCACTTATACCAGTTTTAAACTACTTTAAACTACATCCTGCTATTTGTACTTTGGTATTGCATGCTAAGAGGAACTGGGGTGAAGACGCTGAACTTGACGACTGGAAGGCTGGCAGGTCAGCAGTTTGAGACCCATGTGCTGAGCGACGGAGTGAGTTCCTGTCATCCGCCCCAGCTCCTGCAAACCTAGCAGTCTGAAAGCAAGAAATCTGCTAATTGATACAACAGGTAACACTTCGGCAGTAAAGGGGACAGCGTTCCATGCACTCCTGCCAACCTAGAAGCAAGAAAATTTGCAAGTAGATAAAGAGGTACCGCTTGGGCGGGAAAAGTAATGTCACTCCCTAGGCTCCGGCAGCTAGTCAGTCCCTAAATGTGATACATAAATAAATTATTCCAATGATTTCTTAGCTGCAAGTCCTTCATTCGGTAAGAAAACTGAACTACTGCAAAGGAAAATATTTAATTAATTTGATTTCTTCACTGCCGGCATTAAAGCTATGCAAATCAACAGCAAAATATATATATATATCCCCCGACTCTGACCTTCTTCAAGAACTGCTTCAAGTCTGCTTATAAGACAGTTCCATCTGCATATTTTAAATTATTGATGCGTCTTCCTCCTCTAATTTTAATTCCTCCGTCATCCCAAACTAAGCCCGTTTAGGATGTATTTTGCATATAAATTCAGCAGGCAGGAAGAGGAAAAATCAACGTTTCTTTGGTGTGGTCAAGTACTCAAAAACGCCTTCTGTTTCTCTATCGATTGGGGGTCCTTATAGAGAGCCCCGACTCAGTTCATTACTGGTTCTCCTAATTCAGGAGTTCTCAACCTTTTTAAGCCGTGGGCCGGGTCATGTTTCCTCAAACAGCTGTGGGGAACGGACAGCCATTTTGCCCTTCCTCCATCCCATGGCACTTCCTGGTGTGGTGGAGGTGGTTTGGGCGGGAACATGAAATGGCGCCGTGGGCCGCTTTCGGGCTGCAGGCGACAGATTGAGAATCCCCGTGCCTAATCAGTTTCCACAACAGCGGGCCAGACAGAGAAACACTGATGGATGACAAAACTCCCAATTCAGTCTTAGCAACTGAGATAAACTCTCAACAAGGCTTTACCTAGAACTAAAGGTAAAGGTCTCCCTTGCTCAAAAGCCAGTCGTGTCCAACTCTATGGTTCAGTGCTCATCTCAATTTCCAGCCCAAAAGCCAGCGCTGCCTGCGTCCGCAGACATTTATGTGGTCATGTGGCAGGCACGACTAGATACCAGAACACTGTAATCTTTTCCATCCGAAGAGGCACCTATTGATCTACTTGCCAAATTTCTTGCTTTCAAACTCCTAGGTTGGCAGGAGCACATGGTATGCTGTTTACCTTTCCTGTCAAAGAGGTACCTGTTTATCTACTTGCAAATTTTGCTTTGAAACAGCTAGGTTGGTAGGAACTGGGACAGATCCTGTGTATGGAAAATATCCCAGATAGATAGATTGAATGCATGAATAGATAGATCGATAGATGGAATGCATGACTAGATAGATAGATACAGTAGATAGATAGATAGATAGATAGATAGATAGATAGATAGATAGATGGAATGCATGAATAGATAGATAGATACAGTAGATAGATAGATAAATAGGTAGGTAGGTAGACAGACAGACAGATAGATAGGTAGGTAGAACGCATGAATAGACAGACAGACAGACAGATAAAATGCACGTATCCATCACCGAACACTCTGGCAAGAGATGACCACCAACTTGAGCCTTCAGGCCTAACCTACCTTGCCAGGTCGTTGTGGAAGAAAGACATCCCGAATTTCTGGAAGGAAGTGATAGCAGTAACAGTAAAGGTCACCCTTGCGTAAAAGCCAGTCATATCCGACTCAGTGCTCATCTGTTTACAGACAAAGAGCCAGAGCTGTCTTCATCTGCCAACGTTTCTGTGGTCAATGTGGCAGACATGACTGAACTCAGAACGCTGTTACCTTTCCCAACAAAGAGGTACCTGTTTATCTACTTGCAGTTTTTTTTTTTTGCTTTAAAACTGCTAGGTTGGTAGTAGGATGGGGGGGGGTTATCTATGGCATAATTTAAGCCATTTAATTTGGTTTCTTTGACCCATCAGTGGCAAGTCAGGTTAACCAAAGGGAAATAAACTAACCACACAGGGTTTGGGTGAATGAGTGTGGCAGTGAAGTCTGACGTCACTCAAGGAAAAAATCCAGCCAAACTGGAATGGGGACAGTGCAGGAAAAGGCGTGAGAAAGAAGAAGGAGGACAAGATCCGGCCGGATGCAGAATCAATAATGTGGATGCAAATCAAACATACAAATCCATATTCTGTACATACAGGGGCAAACAGCACAATGTTGTCACATGATTATCCATATATATTATATATATATGGCGAGGCATTTGCAGGTAGATAAACAGGCACAGCTTCAGCAGGAAAGGTAACAGCGTTCCCTGCGCTCGTGCCAAACCTAGCAGTTGGAAAGCAGGGGATTTGCAAGTAGGTAAGCAGGGACTGCAGGGGCTCGAGTGGTTAAGATGCTGAACTCGCTGACTGGGAGGTCGGAGGTCGAGACTCGAGTGTGGCAAGACAGAGTGAGCTCCTGTCTCTGTCCCGGCTCCTGCCAACCTAGCATGGAAGCAAGAAATGTGCAAGTAGAGAAATAGGGGCAGCTTTGGAGGGAAGATAAAACACCGGTCTGTGTACTCCGGTGTCTAGTCATGCCTGCCACCTGTCCACAGAAACAAACAGCACCCGCTCTTGGGCTGTAAACAGGGACGAGCACTGAGCCCTAGAGTTGGATATGGCTGGCTTTCAAGCAACTTTTTTACCTTTACCTAAACAAGGTACTGTTTCCTCAGGAAAGGTTTCTGCAGTCGTGCCTGCCACATGACCAGTGGTGGGATGTCAACTTTTTTACTACCCCACCATGATGTCATCAGTGTGGGCGGAGCCAACATCATGACATTGTGGGCAGAGCCAAAGAAAAAATAATAAATAATAATAATAAAATAAAATAAAAATAAGCACACACACACAAGGACAGCAAGGAGGACAGTAAGGAGGCCGTGCATACGTGCCGAGCACTGTAGACATGCATGCACACCAAGTGCTTGGTGCACATGTGCAGTGGGGGAACCAGTGAAAAGATAAGCCCCGAAGGTGGTTCCCCCTAAAAGCTGCTACCTGTTCTCTGGGACACTGGGAAAAGTTACTACCGGTTCTGGCGAACTGGTGAGAACCTGTTACATCCCATCACTGCACATGACCACAAAAATACCAGCAGGCTCAGACAGTGCTGGCCAGCGGGCTGTCAACATTTGTGGGCCAAAGTTGGGCACGATTAGCTACCTGGCCAGGTAGATTCAGACGTCACGGGAGACGTCGCGGGTTGTTTCTTGGCCGGATGCACATAACAAGTAAACTTCCGAACCTCCCTGCCTAGGGGTAGTCTATCTTGACGCACCATCCACTGGAGGAAAACAATAAGGAGGCGTCATTCCAGCCGTTGTTATCATTAGGGCGTTTCAAGGGCTACACCTTGAGATGAACTTTTTATGATATTCTCCCTTGATGGGCTGCCTTAAATCCGGATTTCCCCATCGCCGGGAATTATACAGCGCTGTTGTTGTTTGGAAATGGGTTTCCATAACAGCGTCAAAAACTCTGAGGAATTGGACCGGGTCCCAAAAATCCACCCCGTTCTCCACGTCCCAGTTAGCACGGGGGCGATAAAGAAGCTCTTTCTGGGTCCGGGGGGGGGGGTTTGGGGAATTCCCCCCCCCCCGCCCCGGCCAATTTGGAAAGGGAATACAGCTGGCTTTTCTTGTAGGAAACAGAGGAAGATATTGTGTGGCCTGACATTTCCTTGGCACAGCTGTGGGCACGGCAGGGAGGTGGGCAGAACCGAGACGCCGACGTGAATTTTGCCGGCCAGCTGACCGGCGGCTTAAACTCCTCCCGGGGGTTCAGAGTCAAGCACGCGAGATGGACCAGGCACTGAAAATGCAAAGTTGACTCAGACTTGACTATTTATTCCAATGTTATGGATGTTTTTGGTCTGATCCCGCTCAGACCAGATTAAACTCGGGAAGGAGGACTCCTTCGCTCTACCAGCTCAGCAATTGACAAAGCTAATCTTCGCCCTCCAAACTAACAACGCCGACCGGTCTCAAAAACAGAAATGCCTCCAGAAATGAGGTTAGGAAAAACCCCATTGAGCCCAACCTAGGCCTGGTCCCCATGGAATTGTACGGCACGCATTAAACCCGCTGCGCTAATTAAAATTTGCCCTTAACAATTCAGGTCTCGCAAGAGACGTGTTCTTGTTAGCGCGTGATGCCTCACAAAGTTGCTTCCCCGTCCTCCAAACAGTGGGACGAAGCAACTTAATTAAGAGGGAAATGAAGAAATAAACATTGGTAACTTTTTATTAAATAGGGACTGCAGTGGCCTAACAGTTAAGACTCTGAGCTTGATGACTGGAAAGTTGGCAAGTCAACAGTTTGAGACCCGAGTACCGCACAACGGAGTGAGTTCCTGCCGTCTGTCCCAGCTCCTGACAACCTAGCCATTCGAAAGCAAGACATTACAAGTAGATAGACAAGTACCGCTTCGGCAAGAAAAGTAATGGCATTCCATGCACTCTGGCCAAACAGTTTGAAAGCAAAATTTTTGCAAGTAGATAAATGGGTACTGCTTCGCCAGGAAAGGTAACAGTTTCCCATGCATCTAGTCCTGCCTGCCATGTGACCAGGGAAACATCTGCAGACTCAGACAGCGTCTTTGGCTGTAAACAGAGAAGAGCACCAAACCCCTAGCGTTAGACACGCCTGGCTTTCGACCAAGGCCAACCTTTGCCTCTACCTTCTCCATGGAATTTTATAACAACCTTCCTTAATTCTTAATTGACATGCTTTTTCTAATTATTTTTTATCACCCTATTCTATCCCAGGAGTTCTCAACCTTTTAAAGCCAGGGGGGCATTAGGTCACACTCCCTCAGACACCTTCGGGGGCCGGACGGCCATTTTGCCCTTCCCTCCACCCCATGGCACTTCCTGATGTGGCACTGTGGGCCACATCCGGCCCACAGGTTAAGAATCCCTGATCTATCCCAATCGACTTCTCTAATTCTCCTCTTTCAATCTCAAACCCCCCCCATGTTGTGCTCATTAATTTCCCACCCATTCCACACTTCATGAAGAGTTGATACCCGGAATCTGGTCTCTTGTGCAATGCACGAAAATCCCTCGTGCACCAAAGTGCTGCATGGTGCAGAAAACACTTTCTCCCCCCCCAAAAAAGTGGGCTTCACATGCCTGGGTGGAAAGAAGGGGGTCCTATCGGTCCTGCTGGCTTTAGTGCCCCCTACCCCCAAAATCACCCCGTCTCCCTCTCCCGGCCCCAATTCGAAGCCCACATCCACCCCGCCTAACCTTGCCGTGGTCCAGATAAGGTCACATTTGCTGCAGATTGAGAAAGCTGTGCCTTACACAAACATACACACACACGCGTGTGTGTGTGTGCGCACACCTCTGGATCCCAGGGGTTGAAGGCGCTACAGGAGAGCTGTATGTTTGTGTGTGTGTGAGATGGGGGGGGTTTCCGATGTCTCATGACAAAAATGGACCGCAAATTCCCCTTTCCGTCACGTGCAACAATTTTTCTCTTTCTCCCTGCAAAACCTCCATCGTCTTCTCTCCCCCCCCCCCCCAATAAAAAAGATTTCTGGCCTCTCAGCTCCCTAATTTCCAGCATCTTCCTAACCCACCCACCCTCTCAATAATATACTCCCTTCCCCATTAACCCTCATTCTCCAAATCTAGACTCCCGTCCAGTTTTAGAACAATGGGTTTTTGCACAGCGTCCAGACAAAGAACCGCATGGCAAGGGGGGGGGGGAGACTGATGTGAGATGGGGTTGTTGTGTTATTTTGCAAGGGGGGGTTGAGAGGGAGGAAGGGACCCCCAACACACACACACTGCCGCCGGGCCGGTTCGGGCCAGCTCCTCACAGTGGGTTTGGGTGGGCTTTTGAAGGATGGTGGCCTCAGTCCGTACACGGTCGATTGGGGGGGGTTCCATTGGGGTGCCACTTCTGGACGGACCCGAACCTGGTTCCTTCCTCGGAGGAGCGAGGGGACCAAGCAGAGAGCGAGGGGACGGAAGCTAGGGGACAATGAAGACGCCAGGAAAAGAAAACCCATCGTCCACAGAGTAAACAGAAGGGGTGGAAAATTTGCCCCCCCCCCAATAAACATCAATGTACAAAAGAGTTTGGGGTGTCCATTCCCCACATATGAAGGGGGACCTCCTTTGAAGAAGGACCTGGATGGGTTTGGAGGCCAACATCTCATCGTCTCAAAACATCCTGAGTTTGCCCTCCATCATTTCCAAACATTGGTTCACCTCTGGCTATGGAAAGGCTGCCTGGACCACCACCACACAACCCATTATCCACCCTGACTTACCCAGGACTCCGGGGCCTCTAGGTTGATGCCTCAAAGGGGTTTCAAAGCATCCTCGGTTTGCCCCTCATCATCTCCAGAACTTTGGTTCACCTCTGGGTATGTGGCCTGGACCGTCGCCGCCACCACACAACCCATCACCCACCCCGACTTACCCAGGACTCCGGGGCCCGTCTCCGTGTCCGGGGGGCCTCCCCGCTTGTTGTGCTCCTGGGGAGCCCCTGGCGGGGCCGGCCCGGTCTCGGGCATGGCCGGCCCGTCTCAAGGTTGAAGGCGAGGAAGAGGAGGGTGATGGAGGAGGAGAGGGCTGGACCAGAAAGAGGACTGCAGCATCGTGTGTGTGCGCGGGGCGCGCAGTGCGGTGGAAGGATGCAGGGTGCCTAGCGGGCAGAGGTTGGCAGGGATGCCCAGGAGAACATCTGGGAGGGTACCCGAGTCCCAGGTAACGACATGTCTCAGGTGGGCAAATGAGAGAGGGGGGGGGGTCTCTCTTCTCCCTCGGAGGAGAGGCAGACAAAGGACCAGAGGAGGGCAGGATGATGATGAGGATGATAACGATGATGATGGGTGCTAGCATGGGAAGCCAGGCGCTTTTTTTTTAATAGTGTGGTTGGCTTGCACCGCCCCACTGTCATCTGGACGCCCGTGTAGAGGCAAAGCAAAATCTTTTGATCCTCCTCTAACTGCAAGACCTCTCCATCCATTCCTCTTCCAACTTTAGGTAGGTCGGATCCAGCGCCGCTCAAATCTCCCAGAGTTTGTCCGGGGTCTAGTCCTGCCTGCCACATGACCACAGAAACCTTTGCAGAAGCAAGACAGTGCTGGCTCTTCGGCTTTGAAAAAGAGATGAGCACTGAACCCTAGAGTCGGAGCAGGACTAGATGCTGGAACGCTGTTTATTTATTTATTTATTTATTTATTTATTTATTTATTACCTTTCCTAATGAAGTGGTACCTCTTTATTGGCTTGCAAAAAAAAAATTTTCTTTCAAACCGCGACGCTGGCAGGAGTGCATGGAACGCTGTTACCTTTCCCACCGAAGCGGTACCTCTTTATCAATTTGCAAAAAAAACCACCCTGCTTTCAAACTGCAAGGTTGGCAGGAGTGTATGGAACACAGTTACCTTCCCCACCAAAGCGGTACCTCTTTAGTGACTTGGCAAATTTTTTTGCTTTCAAACTGCAAGGTTGTCAGGAACGCATGGAATGCTGTTACCTTCCCCACCAATGCGGTACCTATTTATCTACTACTAACACACCATTAATCTTATATGATAAGGTTTTCTCCATCTCACATTTTTTTCCTGCTCATTGCAATAAATACCTCCCTTCAGAACTTTATTTTTGAGCATCGAATCTCCTGCAAACATCCCTCCCCCCAAATACTACTCCCAATCTTGTTTTTTTCCATCGTTCTTGACCGCTAGTTGCTTCTTGGACAGAAGGTCAAGTGGGTATTTCTAGACACCGGCCAGAGACTTGACTGGGGGTAAAAATATCAGCAAAGTAACTCGACCAGGATTATTCGGTCCTTTTGCTGACGCTGAGAATTGATTAAAGGGCATTTCTAGGGTGTTTTCAGGGCATATAGCAGGGGTTCTCGACCTTTTTAAGCCGGGGTGGCCGGGTCACGCTCCCTCAGACAGCCTCGGGGGCCGGACGGCCATTTTGCCCTTCCTCCACCACAAGGCACTTCCTGGTGTAGTGGTGGGCCACGTGAAATGGTTCCGCAGGCCGCATTCGGCCCATGGGCCACAGTTTGAGAATCCCTGGTATATAGGGCTCGGCCTCTCTGGGGTTTCCCCCAAAGAGTTTTATGAGGATCGAAGTGAAGCAGGATGGGATTTGTTGGCACAAAAAAATCTTGAGGTTAATATGGAAATTAATCCTCAATCTGGGGAAACTGGAGGAAGTTCCTTTAAAGTTTATTGTTTATTCTTCCTTCCCCCCCCCCTTCAATAAACTAGATTTATTATATTTATTTACTTACTTATTTACTTACTCGACTTGTATGCTGCCCCACTTGCACAGTGAGTGCTAACATTATTTGTGCTATTCAAATTTAATTTAACTGGGGGTGAGGTGGGGAATTAAATTTTAAAAATTTGCAATTAACTGCATATGAAATGAGATGCATTTCTATTGAAATTTAAAGGCAAGAGAGGGAGCAAGCTCTACAATGCACAGTTTCTGCTCCCTCCAAAAGAAAATAAAACATTTGCAATTTGAAGATCCCTTTAATTATTATTTTTTTTTTTTGGGGGGGGGGGATTCCTTGCTTTGTCCATCCCTTGAAATCCAAAAAATAGGCTTTCTTATTAGGGTGTCCAGGTTTTGAGGGGGTTAAAATGAAAATTTCAACATCTGTGTCAGTTTGCATTTGTGAGTTTTATGCTGTTAGCCGAAGTTTGGGAAACTTTCCCCAAGAGGGCTGGATAGAAGTTTAATAAATAAATAAAATAAATATTGAACTATCCCCTCCTGGGGTAACAGCCCCTCCCTAAAAGGGACACACACGTTTTGCATCCCCAAAGATGCCCTCCAACCCTAAAGAGGGGGGAGGGAACCAGCCTCTCCTCCACCAAAAAATAAGCTAAAAAGAGAAAGATAAATTTTATGTTTCACAGGCAAAGCCCAGCTAGGCGGGAGAGCGGAGAATTTGAGGTGAGCCTTTTCTGGCTGACTTTCGAGGGTTCTGGGTGCAGTTTTCTCTGCTTTTTGCAGGCTGGGCAGTGAAGACCAGGCCTTCTTAATGTGATTTTTAAAAACTACATAATAATAATAATAATAATAATAATAATAATAATAATAAGAAGAAGAAGAAGAAGAAGAAGAAGAAGAAGAAGAAGAAGAAGGGAGGAGGAGGAGGAAGAGGAAAAAAAGAAAGAGAAGGAAGGAAGATGAAAGAATAAGAATAAGAATGGTAAAGGTTGCCCTTGCTCAGAAGCCAGTTGTATCTGACTTTAGGGTTCAGTGCTTATCTCTGTTTCAAAGCCGAAGAGCCAGCACTGTCTGCGTCTGGCAGACATTTCCATGGTCTTGTGGCAGGCATGACTAGACACCGGAACGCATGGAACGCTGTTTACCTTTCCCCACCGAAGTGGCCCCCTATTTATCTACTTGCAATTTCTTGCTTTCGAACTTTTAGGGTACCTGAGAATTTGGGACTTATCTGATTTGAAATTTAGGACTTATCTGATTTGGGACTTATCTGATTAGACAGCTCCGGTGTCTAGTCCTGCCTGCCATATGACCATGGAAACGTCCGCAGAAGCAGAGAGTGCTGGCTCTTCGGCTTTGAAACAGAGATGAGCACTGAACCCTAGAGTCGGATATGACTGGCTTTCAAGCAAGGGAAACCTTTACTTTTACTAATACTACTATTACTATTATTATTACTGTAGTATTAAAAGCAACTCTACTGGGAACTGCATATATACTCAGATGTTACCTTAACAGTTCTTAGGTCCTTGGTTATGGCTTGAACTGTTACCGTATATACTCAACTATAAGTCGTCCGAATATAAGTCGAGGTACCTAATTTGGACCTTTAAAACTAGGAAAATAGATTGACCCGAGTCTAAGTAACGGGTGGAAAATGCAGCAGCTGCAAGTGAGTTTCAATAATTAAAATACTGTACATGAAAATACGGTAAAGTTAATTAATTTAGACATTTGTGTGGGTATTTCTTTATTTATTTAATATACCGCCCTAATCCAGTGGATTAGTATGTTTTTGAGGGTTTACGTTGACCCGAGAATAAGTCGAGTCCCATTTTTGGACCTCATTTTTGGGGCTAAAAAGCCTGACTTATACTCGAGTATATACGGTAATTTTACTCCAGTCCTCAACTGTGAACCAAGTGGTTGATTTGTATAATAGCAATTAAAATAAGCAAACAAATAAATTATATTAATTTATTTGTTTGCTTGTGTTGATAGTTCAACACCCTATTCCAGACTTCTCTAAACCCTTTTTTAGTGGGCTTTGCAGAATGGGCGGAAAAATAAATATGAATGGGGGAACCCCCTTCCTCCCCTTAAACCCTCCCCCTCGTGACGTCATCCCTTTCCCTGGTGACGTCACCTCAACGTTCACACTGGGGTGCGTGTGTTCCCTTCTTTCCACCTTTTATTACACATTGGTGTACTCTGAGTCTGATAAAGGAAGAATTACGTCCAGAAAGTGGGGCGAATTCATGGGAAGCAAACAAAAACTCGCCCTCCTTGCGGGGCGGCGGCGCTGCACTTGACCATGCGCGGCTTCCTCTGAGCATGCACAGAGTGTGAGACAGAGTGACTATGGAAGGGCTTTGTTTTAGCATTTTAAAAATGCACCTCGAAGGGTTTGAAGGATTTGGAAAATTTTGCAAGCCTAAAAAGGACGAAATAAAAGCTTTCTCTGAACTAACAGATGCCAAGAATTAATCTTCCCCTAATTATGGGTTTTTTTAAAAGACTCTTCCCCAAAAAAACCGAGCCCAAGGAAAGGATTATTTATAATATAATAATTATTACTTATTCCATTTCTATCCCGTCCATCTGGGATATTTTCCCACTCACAGGACAGATTTTAAAAGCAAACCTCTTTGCAATAGGGAAAAAAAAATATGACACTAAATAAATAAACGCACTAAAAATTAGACATAAATAATACATGCACGAAGATTAGAGACTAAATAATTAACGCACTAAATAAATTATAAATAGGGAATTTAAAAAAAAAAAAACTCCTCACCTTGAACAAGAGGCGGCTGCAAAGGGCCGGTTTTTGCATGGCTTGGGCCAAGAGTAACGAGGAACGGGAGCCCCCAAAAGGAACGAAGGGAGGAACGACTCCCTCTCTGCGCGTTCTCCAGCTGAGCCTGAGAAGGAGAGGCGGCTCCGCCCCCCCATCAGGAGTCCACGCCCCCTTTTCCTCCGCCAGACCAATCAGGCTGCGGAGAGGCGCGCCGCCCGTCCTTGAAGCCAGCGCATGCGCCGCGAGGTGCTGGCAAAAGGAGAGTGCCATTTGCAAAAGGCGAGGGGGGCGTGTTTTACTCCCTTTTTTTTGCAAGGGAGGAGGGGGGCAGACAATTGGGTGGGTGTCTTTTTTGGGGGACCATGTGGCCTACCTTGCAGGGCGGGCTGTGGGTTGCAAGGCGTGCCAGGAGCCTCAGGCGGATCTGCAGGTGGGTCAGGGTGGCTTTTTAATGGGGGCGGGGGGGGGGCAGGCCGGTACCCAACCGGTGGAGCCCTTCTGTGCTTGTGCGTTGCGTCTTTCTTTCTAATTGTTCTTCTTTCCTTCTTTTCAACTGTTCATTCCTTCGTTCCTTCCTACCGGTTCATTCATTTTTTCTCTCCTTCCTTCCTTCTCATTCATTCTTTCTTTCTCTTCCTTCCAAACGGTTCTTTCTTTCTTTCCTTCTTCCCCAAACTGTTGATTCATTCATTCCTTCCTTCCTTCCTTCCAAATATCCATTCATTCTTTTTCTCCTTCCTTCCAAATTTTTCTTTCAATTTCTTCTTCCTTCCAGACTGTCTTCCTTCTTTGCAGCTTTTGAAGCTGAGATTGGGGTGGGGGGAGAACAGGCGAATCTATGTGTTTTTCTGGACTCCAACACCCATCATCCCCACTGGGGGACTTCTTAGGAGTGGAGTTTTTTCTCTTCTTTTCCACAAAGAGTTGATGGAGGGGGCAGTAACGAAATTTGTCTGTCTGCCCCCCACCTATATAAAACTTAATCTTTCTTAGTCACATTTGTATTGCCGCCCACTCGGCAAGCGACTCGGTGGCATACATCATTGTTATGGGCCTTGGAATCACCTTTGACATCGAGGAACTCTATGGATGACCTCCAAAGTGCCTTTAAATATTTTCCCTGACCTGGGAGTCCCGTCTTTCAGCACTATCACTAATTTCGTTTTTACGTTGCCCCAGCTATCCCATACACCTCCGACCTAGGGCAGCCTGATGAATAAATCAGGTTGAGTCGCATAGCCTAGTGGGCATCATACAAGTCCAATAAATCAAATCAGTAACTGCAGACTCAAGCCGGTGGATTCCTTTAGCGAGTCAATACATTTTATGCATTGGTTTCCTCTTTTCCTTCTGCCTTACCCAACATTATTGTCTTTTTCACCATTATTGTATTTTTTTTCACGATGTAACAATTAGCTAAAAATAAGAATACAGTATTTTTTAAATCACAAAGGTAAATAAATTGCAAAGCACTTGTGGATTAAAAACAGAATTGCAACATTAATCCAATATGCTGAAAATAAATGGAAAAATAAATAAAAGGAAGTTTAAAAATCTATTCAAAATAATGAGTTACCGTATATAGAGTATAAGTCGGGTTTTTTAACCCCCCAAATAAGGTCCAAAAATGGGACTCGACTTATACTCGGGTCATAAACGCTCAAAAGTACACTGACAAAAATGTCTAAATTACAGTAACTTTATCATATTTTCATATTTATATTCAGGACTATATTCGAGTATATACGGTAACCACTTTCATCGTCTCAGTAGTTGAAGCTCTTTCTGGAGTGAAATTCCCCCCCTCCCGAAAGGATGCACAGACCATTATTTTTGGGGGGAGACTTTTAGAGCCAAAATAATGAATTGTTGGACTTTTTGCCATTTTGCTTTGCCTCCAATTCCAGGCTTTACGGCGCGTCTGCCTCGAGGGACACCATCTTTGCCTTGTCTTCCGGCCACGGAAAATGCGGGGTGGCCGTGATTCGAACCAGCGGCCCGGGCAGCCGCTCGGCCTTGCTCAGCCTTACAGGCTCGGAGGAACCGCCGTCTCCGAGAACCGCCACCCTGCGAAGGATACGGGATCCTGGCTCGGCCGAAACCCTGGACCGCGGCCTCGTTGTGTGGTTCCCAGGTGAGGAAACGTCGTAGTGCATCATCATCATTATTAACTTATTGATTGATTGATTGATTCGTCAAGGTAATGGTCGCCCTTGCTTGAAAGCCAGTCGTTTCTGACTCTAGGGTTCAGTGCTCATCTCTGTTTAAGAGCCAGCAGTTTGTGTTTGCAAGACGTTTCCATGGTCACGTGGCAGGCACCCGCCTAGTCGCCGAAGTGCATGGAGGCACTGCTTACTTTCCCCACAGAAGTGGTCCCTATTTATCTCCTTGCAATTTCGAACTGCTCAGTTGGCAGGAGCTGGGGCAGAGACGGGTGCTCACTCCGTCCTGTGGTACTCGGGTCTCGAACTGCTGACCTTCCGCCTCCCAGTCAGCGTCTTAGCCACTTAATTAAAAACCTTTAAGGCAAGCTTTTGAGTGGTGGTTTGCTTTCCTTTTAACTTTGACCATCTTTAACTATTATTTGACCATCGTTGGAAGGAGGCTAAGTCAACCTCAAGTCCAGTCAGGATCGAACTCATAACATTCTGCCTGTAAGAAGGCTCTTTAACCCCTGAGCCACCAGGGTGCAATTCAGGTCACAGCCGTCCAATGAAAGAGGGTCAGGGCTGCAAAACCCTTTCTTGTGTTTCGAACCCAGAACCTGGTGCTCTTCAAGATGGCCGCCCTCTTCATGTTTTCCCCACAGGTCCCGGTAGTTTTACGGGCGAGGACTGCGCCGAATTCCACGTCCACGGCGGCCCAGCGGTGGTGAGCGGCGTCTTGCACGCTTTGGGTGGGTCTGTGTTCCCATACAGGGCTGTAGGAAAAAAGGGTCCCTCTAAAGGTCATCTAGGCATGCCCAAACTTTTCGGGCCATGGGCCGGTCATGTGTTCCAGTAGGCCGGTTACGTGGCCCCTCCCACCGGAAGCAGAAGCAAAACGTGCCTTGCAATCTGTTAGGCAACAGGATGAGATATGCTTTTGAGGTGCCGTTTTCTCTGCTTAAACCCTGGGTGCCCAAACTACAACCTGTGGGCCTGATCCAGGCCCTGATGCCAATTCATTCAGCCTGTGCCGCCCCTGAAAGTGGAAGTAAAATCCACCCGGGTGCATTTTACTTCCACTTCCAGGAGCAACAAGAGTGGCATGGACCGGGGGCTGACAGCACCATTTCATGTGGCCCACCACACCAGGAAGTGCCGTGTGGTGGAGGAAGGGCAAAATGGCTGTCCAGACCCCAAAGCTGTCTGAGGGAGCATGACCCGGCCCACGGCTTAAGAAGGTTGACAACTCCTGATTTAATGTGTTTTGACAAAGCAAGTGTGTGTACAGGAGAACTTCCTTCTAAACTGGCTGGCCGGATTCTCATTTTCCAGGCCGCCTCCCGCTAATGCGCCTCGCTGAGCCCGGGGAATTCACCAAACGGGCTTTTCAAAACGGGAAGTTGGACTTAACGGCCGCAGAGGGTCTCGGGGACCTGATCCACGCCGAGACGGAAAGCCAACGGCGCCAGGCACTGCGTCAGATGGATGGTGAACTCGGGGCGCTTTATCGGCGCTGGAGCAACGTCCTAACCAAGGCAAGAAACGGGCCTCGTTTTTCTGACGGGATTCCCCTCCCCCATTTTTGGTGGAGGCCCAGATGAAATGGGGCTGTGGGCCGCATCCGGTCCGCAGATCGCAAATCCCTGGTTTTAAATATAAATAAATAAATTTTTTTTGGCATAAGAATTACCACTCTGTTTGCACATCTATTTATCTCATTCTTTTCTCCAGAAATCCCCCCCCCCCCCCGCTTTGCTTTTAACTGGCTCCAAACATTCGCCAAGATTAGCAAACGGTCGCTTTCCACGTTTGGACGGGTCTCAATAATAACCCAAATATTGAATATATTTCATAAGCCAGTGGCTTCGGTCATTGTGGAGATCCAAACATTTGAAGTATCCGGCCTTTTAATTTCCCCGCAGGCACTGGCACACGTCGAAGCTTACATCGACTTCGGCGAAGATGATAACATTGAGGAAGGAGTTCTTGCTCAAGGTGGGCCATACCCTAATTTCCGGAATGTATTTATTTATTTATTTTTCTGATTTCTATTGCTGCCCAACTCCGAAGACTTTGGGCGGCTGGCAGAAAACAAAACCGGTTGCATTTTTTAAAAAAAACCAATTTAAAAAACCCGTTAAAACGGCCACCAAAAAAAATTTACATTTTTTTTTCCAGACTTCCTACCTTAAAGATGGGAGGCCACATTTTATCCAACTTTGCCCCAAACTTTCTGCCCCATGAATGACAAAATTCTAGTTCTCCTGGTGAATGGGGGAAGTAAAAGTCCCAAGCGTGGGGCAGACGTATAGCTTTGGGAAGTTACTTTTAGGGGGGGAAAGGTAATTAGTTACATCTTTTGTTCCCAAAGTTAATGGCGAGTTACAGTTTCAACTGCAGGTTTTTTAATTTGAAGTTTCTGTTTCAAACGCAAGTAACTCGTTCTGTCCATCGTTCTCAAAAGCCGCTGAGAAACCTCGTGTTACCTTTAAGTCTAATAGGTTTAGCTCAGGGGTGCCCAAACTAAGGTCGGGGGGCCAGATGCAGCCCACAACACCAATTCATCTGGCCCACAAAGCCCTCATCGCTCCTGGAAGCAGAAGTAAAACACACCTAGATGAATTGGGCACCCCTGGTTTAGCCTGTGAATTCATGGATGTGGAAGGGAAACAGATGTGGTATAACAGGGAAAACTGTGAAATTGTGGAAGGGAAACAGATGTGCCTTTTTTGAGGAGGGAAAGGTTTTCTCCCTGTGGGGACCATTTATTCTGTTTTAATTCCATTTATTTGCCATGCAGTGGAAGATGCAGTTGGGTCCCTGGAGAAGGAGTTGACGGGACACTTGCGGGACGGCCGCCGGGGGGAAAGGCTACGGGATGGAGTCCACGTGGTGATCGCGGGACCCCCCAACGCTGGGAAAAGCAGCCTCCTCAACTGCTTGTGTGAGTCTGGGGGAGGGGGGAACATAAATCAGTCAGAACGTTGTGTTCGATCCTGACGGGGCTCAAGGTTGAACGTGCCTTCTCCCATCCTTGGCATGGAAGCGTGATTGCTTACCTTGGCTGTCTCTCTTGCCCAGGCCAGAAGCCGGCGGCGATAGTTTCTCCCGTGGCAGGGACCACGCGGGACGTGGTGGAAACGGCCTTAAACATCGGTGGCTTCCCCGTGGTGTTGAGCGACACAGCCGGGCTGCGGGACACTGGTGACGTGGTCGAGATGGAGGGCGTGAGCCGGGCTCGCCAGAGGTGAATCCTAACGTTTGGCTCACTGCCTCGGAATGGAATCGGCTCTTTCCAAGATAGACTGCCCCACAGAATGGAGGTTCTGTTGTCAATTTCAGCTCATTAGTGCCAGGGAAGGTGCCCATTGCTCGAGAAACCCAACACGGTGCTGGTCGGGGATGATGGCATTTGTAGTCTTTTTTTTCCTAAAGGCGTTTCCAAGCTCTAAGCCAGGGATTCTTAACCTGTGGCCTGTGGGCCAGATGTGGCCCTTGGTGCCATTTCATGTGGGACCCCCACTGCCTCCACTACACATACCAGAGAGAGAATTTAGGGTGTGCATGCAAAGATGTTTGTGCAAAACCCAGAGAGGGAATTCAGGACGTGTGTGCAAAGATGCTCGTGCAAAACCCAGAGAGAATTCAGGATGGATTTGCAAAGATGCTCATGCAAACCCAAAGGGAGGATTTGGGTGAGTGAGCAAAGATGCTTGTGCAAACCCAGAGAGAGAGAAAATCCAGGATGTGCGTGCAAAGATGCTTGTGTAAACCCAGAAAGAATTCAGGATGTGCGTGCAAAGATGCTTGTGCAAGCCCAGAGAGAGAGAATTCAGGATGCGTATGCAAAGATGCTCTTGCAAGCCCAGAGAGAATTCAGGATGGGTGTGCAAGGATGGGTGTGTAAACCCAGAACGAGAGCGAATTCAGGAAGTTTTTTTGACGGCCGTTTTCCTCACAGGGTGAGCATTGCTGACCTCGTTTTGGCCATCCTGGACGCAGCAGAGGTGGCCCAGAAGCGCGGCCAACTGGCCCTGACCTTGATGGACATCCTGCCGCCTGAAGAGGCGCCGAAGGAGACCCGCCGGTACCTCCTGGTCCTGAATAAAGTTGACCTCCTGGCAGAAGAAGACCAAGGGGCCGTCCTTGAAGACTGCGCCCGTCAAGGCTTCTCCCCAGCTTGCTTACTCTCCTGCAAAACTGGAGAAGGGATCGGGACCTTCCTTCGGGCGCTGGGAGAACAGCTGGCCCACATGTAAGGACGGTGGAGGGAAGGAAGGGGTGGAAATATCAGAAAGAAACCCAGACCGACCCATTTAGCCCGTGCTTAGTTTGCATGCAAGATTGTTCATCCAGAGCCAGCGCTGTCTGCATTTGCAGGCGTTTCCGTGGACTTGTGGCAGGCAAGACTCAACACCAGAGTCTACAGAACACCAAGATTATCATAATCAGCCAGTGTAGGTGGGGAAAAAATTAATTTTTTAAAACAATAAAATCAGTGACGGGAATAAATCCTATGGAATAAAACTACAGGGAGTTACGGGAACCCAGGGGTCATCTAGCTCTGCCCCCCAACCATCTTTTCTCTTACCTTACAGATGTGGAAATCCTCTCTCAGGGTCCCCCAGCCCCACCCGGGCAAGGCACCAACTCTACTTAGCAAAATGCCTGGAGGCCCTGGGCCAGTTTGGACACTACCGGGCCACGGATCTGGCCCTGGCTGCTGAGGAACTGCGCCAGGCTCGGCGGTGTCTGGGGCAGCTGACGGGGCAGGTGGGATCTGAAGAGATCCTGGAGCTTATCTTCCGGGACTTTTGTATTGGCAAATAAAAGTTGGGGGAGGAGGAAGTGTGGATTTTCCTGACGGCGGTTCTGCAGTTTCCATGTTCTCTTGCTGGTTTCTTAACTGGGGTGACTGGGAGATCGGTTTCCTTGGAGGTTGGGCCTTGAGATGTCGGGGAATGGGGGGGATTTTGCAAGCAGGTGGAGAGAATGCAGAAATGCATCCCTCCAGAATTGATTGATTGATTGATTGATTGATTGATTGATAGAAGAACTGAGTCTGGAAGTGGACTTTTAGGCCATCAAGTCCAACCCCCTGTTCAATGCAGGAATCGAAATCAAGGCAGATCTGATCGTTCATTCATTGAAACATAGAATAACTGAATTTGGAAGTGGACTTTTAGGTCCTCAAGCCCACCCCTTGTTCAATGCAGGAATCGAAATCAAGGCAGATCTGATCATTCATTCATTCATAGAAACATAGAATAACTGAATTTGGAAGTGGACTTTTAGGTCATCAAATCCAACCTCCCTGTTCAATGCAGGAATCGAAATCAAGGCAGATCTGATCATTCATTCATTCATTCATAGAAACATAGAATAACTGAATTTGGAAGGCCCTCTGATTTAACCCTCCCTCAATACAAATGTCAAACTAAATTTGGCACTCATTAATCGATTTCCTGCCCATCTGGGAAATCCTCTCACTCTGGGTGGCGTAAAGGTGAAAGGTCAAGGTCACCCTTGCTCGAAAAGCTAGTCGTATCCGACTTGAAGGTTCAGTGCTCATCTCTGTTTACAGCAAAAGAGCCAGCTATCTGGGTCTGCAGAAGTTTCTATGGTCATGTGGCAGGCATGCCTAGACACTGGAGTGTACGGAATGCTGTTTACCTTACCACTGAAGTGGTCCCTGTTGATCTATTTGCAATTTCTTGTTTTTCAATGGCCGCTAGGTTGTGTTGCCTTTCTGCTTTTGTTTACTCTCTGATCTGTTTAATTCATAGAAGCCGAGCGTTGCGGCTGTAACATATTTCCCGTTTCCCTGTTCGTTCCAGGCTCCAGCGCAGGAAACAGACGCGGGTAAAAATATTTATAGTGCCTGGGAAGGACGTTTCCTCTGGCTCCAAGGGCTGCTTTTGTGTTTTCAAACACAATAACTGCATTTGATCCTTTTCTGTTTTCGTTTAGCAATGTTTTGGGAACAATAAACACAATGAGGCGTTGGTTACTTGTTCGTGAGTCACCGGAAAAAATGAGAATTTTACATTCCCCATCACCACTAGTTTAACGTGGCTTTTTCACATGGGTGGGCCGCAAATTATTACTCTACCCCACGGGTTCTCGACCTTTCAAAGCTGGGGGCCGGGTCACACTCCCTCAGGTAGCTTCAGGGGCCGAACGGCCATTATACCCTTCCTCCACCACATGGCACTTCCTGGTGTGGCGGAGGTGGTGGAGACCACATGAAATGGTGTTGTAGGCCACACCTGGCCAATGGGACATAGGTTGAGAACCCCCACTCTACCCACTACATCACACTTAACTGTTCACAACCATGATTGTCCCCTTATCGTGATCCTTGCCTATTTTCTTTCAATGTTTATCTTTGGCCCGCCTCGAAGGATGGGCGTACAGGAGAGTAAACCAGGTCTGTCTGTTACTGCAAAGCCGTCCCTTATCTGATGGTAACAGGGGACCTTTCTACTAGGATAAACAATAAAGGTCAACTGGCCCCTTTCCTGCTACTAACTAGGTTCCCAGCCAGCCAGCTGTTCCAGGAAACTTAATGAAGTTTCTTCTAATTAAACTTGGAGTGACCCGGGGGGGGGGGGGGCTTTCTCCCCTTCTGATTAATCTCCAGGGTGAATTTTTGCTCTGATTTAAATGACTTCTGGAGTGTTTTTCTCTCTTTGCATTAAAAAAAAGATACTAAACTGGCAAACAGACTCGATCTTCCTTGCGTGCTAAAAGTTTTGACAAAGTTTGTGCGTATGTGTCTTTTAAATCAGGATTGCTACGTGGCAAATTCCTGGCAGGTTGCAAACTTATTCTCCCAGCCCCCTCAACGTGAGTCTTGATAAAACTTAATGTTTAGATAGATAGATAAAATACATTAATGGACAGATAGGTAGATAGGCCATCTGATACATATCTGCCCATTCATGCATTTTATCTATCTACCTATCTATTATTATTATTATTATTATTATTATTATTATTATTATTATTATTATTATTATTATTATATTCAATTTAATTGCTTATCTATCTACCTATCTATTGCAATTGCTTATCAATCTAATTGCTTATCTATTTATCTAAATTGCTTATCTATCAATTGCTTATCTATCTACCTATCTTGATTGCTTATCTATCTATCTAAATTGCTTATCTATCTATCTACCTAGCTATCTTAATTGCTTATCTATCTTGACTGCTCATGTCTAAATTGCTTATCTATCTTGATTTCTTATCTATCTGTCTATCTTAACTGCTTATCTATCTATCTACATGCAATATTAATTTACATGCAATATTTTATTAGCCCTCTACTTTCTAAAGAATCACTTCAGTTCTTGACCACTGAAAAGAAATATATTTATTTACTGTATTTATTGATATATGCAAATATCTAGCAAATGGATTCCCTCCCCCCCCCACACACACACACAGTTGGCAGAAACATCATCTTGTTGCAAGACCTTAAAACCAAATTTCCTATCCTTCATCCACCTCTATAAAAAATACCAACGCTAGGGCCACGTGACCACAAGAGTTTCCTGAACATATACAGGGTTTCTCTCTCTATGTTTTAGGAGAAAACTGCAAACCTCCTCCCAATAATACTTTGGTTATTGGTTTAACGTGGGGAAAATTTCTCCAGTGGGTGGGGAAAAATGATATTATTCTCCATCCTCAAGGAATCCGGGATACACTGTGCTTTAACATGGAGGCTCCATTTGGGAATTTTGCAGACGGTGAAGCCATGAAAAGAAACCCAAACATTTCCTTCCTTTAAAGCAGGGGTGCCCAAACCTTTTGGGCTGTGGTCCGGTCACTTGGTTCAGGGAGCCAGTCACTATGGCCCAGGGGCCGGATGCGGGCCCCAACAACAAAACATCTGGCCCACAAAGCCCTCATTGCTCCTGGAAGCGGAAGTATGGGTGAATTGGCCTTGGGGCCCGCATCTGGCCCCCAGGCCATAGTTTGGGCACCCCTGCTTTAAAGCAAAAACCAAAGCAAACATACTTCTATATCACCCTATAGGGCTTAGTGCTCTCTGGACGGTTCACAAGTTAATTAGCATTTTGCCCTCATTAACATACTTTCAAACTTGGAAGGATGGAAGTCAACCTTGAGCCCTGGTCAGCATCAAACTCACATCCTTTTGTTTGCAGGACAGCAGTTTTAACTTCTGCACCACCAGTAATCTAGTATACTGTTTAATATATTGAGATACATTCGGAAATATCGGGGGGAAATCAGGTTCGAGATACAAATTTTTAATAGGATTCTTTTGAGCCATGAAATTCAATGCATTCCTATGGGAAATTCAAGAAAATAATTTTTCGAGGTATCACCTCAAAATTAAATTAGTATGTAGAGGTTTGACTGTATAGTTGTATAAATGTGTGCATGACAGCGAGGGGGGGTTTTCATATTGCTGTTTTTAAAGCTTTTTTATTGTTTTATATTGGTTTTAAATTGTGTACACCGCCCAGAGTCCATTGGATAGGGCGGTATATAAATCTAATTAATTAATTAATGACACAGAAAACTTAATATATACATACATGTCAATCCTGGCTGTTACAGAAATGCAAAAAAAGAAAAAAAGAAAGCACAATTTCCCCCATTTGTTGGGGCCAATTTGGGGGGTTTGAGGCTCCCCAAATTTGAGGATTTCGAAGAAATGTTCCCGCGGCTTCCAAAGCGTGTTGGAAATATGCCCGGATAACCATCCATGCAAGGAAATTCCAGGTAGGGTTGTGATTATGCGGGTGTAGTTTAATTTCACAGAAATGACAACCTAGTAAGGCAGGAAAGCCAGAGAGAGAGAGAGAGAAAGAAAGGCTACCATTGGCATGTCATGTTATTAGCCTTCTTGGGAAGGTGTTGAATTAAGATATTTACAGAGAGATGATGGTTTTTGTCGCAATAAAATGCTCGGTCGAGAAAAGTCTTCGGGGAATTTTGCCACAGCTTCCGTCCCCTCTGGTTTATTTGAACCCCTGGATTCTTCTGAGTGTCTAAAAACCCAGTCCTGTTCCAGACGCCCATGCGTCCAGGCCATAGGCTGCGTTTGCTCCGTTCTTTAGCCGCTGGGGTAGGGAAAAAAGCAAAGTAATACATATTGGAGGTGGAGGGAGCCAAGCAAATTCTACTTTCAAGAGTTTCTACCTGTATAAAATCTGTTTTGCTGGTGCAAAAAGCCACCTATAATCCTAATTTTGTGTCAGAAATTATTCTGGGTCAAAAGGATTTTTTCTGCAGAAACCCCGCTCAGGGAACGCCCGAATGAAGCACCTTTCATGTCCCCGAGATCTTTTCCCCTCCGAAGTGGTCCCTGTTTATCTACTTGCAATTTCTTGCTTTCGAACTGCTAGGTTGGCAGGAGCTGGGACAGAGACGGGAGCTCACTCCGTCATGCCGTACCTGGGTCTCGAACTGCCAAGTTGCTGGCCTTCCAGATAACAAGGCAAACTTCTTAACCGCTGAGCCATCGCATACCCTGATTCTACATCTTATCTACCCATGCCTTACAAATTGCAAGTGGCTAAGATGCCAACTGGGACGTGGAAGGTCAGCAGTTCGATTCCCGAGTACTGCAGGACGGAATGAGCGGCTGTCTCTGGCCCAGCTCCTGTCAACCTAGCTGTTTGAAAGCAAGACATTGCAAGTAGATAAATAGGAACCACTTAGGTGGGAAGGTAACAGCATTCCATGCACTTGGGTGTCTAGTCATGCCTGCCATGTGATCACGAAAACGTTTGCAGAAGTAGACAGCGCCGGCTCTTCAGCTTTGAAACAGAGATGAGCACTGAACCCTAGAGTCAGATACGACTGGTTTTCAAGCCAGGTTGACCTTTACTAGGCATGAAGTTAAAGATTTAAACATAGGTCAACAAGCCAGCAGTTCGAGACCCGAAGGTGGCAGGATGGAGTGCGCTTCTGTTGTCTGTCTCTGCCCAACCCAGCAGTCTGAAACTGCAAGAAATTTGCAAGTAGATCAATAGGTACCACTTTGGCAGGAAAGGTAATAGTGTTCCGTGTGTCTTAGTCATGCCTGCCACATGACCACAGAAACGTCTACAGAGGCAGACAGCGCTGCCTCTTGGGTTGTAAACAGAGATGAGCACTGAACTCTAGAGTTGGATAAGACCGGCTTTCGAGCAATGGCGACCCTTGAGCTCGCCCTTAAATCCCCTGAGTATTGTGTATTGATTATATTGTGACTATATTGTGTATTGATTATTCTCTATTGGGTATTGTATATTGATTATATTGTGATAATATTGTGTTTATATATACTGTATGACTATGAGCCACCCTGACTCGGGTTTCCCCTGATTGGGTGGCATATAGATGGAAAAAACTAAACTAAATTAAATTCGCTTTTTCACCCTTACCTGGGCTGGCCCCCCGGGGTCAAAGGGGGTTGGTTTGGCAGTTTCCCACCAGGGGTGTCCTTCTTGAGGTCCGGGAACCTGCTTCGGTCTAAGAGGGAAAAGAAGCAGAAAGCAGCACTTGGCTGATGGGTCTCAGTCTTTCTATTCAGAGCAATGGGGTTCATCCCCCACTCTGGACAAACATGCAATTTCTTGGCAAGGTTTTTAAAACTCCTAAAAGTGTCCCGGATAATCTACACACGACACACCACCAGTTCCCACCATGCTAGAAATAAAATACAGACACACACAAAAAATCTCAATGGGCAAGAGGAAATTCAGAGGAAATTCAAGGGGCAAGAGAGAAAATCTCAATGGGCAAGAGAGAAAATGTTAGGAAGTCCTGAAAAGGTAACTAAACCTAGGGCCAATCAGTACCTATTATTTATTTATAATTATTTTCTAATTTGTATTTTTTTAAATAAAAAGTCTGTACAGTCTATTTGTACAAACAGACAGATCTATCTGCAGATAGGTGGGAAAGGTGGAGGGCAAAAGAAAAAGGGGGCGGCCAAAAATGAGATGGTGAGATGGTATTGTAGAGACAATAGGCACAGAACTGAGCGAATTGAGGAGGATGGTGGAGGACAGAAGTGCATGGCGGGCAGTGGTCCATGGGGTTGCAGAGGGTCGGAGTCGACTGTGCGACTGAACAACAAAAAAAGAAATTACATTAAGCAGAGTTAGTAGAGTTAGGGAGGAGGGGAGAGAGAATTACATTAAGGAGAGCTAGATAGATACAGACAGACAGATAAATATGGAAAGGGATGGATAGATAGATTACTATTCAAAATACTGTATAGAGAGAGTGAGAGTGAGAGAGAGATCCAAGCAGGAAGGATAGACAGACAGATCCAAGCAGGAAGGACAGACAGACAGATCCAAGCAGGAAGGAAGGATAGATAGACAGACAGACAGATAAAGATGGAAAAGGATGGATGGATGGATAGATAGATTACTATTCAAAATACAGTAATACCTCATATAACATTAGTATCGAATAACACTAAAACCGCATAACATCAAGGAATCTGGGGGGAAGAATTGCATCAGATAACATTAAGATCCTATGGGATGCTTCAGATAACAACCGCGAAAGCCTGTGTAGTTACAATGTATCTCTATGGATCCCATAGAGGATCAGATAACACTAAAAATCATATAACACGAAGACTTGTGGAACCAGGTTTTAGTGTTATATGAGGTTTTACTGTACTGTATAGAGAGAGTGAGAGTGAGAGTGAGAGTGAGAGAGAGATCCAAGCAGGAAGGATAGACAGACAGACGCAAGCAGGAAGGACACAGACGGATCCAAGCAGGAAGGATAGACAGACAGACAGACCCAAGCTAGAAGGATAGATAGATAGGCAGGCATAAAGGAGATAAGATAGATAGATAGATAGGCAGGCATTAAGGAGACAGACAGACAGACAGACAGATAAGATAGGCATTAAGGAGGGAGATAGATAGATAGGCATTAAGGAGATAGATAGATAGATAAGCTCAACTCACCTATGGCAATACTTGGGTTTCCTTGGGCAGCCACACTTGGTTGCCCCTGCCACGAGGGTCCCAGCATGCTAATGAGTTTGGGGGTTAGAGCAACGCCACCAGAGTTACCCACAGAGCCCGGTAAGCTCCCTGCAGGGTTTGTTCCTGCAGCCGATCCAGGGTATCTCAAGGGTGGGCTGGCGGGAAGCGGCGAATTCATCTGCAGAAGAACGATTAATTAGTGGTTAAAGATGCTGAACTTGACAACTGTTAAGTCGGAAAGTCAACACCCAAAGGCTGTGTGACGGAGCAAGCATCCTGTGATCTGCCAACCTAGCAGTTCAAAATTGCAAGAAATTTGCAAGTAGATACATAGGTATCGCTTTGGTGGGAAAGGTGACAGCGTTCCGTGCACTCCTCCAAATCTAGCAGTTCAAAAGCAAGAAATCTGCAAGTACATGAGCAGGTACTACTTTGGTGGGAAAAGTAGCAGCATGCTGTGTGCTCCTGCCAACCAAACAGTTCGAAAGCAAAAAATTTGCAAGTAGATAAACAGGTACCACTTTGGTGGGAAATGTAACAGCGTTTAGTCTAGTCATGCCCACCACATGACCATGGAAACGCCTGCAGACTCATACACCACTGGCTTTTGACTGCAAACGGAGATGAGCACCCAATCTATAGTTAGACCTGACTGGCTTTCCAAGCAATAGTGACCTTTGGATATGTTAAGAGTGAAAAGGCATCAGTGACTTTAAAGGGGAAATCAGCCAATTTATTAGAGGTTCCAATTTATTTATCTCTTTATTGCATTTTTATACCGCCCATTTGGGATATTTCCCATTCTGAGTCTGCAGACGTTTCCATGGTCATGTGGCAGGCATGACTAGATTAAACATTGTTACCTTTCCCACTGAAGTAGTACCTGTTTATCTACTTTGCACATACAAATAACAAAATTATGTTTAAAAAAACCCAATAAAATTAAAAAAACAACCAAATAAGTACAGTACATCCTTAAAATAAACAGAATAAAATAAATAAAATAACTGGTTCTGCGGGTGAATAGAACCTCCTTGCCCCAGAATGGCCTATCTCCAAACTCCTATATCCCGCCACTCAAGTGCCCTAATTTTACCTAATTTTGCAAAAAAATAATAATTGAATTTTGGCCTCTAGATGTACTTAAGACACCGAACTTAACAACTGGAAGGTCACCAGATTGAGGCTCTGCCAACCTAGCAGTTCAAAATTGCAAGAAATTGGCAAGTAAATAAATAGGTACCACTTCACTGGGAAAGGTAACAGTGTTCCTTGTCTAGTCCTGTCTGCCACACAGCTATAGAAACCTCTGCAAACACAGACAGTGCTGGATCTTAGGCTATAAACTAGGGATTCTCAACCTGCGGCACCATTTCATGTGCTCCTCCCACCACCTCCACCAACCCAGGAAGTGTCCTATGGTGGAGGAAGGACAATTGGACTACCCATTATGCTAATGGGCTCTGTAAGCCGCCCAGAGTCGGGTCTTCCCGAGTGGGGCGGGGTATTAAATACAAATAAATAAATAAATAAATAAAAGGCCATCCAGCCCCTGAAGCTGTCTGAGGGAGCGTGAACCAGCCCCTGGCTTTAAAAGGTAAAGAACTCCAACTATAAAACAGAGATGAGCACTGAACCCCTAGAGTCGGATAAGACCGGCTTTCAAACAAGTGCGACTTTGGCCGACCTTTCCCTACTCCCCCATCATCCTCACCCTCATCCGGAAGCAAGACTGCTTGGTTTGCTCTAACTGATCCATCATCTGGGACTTCTCCTTCATGAGCTTCTGTTGGTCCGTCAACATCTTCTTGACCTCGGCTTCGTGGGCTTCCCGCAGCACCAACTTGTCGCGGTCAGCCTGGTCCTGCTGGGCGCTGAGCCGGCGGTCCCGGTCCAGGAGATTGTGGGCGCAGGTGGCCCTCTGCTTCTCCAGGAGGCCGTTCTGTTGCGCCACCTCGTTGACTCGTTGGTCAACTTGGCGGGCCAAGATGTTGACTTGGTTCTGCAGGTTCCCAGAAAGCCCCAAGCAGACATCCTTCATGCTGGTGATCTCCGAGTGGTAGCAGCCGGCCAGCTGGCGGGTGGAGAGGGCCTGATCCACCGCCGAGACCAGCTTCTGCCGGGCCGGCTCCAGTTCAGACAAGATCTTGGTTTCCAGTTCGCGGTATTTTTCCCCTTGAGTTTGGGTCTGGAGCTTCTCCAGTTGGCAATTCCGTTTCTCCTCCTCGCTCAACTCCAACTTGTCCTGCGAAACTTTGGCCTTCTGGGCGAAGGTGTCTTGGTCCATCTTAAGCCGGAGCTCCAGGGCCTTCAGCTGCTCTTGGAGGGCTGAGACTTGGACTGAGGGAGAGGGAAAGCCAGGAGGAGGGAGAGGAGAGAAGAAGAACCAGAAGGACATTCAGCCATTAGGAGTAAACGTGGATCTATCTACCTGTCTCAGAGGTGCCCAAAAACTATGTCCCCCAGGCCAGATATGGGTACGTTTCACTCCCGCTTCCAGGAGCGATGAGGGCAGCGTGGGCTGGATGGATTGGTGTTGGGGGCCAGATGTGGCCCACGGACCATAGTTTAGGCACCCCTGATTTAAGCAGAGAAAAATGGCAGCTTAAAAATTAGCTCATCCTGTTGCAAAGCAGATTGCAAGACGCGTTTTACTTCTGCTTCTGGTGGGAGGAGCCACGTGACCAGCCCGCTGAACCTCGTCACTGGCCTGCGACCTGGAAAGTTTGGCCACCCAGATCTATCTCTACTTAATGTGACTCTATCTTTCTATCTATGTCCATCCATCCATCCATCTATCTATCTATCTGCCAGTATGTCTATCTATCTGTCTGCCTATCTACTGTCTGTCTATCTGTCCCTTTCCATTTTTATCTATCTGTCAGTATGACTATCTATCCTCTTTGTGCCCATCTCTATCTTCCTTCTTTCCATCCATCCGTCTATCTACTGCCTGCCTGTCTATGTTTGTCTATCTATCCTTTGTGCCCATCTATCAATCCATCTGTCCCTTTCCATCTTTATCTCTCGCTCTCTCTATTTTTCTGTGCCAATCACTCTAGCTAGCTAGCTATCCATTCTTTCTGTGCCTATCTATCTATTTTTCTGTGCCAATCTATCTATCTGCCTATCTATCTATCTATCTATCTATTTATTATTATTTTATTTGTACCCCACCTTCCTCCGAAGACTCGGGCCAGCTTTACAACTAAAAACAATTAAAACACATAAATAAAAATTAAAATTGCCTATCTATCTATTTTTCTGTGCCAATCTATCTATCTGCCTATCTATCTATCTATCTATCTATCCATTCTTTCTGTGTCTATCTATCTGTCCTTTCTGTGTCCGTCTCTCTATCTGCCTATTTAATGTTATCCTATCTATCTATTTATCTATCTATCTCTAAATGTAACTTTCTTTCTACCTAATATCCTATCTATCTATACTTTTTGTGCCCATCTATCTATCTATCTATCTATCTATCTATCTATCTATCTATCTATCTATCTATCTATCTATCTATCTATCTATATCTTCTCTAATAAAAAGGGTGCAGATCTATAAGATAAACCACCACATGACACTGAGCCGTTAAATTTAATTGGGGTTGGGGGGGTTGAGATTTTTGGCCACGAATCTAGAGCCGGAGAGGTTGTAAGGTACAGTATTGGATTGGGCTTTACCACGTCTGACCATTAGGACTTGGGGCACCCTAACCTTTCTTAGGGTCATTAAGGCCGCTACAGGAACACAGTAAAAGCCCGGGTTACAACCGCCTCGGTTTAAGTTTGCTCCAGTTTAAACAGCAAATCCTATGGAAATGCGTCCTGGTTTACACATTTCCAATGTTTGTTTCGGTTTAGAATGATCAATTCAGGATCATTTTTTTTTACTTTTCAATGCATCTCTATGGATGTTTCAGGTTACAATTTTTTTCGGGTTACAACGGAGGCTGTTGGAACTGACCTCCGTCGTGCCTCAGGTTTTTTTTTTTACTGTATTTCCAAACCTTCAAGGCCCAGTTCAAGAGCTATGCACAATGGGGAAGGTGTTTGGGGTCCTTACCTGGGCAGGACAGGTTGAGAAGATGGAGGTTAAACATACACTCCTGGGCAATTTGTCGGACCAGCAAATTATCCTTCTGAATCTCTTGCATCTTTGCCTGGAAGACATTGAAGAGCCAATTAAGGAAATTAAAAACATTTCTTCTCCACACCTCACCTGTTTTTTATAAGATTGATTTTGTCATATTTCAAGGCTAAGAGGCTTCCACCCCTTATATATTTTAATAGGACGGGTAAGTCTTTAAAAAGGGACTTTGTTGGCTTAGTGAAGATGGTGGCTGACAAGCTCAGCGGTTCAAGACCCGCGTTCTGAAACAACTGTAAGTAAAGAATACTTTTGTTGTTTCTCAACATAGTCTAGAGCAGGGGTGCCCAAACTATGGCCCATGGGCCAGATCAGCGCCTGACGCCAATTCATCTGGCCCATGCTGCCCTCGTCGCTCCTGAAAGCGGAAGTAAAACACACCTGTATGGGAACAACGTGGGCTAGATGAATTGGAATTAGGGCTGGATCTGGCCCACAGGCCGTAGCTTGGGCACTCCTGGTGTAGAGTGTTTGATTGCTAGTCTAGAGCAGGGACTAAAAGGTTTGGCGAGAACTTGCAAGCTCAAATTAAAGGTGTTTGTAAGTCTGCTCCGCTTTCAAAAGGTCACGTTTGCTTGAAAACCAGTCGTATCCGACTCTAGGGTTCAGTGCTCATCTGTTTATAGCCAAAGAGCCAGTGCAGTCTGAGTCTGCAGACATTTCTGTGGTCACATGGCAGGCACAACTAGATACTGGTGTGCACAGAACACTGTTACCTTCCCAACCCAAGGGGTACCTGTTTATCTACTTGCAAGTTTCTTGCAATTTCAAACTGCTAGGTTGGTAAAGCAAATCTGGCCAGGTTATTCTGCTATGGTAATAGAGTAAACTAGGGGTTCTCAAGCTTCTTAAGCCGGGGGCCGGGTCACACTCCCTCAGACAGCGTTGGGGGCTGGACAGCCATTTTGCCCTTCCTCCACCACATGAAATGGGACTGTGGGCTGCATCCGGCCCACAGGTTGCAAATCCCTAGAGACCATACTGCCAGTGACTCAACACCAGGTGGTTAGCTAACCTGACAATCACTGAAATAGTAATAACATGGGAATTTACTTGCCAGATTATCCTGCTCTGGTCATAGAGTAGACCCTCCTGCCAGTGACTCAACGCTGAGCGCCAGGCAGCAGTTAACCAACCTGACCAGCCTGGAGGACTACCAGCCTGGAGTGGCGAAGTCAACAGGGAAGGGTAAGGGTTCCCAAATGGATTAAATCCCATTTGAATCTATCTTGGTGGAGGGCAGCAGCTTCATCAATTCTGGCCCGAGGATGCCAAAAGGGCTCAGGACCAGAAAGGGACTTGCAGAACTGGATCGAGCGTACTCTGGTTGTCATGTTGCAATGCAGAAGGCTAATGGAAGATATACTGCACTATATTCTCAAGACAGTCTTCATGGCTGATCACCATTGGGGGCTGCGGTGGCTCAGGGGTTAAGAAGCTCACCTTGTTAGCTGGAAGGCAGGCAAGTCAGCAGTTTGAGATCTGGGTGCTGCATGGCGGATCGAGCGCCCGTCTCCATCCGAACTCCTGCCGACCTAGCAGGTCGATAGCAAGTCATTGCAAGTAGATAAATAGGGACCACTTGGGTGGGAAATTATTGGGGTGGAGGGTATGAGAGATAAGCACTGAACCCTAGAGTCAGATACGACTGGCTTTTGAGCAAAGGTGACCTTTAGCAATGGCGCAACGTGGTTGGTAGGAGCTGGGACAGCCGACCGGGCGCTCACTCTGTCCACGTAGCGCTTGGGTCTCGACCAGCTGACCTCCCCGTAGCCAAGCTGTGTCTTCAGCCCGAAGCCACGGCCTCAATTAAAACCCTGAACACAATGCACTCGGCCAGACGTACCTTTTCATTGTTGCAGTTCCTCAAGGAGTTGTTGAGGCCAGCGGCTTGCGCCCGGACCACCCGGGTCTCGGTCTGGCTGGTGTTGAGCTGCCGCTTGAGCCCAGAGAGGTCCTTCTCCAGGGACTTCCCGCGGGTCGTGCAGTTATGGAGCTTGATGTTCAAGCCCCGGACGTGCTCTTCGGTGGCCCCCAAGGGGTTCCCGTAGAGCATGAAGAGGACCAAGCCCAAGATGATGAGGAACTGGATGAGGGAGAGGAAGAGGAAGAAGTATTTGATGTAGAAGCCGCAGTCCCGGCTGGGCTTCTCCTTGGCCTCAAAAGCCAACTTGCTCATGGCGTACGCGTTCTTGTCCATGGTGGCATCTGCTGACTCCGGCCAGCCGCTCAGGGTTTCATCCAAACCTTTCCCTAAGTGTTTAGCTTGTGTCGTGATTAATATTTCCTCCTGCCCCACGGGACTCCTTCCTTCCTTTCCTGTCTGCCTGGGCCAAAAGTCTTAATTTCCTTTGTCCCCAAAGTTGAGCACCGTGCAAAGGCTTCTCCTTTGTTCGTCTTTCCGCTGGGCGGCCCGCAACGCCTCCGGCCCACTCTTAAGCCGTCTCCGATGACCCTCGGAAAGACGTCAGATGGCGTTTGGGGGTGACCAGGAAGCCCGCGGCAGGAAGCTGGACCTGCGCCCGGGCCCTAGGAAATTTCTTGGCTCACCCTCTTGAGATCCTGATAAAAGTTACCGTATATACTCGACTATAAATTGTCCCAAATATAAGCCGAGGTACTGAATTTGGACCTCTAAAACTAGGGAAATAGATTGACCCAAGTATAAGTCAGGGGTGGAAAACGCAGCAGCAGGTAATTTTCAATAATTAAAATATATGAAAATATGATAAAATTAATTAATTTAGATATTTGTGTGGGTATGTTTTTGTGTGTTTACATTGACTCAAGTATAAGCCTAGTCACATTTTTGGTCCTCATTTTCGGGCGTAAAAAACCTGACTTATACTCGAGTATATATGGTACAGTACTCTGGAAGTTACTCATAGGAGGGGGCGAGAGTCTCAGACCAGCTGCAGTGGCCCAAAAGTCTACTAGACTTTCCCCCAGCTTGAAATAAAATCATTCATTCATTCACTTATAAATTCATTCATTTATTCATCTACTGGAAAACCCCTACTTACGTAAAAAGTCTGTTCCGTAGGCTTTAATGTAAATCGGTTTTTTATGTAACTTGAATCAAACCCATAGGAAAAATGAATTTTTACTTAACTCAAAGCAAACCCATAGGAAAAACAACTTTTTTACATAACTCGAAGCAAACCCATAGGAAAAATTGATTTTTATAGAAGTCAATGCAAACCTGTAGGAAAAGTGGATTTTTACATAAATCGAAGCAAACCCATAGGGAAAATTGATTTTTATGTAAGTCAAAGCAAACCCATAGGAAAAATGAACATTTTACGTAAGTCAATGCAAACCCATTGGAAAAATGGATTTTTTTACATAACTTGAAGCAAACCCATAGGAAAAATGGATTTTTACATAACTTGAAGCAAACCCATAGGAAAAATGAATTTTTACATAACTCAAAGCATCTGGAAAGATGTATTCATGAGAAGTTTTTTTCAAAAAAATGTAATACTTCAAAGATATTTTTACTTAAAAGTTTTAAAACTTATGGAAAGATGCATTTATGAGAAGTTTTCAAAAAAATGTAATATTTCAAAGATATTATTTCGTTTTAAAAGGATTAAAACTTAATAGTTCTGCATTGTAGACACAATTTTTTAAAAAAAGGTTATAACACCATTCCCCCCCCCCCTATTTTACTATTTACCCTATTTACCCCCTTTTACTTACCCAAAGTATACCTTAATATTCACTATATAGGAAAAGGTTTCCCTTGCTCGAAAGCCAGTCGTATCCGACTCTAGGGGTCAGTGCTCATCTCTGTTTCAAAGCCAGATCCAGCGCTGTCTGCTTCTGCAGACGTTTCCGTGGCCATGTGGCAGGCATGACTAGACACCGGAGCGCACGGAACGCTGTTTCCCTTCCCGCCGAAGTAGTTCCTATTGACCTACTTGCAAATTATTGCTTTCGAACTGCTAGGTTGGCAAGAGCTGGGACAAAGACGGGAACTCATATATACATATATTTCACTTTATCCCACAAACTTACACACTAACCCCACAAATATAACCCACCGCATAATTTATAGCGTATTTCTATTTATCATGTCTTTATATCTTCGTATGAATATACCCTATAAAATTAAAGCTTTTTAAACAGCCCACGAGGATGACTTTCATACAGTATATAATCATAATTATTGTCGCTACGGCGGGTGGGCGGCAATATAAATTTGAACAAATAAATAAATAACTGCACACAGAGAGCTCGCCCCATGGCTGTATTAAAGAGTTAAGGGGGTGCCCCACTGAGGAGAAACACACACACACCCCAAAAATAAGGAAAACTAAACCCCCCACCTCGCCTCCTCTTGAAGGAGAGAAAGAAATGTTTTTTCCTGAGGGAAACCCACTCGCCCCTAGACAGGAGCCGGAGATTGGGGGGGGGGCTCCAAAGGGCGCATGCGCAACAGCAGCCACGACGTCCCTTGTGAGGAGAATTAACACGCCTCGAGCCGCCGCCGCGCCCCTTTTTCCCGCCTTTTTCTACCCGCAGCTGAAACCTCTTCTCAACTCCTCCCCCCTCCCCTCTCCGTCTATCCCTGCGCGCGCCTCCGAGGCGCAGCGGATCCCCTTTGGCTGCCGCGCGACGTTTGTCCCCGCCTTCTCCTCGTGGCAGCCAATGGGGAGCCTTCTCACCTCATGCGAGCGCGGTGATGGATGGAGCCCCCTCCTCAGTCGTCCCCTTCCCCGCCCTTTTCTCGCCGCAGCCTCTTCCAACTCTCCGCTCAAGTCTCTCAGCCTGAGGCGCAGAAGGTCCCCATTGGCTTCTGAGCCGCTTTTGTCCCGCCTTTTCCCCGCGGCAGCCAATGGGGAGGCTTCCCACCTCAGACGCGAAGGCGAGCGAAGCCGTGGAAACGGAGAGCCCAGGGAATTCTCAACCTGAGGCCGGTATGCACTCTGCGTACGCTCAGGAGCTGGGGTCTCGAACTGCGGACCTGCCCAACCATCCAGGCGTCCAAGTTCAGCGTCTCAACCATCAAAGCCACCTCAGGGACCCTCTCTTAAGTTAAAGAGGTGTGTGTGTGTCACAGAAGCTTTACCTCAGAAACAGCGATGCAATACAATGGGCCTGGGATAGTCACTAAAATCGATTGAGGCTATAAAACTTGTGGAAATGTAAAACTTAGAGCAGAATGCGATTCCTGCCAACCTAGCAGTTCGAAAGCAAGAAATTGCAAGTATATAAATAAGGACCACTTCGGTGGTAAGGTAGCAGCGTTCCGTGCGCTCACGTGTCTAGTCATGCCTGCCACATGGCCACGGAAACGTCTGCAGAAGCAGACAGCGCTGGCTCTTCGGCTTTGAAACAGATGAGCACTGAACCCTAGAGTCGGATACGGCGGGCTTTCGAGCAAGGGTGACCTTTACTAAATTTATACTCTCTCAAATGAGTGTCTTGTCTTTGCATTACCAAGGAGGGAAATTTCAAAAAGGAACAGCCTGCTTGGCAGGAAAAATAATCATTTTTAAATGGACTGGGAAGTTACAATAGATTTTTGCATAATCCAAAATGTCTCCCTTTTGCCTGAAAAGCGGAATTTCCCCGGTTTCAGCTGCATTTTGATGTGCGTCTTCTTGCGACTGAAAACAAAATTGGGTGGAAAAAATCTTCAAAGGTAGCATTTGGTTCCTTTAAATTCATCCTTTCCTGAAACGAGGAAGATAATTTTTTTAAAAAAGCAACTCAGGAAAATACAGCAATTCGTCTTTGAAGTGCCACAACGTTTTGATTTCTTGTTTTGATTGCTCTCCAAAATAATAATAATAATGATAATAATAACGATGATAATAATGATGATGATGATAATATGATGATGATATTAACCCAAAATGTTGACACATTTAATAAGTCTTAAAAATCTTTTATGGGAGTTTAGCCCATGAATTCGTGAAGTTCTTGAAAGATCTATTCAGAAGCACAACCCGGCTAATTAATTTACTGTCACATAATTGCCTATGTGTACAATTAAAGCAAAGTGATTGCACTTCCTGTACTATATACCTACCTCCAGTGATGGGATGTAGCAGGTTCTCACCAGTTCTCCAGAACCGGTAGTAACTTTTCCCAGAGTCCCAGAGAACCAGTAGCAACTTTTGGGGGGAACCACCTTCGGGGCTTACCTTTTCACTGGTTTCCCCACTGCACATGCGCGCCAAGCACTTGGTGTGCATGCATGCCTACAGTGCTTGGCGCATATGCACAGCCTCCTTGCTGTCCTCCCAAGCAGAGAGGAGAAAGAGAAGCTGCTAGCCTGAAGCTCCCTATAGCCTGCTCCCCAGGGTAAGTGACTCACCTTTTGATGTGGTGTGTCTGTGTGTATTTTAATGTGTATTTAATACCTTTCCCTATATTGACGTATTACCACAGTTCCTAAAAAGTCCTGGCGGCCTGGCTTGGGGTTTTTAAGCAAAGTCTTGGAGTTACCTCATCAGTAAGCTACACCTGTGCTGTTCCAAATGCTGTTCCAATTGGAGAAACCTTTAGGAGGTACAGCTGCTTTACATTTACATTAAGGCATATTATCCTAGAAAACTGGTTAGGCAAAGACTTAGTACCTAACTTCTTTAACTGTTGAAAAGTTGAAAAGTGCCAAAATGAAGCTATCTTGTGGTGAGTTCATTCTGTAGTTTCTTCCATCTGACCTAGTGTGAGAAAGATTAGCCAGAATAAGCTTTAAGCTCTGGTTTAAAAGCTCTGGTTGATTTGTTTTTGGGGTGGGTGGCTGGCCGGCTGTATTTTAATGTATTTTTTTATTTTATTTTTTTATTTAATTTATTTACAGGTTTGTGTTGTGGGTGGGTGGGTGGGTTGAGGAGTGTGTGTGTGTGTGTGTATTTATTTTTATTTTTTATTACTATTTTGAATTTTTTATTTGGCTCCGCCCATGCCATCACGACATCATGATGTTAGCTCTGCCCACACTGTGATGATGTCACGGTGGGGTAATAAAATTTTTGACATCCCACCACTGCCTACCTCTTATAGTTTAATGACCTCTCTGAGCGGTTCACAAGTTAATTTGCATTTTGCCCTCATTAACATGCTTGGGTACTCATTGAGCTGACCTTGGAAGGATTAAAGGCTGAGTCAACCTTGAGGCTGAGTCAAGATCGAACTCTCAACCTTTTGGTTGCTGGACAGTAGTTTAACCACTATCTCTTCAGTCCTATACAGCAGTTACAGAACTCAATATTTTTGTTAGTCTGTGATATCTAAAAGACTTTACATATTTATTATAATTTCTGAGATCTAAAGTCTTGGACTTTTAGCTTAAAACTAGCAGAACCTGGTACGTATTAACTTTAAAGATTACCAGGTTAAGAGGGACCCTGCCTAGGGGTTTCGCAACTTATGGCCCATGGGCCGAATCCAGCCCAGGCACCAAATTATGTCCCTGACCTCACTTCAGCTGCCCCCACCGCAGCTGTCATAAATGTGTTTTCAATAGCCGTAAATTAGTCCGCAACCATCATAAATGCATTTACAACAGCCGCAGGTGTGTTTATGGCACCAGTCCGGCCCACTCAGCAGATGTTTCAATGGTCATGTGGCAGACATGACTTCATGCCAGAACGCTGTAACCTTTCCAGTCGAAGCGGTACCTATTTATCCACTTGCAATTTCTTGCTTTCGAACTGCTAGCTTGGCTGGAGCTGGGATAGACAGAAGCTCACTCCGTCAGGCAGGACTCGGGTCTTGAATTGCCAACCACCCGACCACCTGTCATCAAGCTCAGCATCTTTAACCACTAAGCTACTATGGCCCCCTTTTAAGTTGGCTTAACCAGTGAAACTACAAAATTCCTACAAAAAAGTAACTTTCTTTGTTTGTTTCTCTGGGCTTCCCCTTTGAAACCCTAGCTGTGAGGCCTTTGAGCATACACAGAGTGCCTGGAAATAAACATTTCACTTCTCCCTTTCCCTGGTCACATGGCAGGCATGACTAGATGCTGGAATGTTGTTACCTTTCCTGCTAATGCAGTATCTCCTTGCACATTTCTTGCTTTTAAACTGCTAAGTTAGCAAGAGTGCATGGAACGTGGTTACCTTTCCCACCCAAGTGGTACTTGTTTATCTACTTACAAGTTTTTGTTTTTGGACTGCTAGGTTGGCAGGAGGAAATGGAACGCTGTAACCTTTCCCACCAAATCAGTGCCCATTTATCTACTACTAAATTACTTGCTTTCGAACTGCTAGGTTGGTAGGAGTGTTCAGAACACGGTTACATTTCCCGCCAAAGTGGTACCTGTTTATCTACTTGCAAATTTATGCTTTCGGACTGCTAGGTTGGCAGGAGCACGTGGAATGCCATTACCTTCCCCGCCAAAGCAGTATCTGTTTATCTACTTGCAAATTTCTTGCTTTTGAACTGCTAGATTTGCAGGAATGCATGGAATGCTGTCACCTTTCCCACAAAGTGATACCTATTTATCTACTTGCAAGGAGCTGGGGCAGATGACGGATTTTTCTACACACACTGGTGCTCATACACTACACACAACCCAGGCCAGACATGTTCGCTCTTTCCAACTTACAAGCGGGGGACAGAATGCAAAAGGCCAGAAGCCCCCAGAATAAGTACCGGAAGGGGGGGCACCTGCGATGGGCAGAGGATGATGGCCGGGCCCGGATGCGGCGCTGGAGAGAGGCGATTTCAGCCAAGTAGCTTTGCCTGTCGAGGAGAGAAAAACGAGTCGGTGAGGTAGGCCTCCCTCTTGAATATCACCAAGAAGAACAGGGAAAGAAGCTCTTTGGACCAAAACCCGCATTTTCCCTGGTCATGTGGCAGGCATGACTAGATGCTGGAACATTGTAACCTTTCCTGCTGAAAGGTTTATCTACTTGCAAATTTCTTGCTTTTGGATTGCCAGTTTGACAGGAGCGCACGGAATGCTGTTACCTTTCCTGTCAAAGCAGCACCTGATTATCTACTTGCAGATTTCCTGCTTTTGAACAGCAAGGTTGACAGTAGCTGGGTCAGATGACAAGAGTTCACTCGGTCGTGAAGCACTCGGGCCTCAAACCTTTCTCCTTTTGGCTTAGCCGTGTGGCTCCGAATTTCTTCTCCAACGTGGGGATCGAGACCTTGGCTCTATCACTAAACCGATGTCCTTACGCCACCTCATCCTCACATTTCAGTTCAATTTATGTGAAGAAGACAAATTACGACAATGACATGTGCGTTTCTTTGTATGTGACGTGACTCACAAGCTTTCCTCGAGGGCGGTTTGCCTTGCATCGCACGCTTCCTTCTCGGCCTCAGCCGCATCGCGCGCCTCCAGAGCTTCCGTTAGCTTGAGTTTGAGTCCCGCCACCTGCTCTCGCCACTGCGCCATTTCCACTGCCGGGAAAAACATTGGAAAGCTTGAATGACAGAAAGGAATCAAAACTAAGGCTTTTATTTGCGATATTTACTGTCAGCCAATCAATCGCTTTATTATGGCCAACGACTAGCACAGTAAAACGAGGGTTTTAATTCAATTAATTACTTTTAATTCAGTTCATAATTCAATCCAACAATCGTCTTTTGCTCATTCCAGCTTATTACATTTCAACTTGATATGGCTGCAGCCGCTCAGTGGTTAAGAAGCTTGCCTTGTTAGCTGGAAGGCCGGTAAGTCGGCAGTTCGAGACCCGGGTACTGCATGGCGGAGCGAGTGCCTGTCTCTGTCCCAGCTCTTGCCGGCCTAGCAGTTCGAAAGCAAGAAATTGCAAGTACATGAAGATCAATAGGGACCGCTTTGGTGGGGAAAAGATCTTGGGGACATGGTAAAGGTCAAGGTTTCCCTTGCTCGAAAGCCAGTCATATCCGACTCTAGGGTTCAGTGCTCATCTCTGTTTCAAAGCTGAAGAGCCAGCATTGTCTGCTTCTGCAGACATTTCTTTGGTCATGTGGCAGGCATGACTAGACACCAGAGTGCACGGAACGCTGTTACCATCTCACCGAAGTAGTCCCTATTTATCTAATTGCAATTTTGAATTTTCTCCAGCAAAAATCGTTTCAACTCAGAATAATTTCTGACACAAAATTATTATTAACTTGCTATGGTCAGCAGAGAGTAATCAACTAATGCAGAATTGGATTGAATTATGTTCCATGCTACCTTCCACAGCTGGGTTTCCGGGGTTTTTTTTTCTTTTGTAGGTTTTTCCTCCCTCTAACAAACCTTTATCTTTACAGGTTTCACATTTACTTTTACCTTTACTAACAAACATAAATTAAAGAGCATGTGTTTAAGGCTGTTTGCAGTTTTAAAGCTTAAATTAACTGCTATTTCAAGCTTTGCCTCTTCTGCCAGCCCAAAACCGGTTCTCATTCCTTATCTTACTTAATTAGATGGAAAAATATTGAATTTGTATTGAATACTGTATATTGTTGGAATGAATACAGTACTGTATAATTTTTGTGTATTGAGTGTTGTGTATTGATTATATTGTGCATTTGTATTGTTATATATGTAATTTTTTTCAGAGTTTTTAGGAATTTTAAGCGTCTCTATAGTTTTAAATGTTGGGGATTTTTATGTACGCCTCCCAGAGTCACATGTCGATTGGAGCGGCTGTACAAATTAAATGAAATAATAATAATAATAACAACAACAGCCGCAGCAGCAATAATGATGATGATGATGTATGATTGTGAGCCTCCCTGAGTCGGATTTCCTGATTGGGCGATGTAGAAATGGGAAGATTAAATTAATAGTCATATTTATGTTGCCACCCCCTCGCCGAGACGACTCTGGGCGGCTTAGATGTATTTTGCTGACTTATTTATTTATTACATTTTTCTAATAGCCCTTTTGGGAAATTTCACGCTCTGTTTTTAAATGATGCTAAAGTAAAAGGTGGACGTAGGTGGAAACCAATGGTGTTACTTCTGATTTATCTGATGTTTATCCGCCTGCTTTACCTAAGAGGGCTCCGTTCTGGCTGTTCACGTCCATTCCTTCGGCTTGTAAGGCCAACATCTCGTTCTGAAGGGCGGAGAAGTTTGCATCCAGCCGGGTCTGTAAGAGAGGGTAGGTTTTAATAGCTGTGTACTGTCAAGTTGATGCCAACGGATACTTTACAATCAGGAAACCCAATTTATTTAGGCTAAGTAAAAGTAAAGGTCGCCCTTGCTCGAAAGCCAGTCGTATCCAACTCTAGGGTTCAATGTTCATCTCTGTTTCATAGCCAAAGAGCCAGTGCTGTCTGCGTCTGCAGGCGTTTCGGTGGTCATGTGGCAGGCATGACTAGACACTGGAGCGCACGGAACGCTGTTCAGCTTCCCCACCGAAGTGGTCCCTATTTATCTACTTGCAATTTCTTGCTTTCAAACTGCTAGGGTGGCAGGAGCTGGGGCAGACGAAGGTGCCGCTCAAACCGTCCTGCAGTACCTGGGTCTCGAACTGCTGACCTTCCGCCTCCCAGTCAGCATCTTAACCACTTGTGCCACTGCAGGCTAACAGGCCTTCTAAAATCAAAACAAAAAATAATAATAAAATGTATCACTCCAGTTCCCCTGGAAGAAGATACTTATTTATCGGAAAGATAAATCAATGCATTCCGACTGATACTTTAAAACAGGAGTTCTTAACCTTTTAAAACCGGGGGCCAGGTCAGGCTCCCTCAGACAGCTTGGGGGCAGGGGGCGGATTGACGGCCATTTTGCCCTTCCTCCACAGGACACTTCCTGGTATGGAGGAGGGGTGGGGGCCCCTCCACATGAAATGGTGTCGTGGGCCGCATCTGGGTCGTGGGGCGCAGTTTGAGAACCCCTGCTTTAAAGTCAGGAAGTCCAATTTGTTTTAGGCTATCCCAGCCCTCGAGAATCGAAGCAAAAAAAATTGCTTCACTCCAGTTCTTTTGGAAGGAGATCGAGAGACAGAAGCACAATCACTTGTAACAGCTGTTTGTTTATCGAAAAGGAGAATCAACACGTGAAACCTGTAAAGAAACTGAATTAACAGAATCTGGAGTTACAGTATATTCATTCATTCATTCGATTTATATACTCAAGCATAAGTCGAGTTTTTTAGCTCCCAAAATGAGGTCCAAAAATGAGACTCAACTTATACTCGGGTCAACATGAACACTCAAATCATACCCACACAAATGTCTAAATTAATTAATTTTACCCTATTTTCATACATTTTAATTACTGGAACTCACTAGCAGCTGCTACCTTTTCCACCCCCGACTTACAGGGTCAATCTATTTTCCTAGTTTTAGAGGTCCAAATTAGGTACCTTGGCTTCTATCCGGGACGACTTATAGTCGAGTATATACCATAATATACTTCACTACACTTTTGCACCAGTTTGATATGATTTTAATTGCTGTGCCTCCTTTCAACGGAATGAGCTCCTGTCTTTGTCCCAGCTCCTGCCAACCTACCAGTTCGAAAGCAAGAAATTGCAAGTAGATAACTAGAGACCACTTAGGTGGGAAGGTAACAGCATTCTGTGGGCTCTGGTGTCTAGTCATGCCTGCCGCATGGCCATGGAAACGTCTGCAGAAGCAGACAGTGCTGGCTCTTTGGCTTTGAAACAGATGAGCACTGAACCCTAGGGTCAGATATGACTGGCTTTCGAGCAAGGGAAACCTGTACCTTTATACCTTTCGGTGCGATTGTGGGATTTGTAGTTTGCAGAACGGCTCTGAATTCTCCAGACCTCTCCCATACAGGGAGTTAGGATTGAATCCGAATCCATCTCATGGACTGATATCCCCAAATCCTTTGGATGGAGTCGAGACGCTTAAACCGGTAGCAGGCTGTTAAAACTGTGAATGCAAAAGGTTTCAAACTCAGACGAGATCCGAAGTGGAGAAAAAGCAAAGTTGCATTAGGGTTAAAGCAACAATCTTTTCCACCTAAGGGAGCGCCGCTTCTAATAACGTGTTAACTGTCATGTCTAATTTTGTTCCCTGGATGTTTTGAAGGGCTTCTAACTTGGATTTGTTTCTGACTTTTCTTTTGGAGCTTAGAGGGGAAAACAAGTCTTTTCCAGACAATAATCCATTAATTTCAGGACGTTTTGAACCCAGAAGGGTTCTCTTCAAAACTTTATTCATCATTGTAATTAGCTAGAGAAAGGCTATTACTGATTCACTGACGGTCCAAACAATCTCTTTGTAAACAATTAAAAGTGTTTTGAAATCAAGGTGCTTCCTCTGAATTCAAGCTAAATGTCTTTTTCTTCCTGAAGGGTTTTGCATTGTTTGCCCTTTGTGAAATTAATAACTTTTTTCAAGGCAGATGTTTTGGAGTTGTTGTCTTGCATAAAGGTTTAATTATTTCAAATTAAAACACTTTCCTCTGTCCCTTAAGAACAGGGGTGCACAAACTTTTCGGGCTGCGGGCCGGTCATGTGGTCCCGCCCACCGGAAGTGGGAGTAAAACGTGCCTTGCAATCTGTTTTGCAACAGGATGGGATAGATTTTTAGGCTGCCATTTTCTTTGCTTAAATCGTGGGTGTCCAAACTACGGCCTGTGGGACAGATCCAGCCCCTGACACCAATTCATCCGACCCATGCCACCCTTGCCTTGCTGCTCCTGGAAGCGGAAGTAGAGTGCGCCCGTAAATATGTTTTGCAACAGACATGTCTTGCAATAGGATGAGATAGATTTTTAGGCTGCCATTTTCTCGGCTTAAACCAGGGGTGCCCAGATGATGGCCCACAGGCCAGATCCGGCCCCTGACACCAATTCATCCAGTCCACATCACTCTCATCGTTCCTGGAAGCAGAAGTAAAACACCCTTTACTTCTTCTGGTAGCGACAAGGGCAGCGTGGGCAGGATGAATTGGTGCTGGGGGCCAGGCCGGATCCAGCCCATGGACCATAGTTTGGCCAACCCTGCTTAAGAGCATTTTAAGGATTCCATCTTAGTTAAAATCAAAGATGTAAACAGAAACCTTCAAAAAGGTCTGTGTTTCCCCAGAGCGCTTGTGAGTGTTGGACTGATGGATTATGGGAATTGTAGTTCGCCATCATCCTTTATTAAAACAAAACAACCACACACGCCCCATGGCGGTTCACAAGTCTTTTGGCTATGCTTTTTTTTTTAATCCAACTCATTTTAATTAATCACCTTGAGGTTTCTAATTAGCTCTGCTAGGTCTCAAGGCCTCACTACACCTGGGGATAAAAGATTAACCCCTTCTTTCTACCATTTCAACTACAAAAAAAAAGGTTCCAGATCTTTATTCCACCCCTTCCCTCCTTCCTTCATATATTCATTTCACTTGACCTCTGTAAAACAGGGATTCTCAATTTGTGGCCCATGGGCCACATTTGGACCCACCCTGGGCCACAGGTTGAGAATCTCTAGTTTGTAGCCAAATAGGCAGCGCTGTCTGCATTTGCAGACATTTCCATTGACACTTGGCAGGCATGCCTTGCGACCGGGGACAAAGCGCTCCATGGTTATCTACCGTATATACTCGAGTATAAGCCGATCTGAATATAAGCCGAAGTGCCTAATTTTGACTTGGAAACCCAGGCAAATAGATTGACCCGGGTATTAGCCCAGGGTGAGAAATGCAGCAACTGTTAGTGAGTTTCAATAATCAAAATACATGGAAAATATGGTAAAATTAATTAAATTGTTGGTGCATCTCAATCCGATGCGGCCTTTTGACCCTCCCGAGTCTATGCCGAGTCCCCTTTTTGAGGCTCATTTTTGGGGCTGAAAAACTCGGCTTATACTTGAGTATATACGGTACTTGCATTTTCTTGCTTCCAAATGGCCAGGTTGGCCAATTCCGGATGTTCCTTGCTGTGAATATGAGATGGAAACGCATTTTCCTCAGATATCGGTGGGGACATGAATTCCCCCATTAAACCCTGGTTCCTCACCCATATATCCTCTCCTTCCAGCTAAGGAGGAAACAGGATCTTGAGCGAGAACAATAAATGATGGATATTCCAGGGAAATCTTTGTTTATGTTTTGTTTTTATTGTGACCACCAGGAAACACGTGCCAACGTTGAGGCTCTTGGCCTCGACCGGTTTCCTGGAGCCAGACTTTCTTAAAAACAAAAGTTTTTTGTGGGGATGGGGAATAAAGCCCAGTGGTCACGATTTTGAGGGGGAGGGAAATTATACGTCTGCCTAAAAAAAGGAAGACGCCCAAGACAGGTTTTGGGACATTTTGGGAATGAAAACAGTCACCTTTTTTTTATAGCTTTCTAAAAGTTCCTAGTGGAGGGAAAAGAGAGAGAGAGAGAGTTCTTGCCTTACTGCACCCCACGAGTAGAAAGTTTGTTAAAACAATCCATGTTAGGGTCCTGTATTAATTAAGTTGGAGAAAGGGCCGTTGAGGCCATCTCGTCCAAACCCATCTGCTCAAAGGCAGGAATCCCAACCAAAGCATCTTTCTTTCTTTCTTTCTTTCTTTCTTTCTTTCTTTCTTTCTTTCTTTCTTCAGTCAAACTGTTCTTTATTTATTTATTTCCGATCTTATTCCTTCATTCCTTTTATTCTCTCCCTGCCTCCCTTCCAAACGTCTTTCTTTCTTCCTTTCTTTCTTCAGTCAAACTTTTATTTCTTTCTTTCTTCAGTCAAACTGTTCTTTCTTTCCAAACTTATTTCTTCATTCTTTTTTTCTCTCCCTCCCTTCCAAACTTTTTTCTTTCTTTCTTCCTTTCTTCAAACTTTTCTTTCTTTCTTCAGTCAAACTGTTCTTTCTTTCTTTCCAAACTTATTCCTTCATTCCTTTTTTCTCTCCCTGCCTCCCTTCCAAACTTTTTTCTTTCTTCCTTCCTTCCTTTCTTTCTTCAGTCAAACTTTTCTTTCTTCAGTCAAACTGTTCTTTCTTTCTTTCCAAACTTATTCCTTCATTCCTTTTTTCTCTCCCTGCCTCCCTTCTAAACTTTCTTCTTTCTTTCCAAACTTCTTCCTTCCTTTCTCTCCCTGCCTCCCTTCTAAACTTTTTTCTTTCTTTCTTTCTTTCCAAACTTTTTCCTTCCTTACTTTCTCTCCATGCCTACCTTCCAAACTCTTTCTTTCTTTCTTCAGTCAAACTCTCCACGGTAGCCCTGATCCAGGAAAACTAAGACCTAAATCAGGGATTCCCAACCTAAGACCCGTGGGCCAGATCTGGCCTATGGTGCCATTTAATGTGGGGCCTCCACCCCTCCAAGGGCATTCAAGAAACAAAATGGCCACACATTTGAAGCTGTTGGGACACAATGGCCACCCCCTATTGTGCAAGCAGGGCAAAATGGCCGTCTGGCCCTCGAAGCTGATTGAGAGATTGTGACCCGGACCCCAGCTTGAAAAGGTTGGGAACCCCTGGCTTAAATGCTTCCAGAGCGAACCAGCGTGGCCCATAAACAGAGTGGGTTTTGGACTACAAAGCCCATCACCTGCACCTACCACGTTCTCCAGGCAGGCCACCAACGTCCCGTTGAGCTTCTTCCTGCTCTCTTTGGCCTGGGCCAGCTGTTTCAGCAGGTCTTTCTCCCGGTGGGCCAGTTCCTCCAGATGTCTGGCCCGCTCGGCTCCGTCCCTCTCGAGCTGGGCCACCCGGCTAGCCAGGGCTGCTGTCTCATTGGCGGCCCGCTCTTGGCACGCTCGAAGCCGACCAGCCGCCTCGGCGTGCCGCACAGCTAGGGCCACGGAGACGGTCACGGCGGCCACCAGGAGCAAAAGTCCGAAGCAGCATCCCAGGACTTTGAGTGTGGCTTTAGTGGCCGAGGAAGGATCCATTGGCTTTGGCCGTCTGGTGCCCACTGAGAGCCACCAGGCAGCCGCACTCTGTTGGCTATAATTTCCCCTGTGTGGGCTTTCCCAGGAGAATGGCAACCTGTCATTTAATGCTCACCGCATAAACCACAGGACAAAAGGTCATAGTATCATCCTATTTTTTCCCCTGAGCTGGTTTGCCACACCTAGCAATTTCTGGGATGATGGGTGGCACAGATCCAGGGGAGTTGGAACTGACATAACCTGTTATTGGAAGAAAGGATTCCTTAACTTGGGAAAGCATCTGAGTGCACAGGAAGAAGTTTTCTCCTCTTGCACAATTTCCCAGCGAGCTGGGCTTCTTTCCCAAGTCTAAGCATGAAGGTTGAACTTGATAGAGTCCAGGGATTCTCAACCTGTGGGCCAGATGCGGCCCACGGCACCATTTCATGTGGCCCCGCCACCGAGGGGCCAATTTGCCCTTCCTCCACCGCACGCCACTTCCAGGTGTGGTGGAGGTGACCACACTAGGAAGTGCCAATGTGGTGAAGGAAGGGCAAATTGGCCATCCAGTCTCTAGGTTGTCTGACGGAGCGTGACCCAGTGGCCCCCCTGGCTTAAAAAAGTTGAGAACTCCTGATCTAAACTCCAATTAGGCAGTGTGGCTAATTAGGTTTTTAAGGATGGGTTCCCCTTAATGAACAAGGTAAAAGTTTCCCTTGCTCGAAAGCCAGTCGTATCCGACTCTAGGGTTCAGTGCTCATCTCCGTTTCAAAGCCAAAGAGCCAGCGCTGTCTGCTTCTGCAGACGTTTCCGTGGTCCACGTGGCAAGCATGACGAGACACCGGCGCGCACGGAACGCTGCTACCTTCCCACCGAAGTGGTCCCTATTTATCTGCTTGTAATTTCTTGCTTTCAAACTGCACACGCTGGTTCCCTTTTCATCCTCCAGTAGAAGAGCATTTTGTGTGGACTTCAGGGAAATCATGTGGCACATCGATCCTTGCGGCTATATAAATTGGAAAATTAAATTAAATTAAAATCCTTGGTTCAAGTAGCCCTGGTGGCGTTCAGCAGCCTCTTACGAACCGAGAGACTATAGGACGAAAAGACAGACAAGGCACCCCTTTGTGATGTTGTTTTATTTTCAACACAATCAATGCTCAACAAGGGGAAAACAGCCAAAACAAACAAACAAACCCCTAACTAGAAAGTTGTTCCAAGAGGAGAAAAATTCATGCTCTGCACTCAGATGCTTTCAAGAGTTAAGGAATTCCCTCTTCCAATAATGGGTGATCTCAGTCGTTCCCCATCCATGGTCTTATTTCGGTTTCAAGGGTTTTGACTTGGGTGTCCCTTTTCTCCAACTGGGATGTTGGGGGGGGAGGGACTGATGTATGGGCACATTTTACTTCCGCTTCCAGGAGCAATGAGGGCTTCGTGGGCCCGCCCCTAATTTGGCCACCCCTATTGTAGAAGAAAAAAACCTAGGGGGAGGAGGAAGAGTCCCAATGGATGCAGAGGGTGTAAAACCAGTGTGTATTTCTACTGGCACCACAATAGGTCCAGTTAAAAGGCCAATTATTATTTTTATAACTTGAAAATTAATGACTTTTATTTCAGCCTGCCAGGTTCCCACAGTCATTGGGGGTGGGGGGAGGTCCCCAAGAGACAAAATGTTGTTGTGAATGACCCCTGTTGTAGTGTTGCCTATTTTACAGCAGTGTGGATTGATTCATTAAGCGCCGTTAGCCTTACAAAAGACACACTCTTTTAAGGGGGGTGGGAAATAGGCTGGGACTCTTTTGTTCTATGCAGATGAACAAAGCAGCTTTACTTTTAATCCAAACCAGTAACTCTTTCCTCTGGCTGCTTTTTAATCAAAAGTTATACTGAAAACGTGTCGTTAAAAGGAGCTCTGAATATGTTCTGACTTGAGGACCTTGCTTTGAGCACCAAATTTGAACTCCCTGCCCTTCCTTGCCCCAAACACCCCATCTTTTAAACAACCAGTTTTGGGTACCTGCAGAAGCGGTACTTGTTTATCGACTTGCAAATTTCTTGCTTTTGAACTGTTGGTTTGGCAGGAACTCACGGAACGCCATTACCTTTCCCGCCAAAGTGGTACTTGTTTATCTACTTGCAAACATCTTGCTTTTGAACCTAGGTTGGCATTAGGACATGGAACACCATTACCTTTCCCGCTGAAGCTGTACCTTTTTTATCTACTTACATGTGTGTATGTGTGGTTCTTGCTTTCAAACTGCTAAGTTGGCATTAGCACACAGAATGGCTTTACCTTTCCCACCAATTTGGTACCTGTTTATCTACTTGCAAATTTCTTGCTTTTAAACTGCTAGGTTGGTAGGAACTGGGACATAGATAGGAGCTCACTCCGTTGTACAGCACTTGGGTCTTGAACTGCTGACCTGCCGACC